>OZ017783.1:13876392-13935230 GCA_963969325.1 Lycopodina hypogea
ACTAAAAAATTATTCTTTTCAGATCGTATTCTTGGCCTGACCTGATGATTTAGTAAAAGTAATTAAGACCAGAACTCTTGGCTGAAGGCACTAGTACCTATCATACATACACACACATAAATATATGCATACATACACATACACGATGCCTGCATGCCTGCCTGCCTGCCTACCCACTTGCCTGCCTGCCTACCCACTTGCCTGCCTGCCTACCCGCTTGCCTGCCCACCCACATACCCACCTACATACAAACGCATGCATGCATGCATGCACGCACGCACGCACGCATGCACGCACGCACGCATGCACGCACGCACGCACGAACGCACGCACGCACACACACACGGTGATTTTTTTTAATCTTCGCAATTTTGTATGCCATCATCACACAATAGATTGAATACTAACCATTAAAATAAAACAACTTCTCAAAAACCAACACAAAGATAAATATTCATAAGACGCATCCCTTTCAAACCAAGAAATAATATATATACATATATATACATATATACACATATATATACATATATACACATATATATACATATATACATATATATACATATATATACATATATATACACATATATATGTATACAAATATATCTAACCAAAAAAAAACAACATAACAAGCGTTCCTTCCACTTTCATGAGAAACAAAGCAAGAAAAAAAAAACAAAGAAATTGGCATACTGAGGTCCTACCACTGCCAATGTTTCTAATTTGATTCTATGAGATAAATTTCAGAGCAAGTTCTGAAAGAAGTTGACAACACTGTAATATTGGAATAATTGATTTAATCTTTATAAATTTTCACTTTTCAGTAAATTGTGTAATAAGCAGCTATGTAACAAATCTCCCACTATATGTAAGGCCGAAAAAAGGGCCAAAAATGGTACTTTGGCCAGAATAACCCTTAAAATGACAACATGGGCAGGGTTCCACCTGGCCACACCTCTTCCCATTGATGTGATAACCTAAAAAGTTCCAAAAATAGAACATTTGATTAACGCTTGGACCTAAAGAGTTAGACCCACGAAGACATCTATGTTTACTATAAAGTGCAAATAGTTTGTCTGGCTGTCTGGCTGTCTGGCTATCTGTCTGTTTGTCTGTGAGTCCGCGATTCACGCTTGAAGTTTGACCCACAAACCAATATATACTTAGAATCAGTGTCACTAGGGGAATATCATGAGCATGTCTATATGGCAACAACCCCTTCTGTATTCAAAATAAAGACAAAAATGGTAATTTTTCCAGAAAAAGAATGGAACTGGACCCATAAACCCACATATATTTATAATTAGTGTCACCAGGGGAACATCATAAGCATATCTATATTGCAGCACTCCTTTGGGTATTAAAAAACAAAAATGGTACTTTTGCTAGAAAAAAGAATGGAGCTATAGGCCTAAAACTTTGGCATGCAGATATACTTTGACTCTGTCTGCAAATACATGGGGTGGGTTCCATCTAGCCACACCTCTTTCTCTTTGTGTGTAAAAAAAAAAATGTTTAAAAAATGGTACTTTAAAAATACTGACCTAATCACATGTTACTTTTGTATTAAATGTTTACAGCATATTTTTCAAAGCAGACTTTTTTGTGACTACAGCCTACCAAAGGTGAATTGAAAAACTGCCCATAGGGTGAGTTTTTCGAAAGTATATATAAAACTAAGCTCTGTACGTCTATCTGCGTGGCAGGATTTTGAAAAGAACTGGGCCAATTGGCATGAAATTTGGCATGATCACATAGGGAGAGAGGATGTTGGTTTTACATAATTGGAATCAGAATTGCCGTATTTCCCCCTATCAATCTATCTTTTAAATTTATGTAAAACCACTGAGATTTAGAGACCTGCAGGTCTGATTGAGATGAAATTTTCCGTGAGCTGTTTGGGTGGGTTGGGGTTATTCCAACATAATAAAATGTGAAATTGCAGTATTTTATGTGCCTATCTTTTTCTTTATTTTTTTAATTTGCGCATAAAAATTGGGAAGATTAAGATAAAATATAGCATGCACAATTGGGGTCTGTGTAAATAGTATTAAAAAAACAAACAAACATTTACCAGTGGCCCATTGAAGGTGTGCTTGCAATAATTAAGTTACTGGTTGTCCAACAGACAATAACATGCATTGATATGCCCTCAGGTAAAAAATTGGCCTAGAAAGACCTAGTCATTGCTAAAGAAAAATTGAAGATATGTGTGTATGTCATGTTACATTATTATTTTTAGAGGCAAATGTTTTAGTTTTGCAGGCCCAAATATTGTTCTTGAAATTATTTATGCTGATATAGACATTCTTGATATAATTAAAGTATTTCCCCCCTAGCTATCCCTTCTTTTTAAATTTATTTTGTGTTAACTGCTTTGCCTACTGGAATAAAAATTTGGACAATGAAGTTTGTTTCTCCATTTTACCTTCACTTTTCCACTGCAATGGGCACTACCTGAGGGGGTCCAATGGGGTCATATCAAGCATGATATGAACTTGCTCAACCTAATCCAAGGGAGGAGACAGCATATTAAAAGGGAAGTGCCAAAGTTTATATTATTTTTGAGGATTGATATTTATCAAAGCTTAAAAAGGTGGAGGATCACTTTACATTGGAATAAGTGTGCTTAAAAAAAAAAAATTTATTATAAATAAATAAATAAATAAATAAAAAAATATATAAAAAATTTATAAAAAAGGAAAATTTATAGGCTATAACTGTTTAAAAATCCTTCCACTCTCATCAATGATGAAAGTTTTTAAGATTGAAAAAAATTTTTCAAGTCAAAAATATCTGTAAAATCTTTGTGAATATATAGAAGCACTCAATAATTAAGTTTCATCTCTCTCATTGTAGAGTGCATAGAAGTTAGGACACTTTCCCAGAGAAGGACCTATTTTTGATGGGACAGAGGTAGTTAGGATTGTTAAATATAGAGAGAGAGCTGGTGTGTGTTTGATAGCATTTGTTGGATTTTTTTTTTCATTGCTAGACAGAATTATTTTCCATCATTGAACTCATTTCCTTTATTTCAGACTTACACTGCTAGATTACTTTTCTTTTTTTAAAGTTGGAGGTATTTTTCCAATGCTTGCAGGTCAATATCTTCATAGCAGGATTTATTCAACTCTTCTATTCATGACCATTTGCCTAATTTATCAGGATGTTTTTCAAATATGCTTTTGCAGATGTAAATACATAGGGTTAACTCCCATTTTCAGCCAGAAGTCTTAGGTAATGAGATAATTTTGGAAAGTCAATATTGTGCTCCTCAGCAATGGTTACAGTCTTATCATAAAATCTGTTGAAATTATTTTCAGACTATATTATTATGTAAAATTGTTTGGTAGTATCAAGAGCAGAAAGGGCATTTTCTCTGCTGCACTATAATAAAGTTGACTAGTCTCTTTCCAAACAAGGCAATAAACTTCTCAAATGATTGCAATAAACCATCTGATTTCAAATCTATTCATCATTCTGTTGAACAGATTCCTTCCAAAGCCACTAAAAAAATATCTTCCATGGCAACAATTCTTGGAGTCCATCTGGTGGGACATTATGATTCCAGTTTAGTTACACCTCTACCAACCTCTTGCTGCTTAATTGAAAAAAGATGTGATATTTTGAAAGGAAAAAAGTAGCTTATTTATTTCTTTAACTCTTTCAAGAGCATCCTGAATACATGGAAGCTATCTTCCAATATTTTAGAGCAAAGATTAAGTAAATGTGCACAACAATGCACAGCTACTGAAACATAATTATCTTTTCAAATCTTTCTTCCACACCAGATCTTCTTCTCAGAATATATTTACAGCCTCATCAAAATTCTGTCCTTGACATAATGATGCTGGGAGGTTGCTCTTGTGTCAGGAAGCTTAAGCAAACCAACAGAATCCATTTGACACTCAAATTTGAATGCACCCAATGGATGGTACCAATACTTCATCAGCAATGATTGAAAATCAAGAAGGTATTGTTGCCTTCAATGAGTAAAATGTTACAACTGCAGAGTTACCGAACTTGTTTTTTTCCTGCAAGCTGTATAGCTATAAGTTTATTATTAGTATGTAATTCTCATGTATGAATGGATGGATATTTGTGCATCTGTAACTAAAAGTATACACTATTTCTATACTATACAACTAGGGATTTTCCTAATAATTAATTTTAGACACCAATCAAACATGTGATGTAAAAAAATAAAAATAAATAGGTGCTCTGGCTTGGGAGGGCCCAGCCCCCTCCCCCCCCCCTGTAGTAGTCTACACTTTTGCAATCTCTGATATTTCAGCTGCAAATTTGGAAAATTGCCTAAGAACAGGACTTTGAAAGATGGTGACACTTGTTTCATGCAGGGTTGGTCCCACTGAAGAGTTTTTGCAAATATCTTAGGGAAAAGATCAATTTGTACACAGATTAAAGAAAAGGAAAACATTGTTATGGCAGATGGGCACATGAAATGTGCATTCAATGGTCTGAAGGTCCAATTGAAGCAGCTAGCAGGTGGGGGCTGAGAGAAGAAGACAGGGAGGTAGACCTAATAGGAGTTGAAGAGATATGATGTGAAGGTGGCAGCTTTGCAGAAAACCAAGTGGTTTGGAAGAGAGATATATCAGGTGGGAGGAAGTGTGGTGCTGACAGTGGGAAGAGAAAAGCCATCTAAGGGTGATGACATGCAGAGGGGGAGGGGTGGCAATTGTTCCCCTGGGTCCAGCAATTGATGCATGGAAGAGAGCTGGGAAGCAGTGGAAGGCATGGGGTCCAAGAGCAGTATCAGCATGCCTGCATGTAGGAGAAGGGACAAAAACAAAGCTGCATGTGGTGTATTGTTATGCTCCAACAAGGGCAGCAAATAAACAGGTGAAGGGTGCTTACTTTCAAGACCTTGGGAGCATCTTGGCTACAATACCAGCAGGAGAAAAGTATGTGATCCTTGGTGAATTTAATGCTCGTGTGTAGTCCAGGGAGACTGTAGGGGATCTGTGGGGGTCAGTGAGAGGGCCACATGGGTATAGAGTCATCAGCGATGATAGTAAAGAGCTTCTTTCTTTTCTTTCTGTCCATTTGGCCACTGTGTGTAAAACATGGATGGCAAAGAAAGTTATACACTAACAAACATGGCAGCATCCGAAGTCCAAGCAGTGGAATCTCATTGACTATCATCATGAGCCAGAGTGATAGGAGGATGTACCTGGATGTAGCTGTGAAAAGAGAAACAGAGTGCAACACTAACCATCAGTTTGTGTGTATGAAGATCAGGTTTGCCGGTGGGTGTCACAGAAGGAAGGAGATGGTATACAGTGATGGGATAAGGTATGATGTTTTCAAGTTAGTGAGTGGTAGCAGAGCTGAGGAGGAGAGCAACCAAGCTATGAGGATGGAAATTCAGAAGCAGGTAGGGAAGAGAGCAGGAGCTGCATGGCCTAATGGTGGTGGAGTGGATGAAAAGTTGACGGCAGTGAGTGGGCCCTTATTGAGTCAGCTGATGAGCTGGAGGGCAAGGTGAAAAGCCACCAACCAACCTGATTGGTTCAGGTAATCAATTGGCATGCTGAAGCCTATCCTACAGTGTAGGAACTGTGCATACACCAAGTTGTTGGCCTCTAGGAAGGGAGATGATTTGGCGAGGTTTAAGAGAGCACGGCATATAGCATGAAGGGCAATCAGAGCTGCAAAGAACAGTTGTTTCCAGAGAGGGAAAGCTTTGGAAAAGAAAAAATAAGTGTGGAAATGCATCAGGGGCATGTAGCATGGACCTCGAGGACTGTTACCATCAAGGGCTGTGTTGATCCATAATAAGAATAGTGAGCTTTGTAGCAGCTTTGCTTCATGACATCAACAGCTGAAAAGACACTTCACCATTGTTCTGAATGTTTGAAGTCGTATGATGCCACTGCTGGCATAGGAACTGGTGGGGCTTTGGGTAATGAAGCCCCCAAAGTTTTAATGTGAAAATAATGTGCTACAACCCTTCTTTATCTATGCTAGCACAACAAACAGGCCATTAGCAGAGTGACGAAATTGACAAATTTTTTCTTTATCGAAGTAACTACAACAAACACGTTTGAGTGGTGAGGTGATATTATATTTAGGAAAAGTAGCAAAGCTAGGATATTCAACACTGACAGCTGTGGAGGTGGCTACCACATTAACACCATTGTACTTTCATCCTCTTGAAGGGGATGCAGATGGAAAAAAATCCATTGTTGCTCTAGTAGTAAAATTTCAGAAAATAATGTAATGATGATCTTGGAATTGAAAAGGGAGAGCAAAAAGGTGCAATGAGCTTAGATACGTTATCCAGTTGTTTTGGTGGATAGTTGAGCAGATGAGGAAAATGAAGTTAATACTCAGAATGTTGTTTATGTAAGTGAGGGGAAGAAACTATCGTAATAGTGATTGTTCTAAGCCAGATTGCCTAAGTCCCGATCAGACCACACCAAGTACTATTATTCTTATGATAAAAGAAAGTTTTATGGGGGAGTAAAATTTCAAGAGGCACATTCAGTGAGTGCCACCTGTTTTTCTCAATGTTGTTGGCTAATATTTTTTTTGAGAGTCTGAAACTCACTCTTATGCTTCTATTGTAAAACTTACAAATGCTATACTCACAGATTTGGAGAAACCTGTCATAGATACTGTGAAAGAATTTAACAGCTCAATCCCAGATAATATCAAAAAGTTGTATAATGGGAATGTGGACATGGAAAGATGCCCACTTCAATATATTACAAGATTAGATCAAACAATATAGATGGAAAGTTGAAATTCCTATCAACAAGATCATTATCATTCCTATCATCCATAACACCTGTGAATGGCATTTGTCAGAGAATCACTGACGGCTGCTGCTATTTCTAACCATTCCTCTCACCATTTCAACATAAAAGAGAAATTTTGTAGTGTTGGGAAGGGTAAAAACATACTTATCTGATTTATGGTACAAGAAAAGTTGAACCACCTATTCCTTCTGTACTACCATAATGCGATGACTAATGCCATGGATGTTTCACAAACTATTATATATAGCATAGATTATTTAAATCTATTTCTGAATAGTACCTTTCACTAAAAGGAATTTTCATCACAGAGGATGTTCCTGTCAGGAAAATATTTCTGCTATCAACAATTGACAATATCCTGCAATGCCTAGCCAACAAACTTCTGGCTAGACCAACATCATTTTCCCACAAACTGTATTCCTGCTCACTAAGAGCAACAATTGAAAGTGTAGTTAAGCAGCTTTAATGATGAATCAATCAGCAAACAAGATCAAATAATATACTTAAATAGGGTACTAGTCTCAAACCAATATACACACTAGAGATTTGATTCAATTAGAGTTCAGTTGTAGTTCTTGCTATTTCTCTTCTTTCCCTCTCTCTCTCTTTCTCTATTTTCTCTCTTTTCTTCGGTCTTCTCCTGTTGAGCACAAGACTGTGTTTGATTTCCAGACACTGTGTGGAAGCACCTGATTGGTCAGAGGCTAGATATTGTGATAGATATATATAGTATGTATGTATGCCTAAAAGACAGTTGGACTTGTTCAACTGTATAGACTCTATTGATTGCTCTCTGTGTATTGCCATTGAAATTATCATTAATCTTTTGCCAATAATCAAGACCAGTCCAGAAATAGACTGGTTGACGCTTAGCTTAGTGGTGAGCACCTAACAGTCTTCATTGAATCAAACCCCTCACCTCAATACAAAAACAAAAACAAAAAATTGACCAAAAAAAACATGTAAGAGGATAAAATCCAAAAATGCACTAAAAAAAATCTATCACACCAAGACTGATAAATGTTGAGTAATAGTATTCATATTGTGTTAGTGTAACTCTATAAATTAGTGCTTAGTAATTGCATTTCAACCATATACTTGATTGCTTTTCTGACAACCATATTTATTTTTCTGTGCACCATCATTCAAATGAAATGCATGAGAATAGCAGAATTAGGCAGTGTTTTACAGTTGTTGGTTTTGACAGTGATGCTACTGTTGATGACTTGGTAATTCAGAAAGTAAATACATTCAAATACCAAAAAATATAGGAAAATAGAGGTGCAATTGTTTAATGTATACTATTCCTAAATTATAATTGCATCATTTCCTAATGAAATTTGGAAGGGTTTCACAGCTGTCAGCATTGGGTGCTGGTTATTAATATAAATTGAATCTATTTTTGCTTCTTCATTAAGGCTTCTCAACCCCCTCCCATCCCATGACCTCCCTGCCGTTAACCGCTCCAACCTATCCTCTTTGTTCCCTTGAAGGGAAGTCTCCATATTCTATCATTTCTGGCACCCAAAGACCTTCTAGTAGCTGCCCAAACATGCAGAACATGGGAGATGCTCTGTGGTGACAACTGGTGAGTAATGGTGGCATTACAATGACAATTGGGGGGTTAACTTGAGGAGGAAGTACCTGTAGAATGTATATTGCATGAGTCAGTGAGGGAGTATTCCAATGCAAACTGCATCAACATAATACTGAATAGAGAGAGGTTGAATTAATTTGTCCATGGAAATTTGAATGAACACACATCAGGAAAACACCAGGTATGAACTGAAATATGTTTGCTATTTTTTCCCTTCCCCCAACCTTCCACCTTCTTGTCCAGGTTGTGGAAGGACAAATGTGAAGAATGTTCATAGATGAGTCTATTGTAAAATCCAATGCTCAAAGTAGATCATTTGAAGCAATGACAAAGAAATAGTAGAAGCAGGTGCATACCTTATATGGGCAAATTATTACATGTACAACATGTTGACACTTCATTAGGTAGTTGTTATCCCCATTCCAGATCATGCTCCTATTGTTCCTGCCCCCTATTATTCCAGCCCCTATTATTCCTGCCCCTATTGTTCCTGCCCCTATTGTTCCTGCCTTTCCCCTTCTCGTTCACCTAGGACATACCCCCTATGATAACCATAATGTTGATGAATCAGGAATAACAAGTGCAGATTTATGCACCATGCTTGTAAGCTGTTCTTACCTATTCTTGTGCAGACAATCATCATTAAGATGAAAGTTAGCCACAATTGGAGAACAGCAGAGCTGAGTTCAGATAACCTCCTATGATTCTAGAAAATGAATGATGATCATGAGGCAGGTCATGTGATCATTCACTTGTTCCTATGATATGATATTTGCTAATTGGTGCATTAACTGCAGGTGTTTTTTGGCAGTTGTGTGGTACCAGGATCGTGAGTGGTTTGCGAGATAACACGATACAAGCATGGAATGCTATTGAGGGCAAGGTTATTGCTTCTATGTTGAGACTAGTTGTCACAGCTTGTATTCACTCTTCGTTGTGTGTTTATATTTTGATCATGAGGTGATAGGTCTTCCTATTTTTGTTGTTTTGAAATTGTTGTGCAGTCTATGTACTGTAGTTATATAATAGTATTCAAAACCTCAGCTCTCCCTGTATTTTTTTTTTGTACTCAGATGCTTCATATCAAGTAATCTAAATATCATATCTCTCTCTGCAGCTGTTGATTACTCTGATTGGTCACACTGGATTGGTCTTGTGCTGTGCATTTGATTGTAGCACAGTTATAAGTGGCTCCGTAGACATGACTCTATGGGTAACATAATGAAGCACTCACCTTAGTGTGTGTGCATGTAGATATCCCTATAAGGGTAATACCGCTGAACTTTCATTATATGATTTATTAAAGCTTACCAAATTCTAATCCAAATTAACTGACAGAATTCTTCTTCATTTTATGTATTGTTTAACATTTAAGATGGGACTGGTTCGCACCTAAACCCTTTTCTACTAGCTCCTCTTCAAATAGAGCTGTCCATATTTAGAGTGCTGTGGTTCACACTTTGTACATTATATTTCTTAGTAAGAGCTACATCGCCACACTTGGTAAATCAATTTACAATGTATTGCATTTTACATTTTGGGGGAGGAATATGATATATTGCATTCTCATGTTACAGCCTACATGTTTGATGACCCCTTGTGTGATTATGTGATTGTATCTATACTGTCCACTTAGGCATGTATTATGTGTACTAACCTGCATTTGCAGCCTTTGGCTGTGACTATTAGCTAAGCCCACCTATTTAGGCAGTAGTCACACGATTGTTTGTTGGAAGTACATAGCTAAAGTCAGTTTGTGCTGAGTTGTGCCCTGGGGAAAAGTGAATAACTTGGCCAATACTCAATGGATTTCCAGATTTCAAGGACCAACAGACTCATTAAGCTCCAGACATTGTTTTAGCATTATTATTGAAGAAATTGACCATCCCTAGGCAAAGTTAGCTGTATGTCCCATAAGCAAGTGCACAGCATTCCAGCAAGCATCAATTGACCATATGGAATGCAAATGCAAAAATATATCTTTGAGTCTAATGTCCTCCACAAAACTCTTTCAGTTCTTTGAATGGAATACAGAAAAGGAAGCACAGAATTTATTCTTCCTGGTTTCAGATGGACGCTAACTCCAAGTACACTACTACCTTTTAATTACTTCTTGCTCAAGGTGAAGTGGATGAAAGTAAAGGTCTGTTGTCCATGTCAATTTTCTCAAGTGCAGTGATGAAGTGTCCAACTTCAAGAAGTTGGTCAAGAAGAGCAACGAAGGTAATATCCATGGGTGTATGTGTGTATGTGTTAATGGGTATGTGCATGCAGTATCCAGTGTTGTAGCAGTAAAGTGGTGAGTGGTGCACATGACAACTTGCTGATGGTTTGGGATCTGGATAGTGGAGCATGCATTTACATTTTGCAAGGATACTCTGATAGTGCAATCTTCCTGCAGGTGAATTTCTATGTCCTTTGCACATTATATTTGGCATGTGCATACACTGCTAATCTGTACCTTGTCTGAGCCAAAGGTGTTCAAGTACATCATCTGATACATCCCAGAGAGTTTTTGAAACTGTACTTTCAACTTCTTCTGTCCTGTGATTTATATTATTTTATATCCAGTTGATGAAGGCAATACTAAAGTACAGGGTACTTATTGTTAGTTAATTTGAATAAAAAAGTAGCTGTTAAACATAGGGGAGGATTGGATATGAGAGGCATTGTCTCATTTCTACAGTAAATATTATGATGTTTCTATAGTAAGTAATGACCTTTTGAAAACCCTGTGTGATTTGTAAACATATCTCTCTAAATGCCTTTTTGAATATGATCTGATAATGCATGAACAATCACATAGTAAGTCATGTGGCAGATAGGTCTAGGAACACTTGAAATGTAGGTTGCAGGGATGGGGGATAAACCCACCTGTTATTGTCAAGATGGAGTTTTTAACAAATTGTTTGCACTATGGAAATATGAAAAAAAAAAAATAACATGAAAAGTTAAATTAATGGACCCATACCCTAGCCCTAGCCCTAACCATATTCCCCCTAAACAGGGCCTGTGGTCCTGTGAGCAACCCCTCGGAATTTCATGACAATTGGTTCAGGCATCTAGAAGGAATTAAAGAATGTGCATGCATACAGATATAAAGACATACAGACAGACAAATTGAAAATTATAGTAAGATATCTGTGTCCCTTATGAATATGTATGTATCTTACCAAAAACCTTTAGTATTAGTTGAACCAGTGTGTTTGCCTTGGAGTCAGAACTGATGATTGTATGAGAATAAAATAGTTCTATTTTTGCAAAAATATAACTACTAGGCTTAGTTAGTGAAAAAAATGCAATAAAAATGAACTGAACCCATGAAAACTATAAGTTAGAGAACCCCTTACCAAATTTAATCTATTGCCAATCATTGCACTGTAAAGAATCAGTAAGTGGTTGGAACATCTCATTTGAGTTGGTAAAAGTCAATTATTTGTCTTCAAGTGAATACACTTTTTTTTCAAATGTAATATAGATGTTAAGCCCAATTATCAACTTTTTGTTTATTATCTCGTTTGTATCAATTTTATTATTATATATATATATACATATGTATATATAAAATAATTATGGTCGATGGGAAAGGGAGGAGGAAGGAATTGGAGAAATAGTGATCCTGCACTAAGACTTGTGACAAATAATTACTAAGATATTAATTAAAACATAGTGTTTTAGAGGATTAAAAATGATTTTTTTTAAAGGATAATTGAGATGAGGCTAAAAAAATAGTAAAAAAAGAAGAAAAAAAAAAAAAGGGAGAGAAAAAAAAAGGGAGAGAAAAAAAAAGGGAGAGAAAAAAAAAGGGAGAGAAAAAAAAAAGAAAAAAAAAGTTGTGTTCAGGTTTACATTTTTTTTTTTTTGTTTCCATACATAAAATACTTAGTTGCAAACACAGGTTACAACAACTTTTGGGTTTCCATACAGTAACAATTTGTTAAAAATCCATTCTAGACAAAAATATGTTCATATACATGTCTCCCCCACTCTCAACATTCCAAGTGTTCCTAAACCTGGGTGACACAGGTAAAATTTGAATATTGATGTAATAATTAAGTATAATTGTTCCTACCATCATTAATTTTTCCTCTGTTGGTGTCTGTACTTCACATTGACATGTTATGATGATAGTATAGTGGCTTTGCAAAATAAGCCCCTTGCCACTGCAGACTTGCCAACTGTGAACAGCCTCCTGTCCAAGTGTCCTGGTGATGGAAGGAATTTGTCCTTCCAAATAGAACTCTGTTAAATACAACTCTGCAAAGGACAGATATTAAAATATAGCTCTAAAAATGCAGCTATTCAACTATTAATTTTTCTGGCTCAGTTAACAACTCTCAAACTGAGGCTTCAGATTGGTACAAGTAACAACACAATTATTGATATCTAGGTCTGCAAAATATTGCTGTCTTTATATGACCTTCAAACCTGGCTTCAGCGTATTGCAGTTTAATCAAGAGGGTGAAGATTTTCACAAGAAGAGGGAGTGCTTAAGCCAAGGGAAAAACAGAGGGGTTGGGTGGATGGGGGGGGGGGGGGGGGGGAGATCATCCAAAAGTAAAAAGTTAATACTTTTTTGAAAAATAGGGGAAAAAGGAAATATAGATAAATTTTAATAATGATATGCCCATGACAAAAAAAGACAAACAATAATATAACAACTTATGACCTAATTATATTCTTAATTTATAACTTGTGTATCTTCTTAGTGTGGGATACTAATTAATTCATTTCATTTATTTAATACTTGTATTCAACATTCTTTATTATTCTATTTTTTTATAATATTCCTTTTTTCTCTTTTATTAGAATTGAGTTTTTGTTGCACTTAAGCAGTTAGAATATGTTAATACAAATAGCTGATAAGTTTCAACTGTAATAATGAATCAACTTCCATTGATATTCTGAGTGATTTAATATTTCATCTTAAAGTTCTTTTAAGTGAATTTCAAAATTGATACTGGCAATGTTAATAAAGAAAATTTATTCAGAAATATTGAACTTGAGAATATATAGGACCACAATTTCAAAATTTATTTTCCAGACAAAGACTACATTCAATAAAAACATCACAAATGGTATGCTAAAAATACATACAAACATTAGATACAATAGTTATAAGTGTGACAATACTCACTTCCTGTTGTGGTAAAACTGTTATTGTTATATATTGTTCATGTCACCACTGATTCAGGTCACTTCCATGTGTAGCTTTTGCCTATTGAATGATTTCAGAATATATCTTTTGAGTATCTATTGAACTAATCTTACTCAGTAAGTGCTGATTGTTACATGGTGTCAGAAGTGGGATCCTATGGCAGGCATCAGATTGCAAGCACCAGGACAGTTTGAGATGTGGGCATGATAATCATTTGACAGGAGAAAAATGTCCAGCCACTGATGCAATTTGTCACAAATTTGGCAAAAAAGGGCATTTTAGTGCCTACTATTTTACAAAGCCTCTACATGCAGTGTCTACTGGCAATACAGAAGAGAAAGCATCCAGCTTTTTGGGAACTATGACTGAGGATAGCAAAGATTCCTGGTACATTGATATCCAGATGAGGCAGAGGGTAATTACCTTCAAAATTGATACAAGTGCTAAAGTAACAGCAATAAATGGGAAAACCCATCAGCTAATAGGGAAGCTTAAATTGTCTAATCCTAGCAAGGTCCTTTATGGTCCTGTCAACCAGACATTGGATGTCATGGGTCAGTTTTCAGGATGCCTAAAATATGGAAAACACTCTTTACAAGAGACTGTATATGTGGTAAAGGGGTTTAAAACTAACTTACTTGGATTGAGTGCAATTACTGCTTTGCAGTTGATTCAGAGGGTGTATGCCACATATGCCAACAGTGATTTCTGGCAGATTCCTCTGTCAGATACTTTTCGTCCCCTTACCATGTTCATAACTCCATTTGGAAGGTACCACTTCAATAAACTTCCCTTTGGAATTTCCTATGCTCCAGAGCTGTCCCAGAGAAGAATGAATACCTTTCTGGAAGGACTGGAGGGGATGGTTTGTCTCATGGATGATGTGTTGATTTTGGTTCTAACAAAGATGAACATGATACCAGGTTGATGGCAATTTTATAGCGACTGGAAAAAGCAGGCATGACTCTGAACTCCCAGAAATGCCAATTTCTTCAAGAAAGCATCAAGTTTCTTGGTTATGTTATAGACAAGAATGGCATTCATGCCAATCCAGAGAAGATAACCGCTATCTCCAACATGAAACCACCACAGTCAGTTTCAAATTTACTAAGATTCATGGATCTTGTTAACCAGCTAGGGAAATTCTCCTCTCGAATAGCTGAGATAAGTCAGCTGGTAAGATAGCTGCTGCATAGCAATCAAGCTTGGATTTGGGGTCCAGATCAAGAAAAGTCATTCTCCGAGATTAAACAGGAATTAACCAAACCAGCAGTGTTAGCATTGTACAACCCACAAGCAGAGACAAAGGTGTCTGCAGATGCCTCTTCCTTTGGACTGGGAGCAGTACTGTTGCAACTAAATGATCAGTCAACATAGCTTGTCGCTTATGCTTAAAGATCACTTACAGACACAGAAAGACGATATGCCCAGATAGAGAAAGAAGATCTAGCCACAACCTGGGCTTGTGAGAAGTTCAGTATCTCCATTCTTGGACAACCTTTTCTGTGGAATATAATCATAAGCCACTGGTTCCATTGCTCAACATGAAGTATTTAGATGATCACCACCACGGATGCTGAGATTTCAGTTGAAGTTGGCAAAGTATGTTTATGTTGCTCACCATATTCCAGAAAAACTCCTGTATGCAGCTGATGCATTATCACATGCTCTAAGCAGGGACGAAGGAGATCAAGAACTTCAAGAAGAAGTGGAGGCTTATATCGACCATGTCACTGTGCCTTCCATACCAGCAACACCTCAGAGGTTGCAGGTTTATAAGTTGGCTCAAATTGAAAATTCTGAATGCTCGAGGATTAGAGAGTACTGAAAAACTCCAGGACAATTCCTATGGAATGTTCGTTGAAGCCCTACTGGAAAATGAGAGGATCACTCACAATCTGTGAAGATCTACTACTCTACAATAGTCTCATTGTAGTTCCATCTTCCATCAGAAGAAAAACAATGTTAGAAATCCATAAGGGCCATCAAGGTGTGGAAAGGTGTAGATCTAGACTTAGGACATCTGTATGGTGGCCAGGAGCTGCAAGTCAAGTTAAGCAATTTGTCGGTAACTGTTGAGAATATGCAGAGGAAACTCATCAGCAGAGAGAACCTCTCTTACCAACACTACTGCCAGACTACCCATGCAATTGGTAGCAACAAATTTGTTTGAGCTCAAATGAGTTTACTATCTACTAGCAGTAGACTATTTTTCTCGATATCCAGAAGTTTACAAGCTCTCATCGACAAAGTTGAATGCTTTTATTGTAGTGCTGAAGTCTATATTTGCCTATCACAGGATTCTTCGGAGCGATAATGGCCCACAGTATGCTTTCAAAGAATTTTCCAAGTTTGCAAAGTCATAATGGTTCAACCATCTTACCAGCTGTCTAAGGTTTCCACAAAGTAATGGACAAGTGGAAAGGATGGTACAGACAATCCAAAAATTGCTAAAACATTCAGTAGATCTTCGTCTAGCAGTATTGTCAACAGGGCCACACCAATGCCATGGTGTGGATTGAGCCCATCAGAATTGTGAATGGGAAGGATAAGGATCACTATTCCTCTGATGATGAAGCAACTAATTTCAAGCTGATCATATCTCCCTGAGTTCAAGAAAGATAACACGGAGCCAAAGAGCAATCTAAAATCCCAGATGGATTAGAAGTTGTGTGTACTACAGACCAACAGAATGTACCAGGCAGAGTTCTACAGCCAGCATGTACTCCAAGGCTGTACATTGTAGAAACACCATCTGGTGACATATGAAGGAATCGTAGTCAGTTGAACATTGTTCCTGAACCTATTGCCACACCGAATGTGATACAAGACTCAAGTGAAGTCACAGATTCTCGTCCCACTTCTGCACAAGTGGAACCCAAGAGAATAACTCCCCGGTCTACTACTGGAATGAAAGCTAGTCCCCCATGCAATCTTAGAGGATATGTGGTGATACTCATTTCCTGTTGTAGTAAAACTGTTATTGATATCTATTGTTCATGTTACCACTGATTCTGGTCACTTCCATGTGTATGCTTTTGCCTATTGAATGATTTAAGAATATACCATTTGAGTATCTATTAAACTAGTCTGACTCAGTAAGTGCTGATTGTTACAATAAGTAATAAGCAGTTATGACCGTTCATCTTTAATTTTTAGTCTTCCATGTTATTATAGTCATCATTGTGTTTCTTAGAGTACTTGATAGCCATCAGCCTAATTTCTAAGAAGGCAACGACAGTATGTAATGAGATTTCAGCTTGTACCCACAAGTTTTGCTGGTTCAACATCTCATTCACTGTAGGCATAGAGTAAGCATCTGGGCTTGTCAATGCATTTAACTTCATGTAGTCCATGCAGAATTTTAGCGAACATCTTATTTGTGACAAAGACCACAGGTGTGTCCCATCTACTCATAAACTCCTCTATGATGCCATCTTCGATAATTTGTCAAGCTCCATCTTTATCCATTCTCGATAAATCTCAAGTATTCTCTATGGGGCCATCCCAGGAGCTGTGCTGTACCTACAGTTACTTTGTGTGGCATTAAATTTGTCTTCTGTGGTATCCCTCTCATCACATTTCCCAACTCCTCTGAAAAACCTCAAAGATGATCCTGGACACTCAGATCTCTTCCTAGAGTTGGTGCACCCACAACTACTTCCTTATTCCAAGGTTATACAATATTTACATGATATGTTCTACACCACTTTCTCTTCTCGCCCATGTCAATCTCATACATTACCGGGCCCTTCTTTGCAATCACCACATATGGTCTTTGCCACTGTGCTAAAAGCTTGCTGGCACTAGTGGGTAATAAAACTAATACCTTTGCCCCAACCTTAAGTCCTTTCTCCCTTTCATGTCAGTCATAATATTCCTTCTGTCTCTACTTTGCCCTGTCTTCATTTATTTTACCAAGTCTACCATCCCTTAAACAATTAAATAAGACAACACACTGTCACTACTACCCTCATATTCAACTTGAGGAGCCTATTACCCTCCACCCATAGAACAGCTCAAGGAAGATAATTCAATGCTCACCTGTGAGATCCCTCTGAAGGTAAATAGCAAGTAGGGAAGTGAATGATCCCATTCATCAGTCTCTGTTGCCATCTTCTCAACATTAAGTTTACAGTTTGATTGAACTGGTTCACTTGTTCATCTGTTTAAGTGTGGTGCAGGCTAGTACTGGTCGGCTTAAATCAAAGTGCCTCAGTCATGACTTTTTCCATAAGATTGGTACATTGGTCAGTTAAAACTTTCCTGGGTATACAAACTCCAGAGAAAAGTGTGCTCAATACCTCAGCCACCTACTTGGCATCAAGAGTCCTAAGGGCATTGCCTTTAGGTATTTGTGCTGAGTCAAAAATTGCAAGCACAAAAAAAATGATTGCCTGACCAGCTCTTTGGCAAAGGAACTGCAATATTCATTCCAATGTGATGGAATAGGATATCTATTACTGGTAGAGGGATGAGGAGACTGGATAAACCTTCTGAGTGCTGGTTCTCTGGCACTGGGACACTCCTCCACATTTCTCCGCGTGTTGGGCCAGGAAATTCTCTGCAAAATTATTGCTTCATCTTAGCTTAAATCAAGTGTCCTTCTGATGGAATACCATGTGCCATCTCCAATACAAACTACTGGTAATACCTGGGTAGCACAAGTTGCTCCACTGCATCTGTCTCTTGTCCAACCACTCTTCCCCTCCAATGCAACATCCCTTTTTCTCATAAAATTCTCCTTCTTTAACTCTCTCTGCAACTACCAGAGTTTCCCTCACTCCATCTAAAGTCTTATCTCTCTACTGTTCTTCCATCAACTGTTTTCTACTCATCTCTAGCCCATGTCTTTCCTCATTCTCCAATCTCTTCCTATTGTGCAGTTTCTTCTCAAAATTAGTCCTTTTCAGCCACACTTTACTTCCAGAAACAAGTTGTCATCCAACTGAATAAGAGAATCTCCCAAGTCCTCAAGTTCTACCTTGTGAAAATAACTATAGATGTTTCATTGAGCTTCTCCCTCTCCTCGTCAGTGTGTTACCTTTGAGTCTGTGCCCTGGTCATCACCAGGCACTTCTCCATTGGAGCACTTATACACACAAGCTCCATAAGTTCTGGCACATGTCCCCAATGGCACATTCATATGCAGCTTCCATGCCACTCCAGTCTTTAGTTTGAGCCTCCTACCCTCTACAACCACTTCAATCAATGCCAGTGAATACTCACAACATGCCCATGCATGCATTTTCGCTCTAATGATTCTACCAGTAAAAATAATATCCCTTTTTACTATTGTATGGCTACACTCAGTGTCCAAAGAGATACTGCTAACTGACACACCTGACACTGTACCCTTCTCTATCTGTCCACTCTCCACACTGTCAAATTTACAGTATAATGGGCTTGGCAGACATATTTTTAAAATATAGACCTTTTCCCTGCAGCTATGGCACTTGCTAATCCTGGCAGGATTCTCTACTACATGTGGCTTATATCCTTCAAACCTGGGCTTAATCTCTTTGGACACTTCTATATAAGATGCCCAACTCCCTGACACCCATGACACTTTCTTTCAACATTGCCTTCCACAACCCTTCCCTCTCTAGATATACCCAAATCAGATCTCCTTGTACCCAACTCAGATCTCGTGAAACCACCATCATGCTTGTGAGCTAACATATCTCCTGGAAACCCCTGGAATGTCCTCCATACCTTTAAATTCCTACATAACTATCAGTTGCCAGCCCCGCCTCTGCCCCTGACATTAATGTTTTCTTTCTCAAAAACATCTTAGGAGCTTGTGGAAAAACTTATATAAATTGTTCCACCCCAATTTTCTCCTTTACTTTCTCTCCTGTCTCATACTCCCGCCATCACCTGTAATCCCTTGATCTAAAGCCCAACGTAGGATTCTAGAATACCTTTCTGTTTTGAACAGAAGATTTAATGGTTTATCTCCTCACTAATATCATATCTATACAACATAACTGCCTTCACTTCCCCATGATTTACTGTCAGCTCGTTTCTATGACTGTGTAGGCCTGTTTAGCCTTGTCAGCTATGTGGGGTGCCAAGGTGAAAATCCACTGATCTTCTGGAACCTCATATGCTTGCATAACCCTCTTAAATGTGGTACAGAAGGATTCCATATCAGCATATTCCATCACTGTTTTGAGTTTTGGGCTCTCTTGC
The DNA here is from genome assembly GCA_963969325.1 of Lycopodina hypogea. NCBI lineage: Eukaryota > Metazoa > Porifera > Demospongiae > Poecilosclerida > Cladorhizidae > Lycopodina > Lycopodina hypogea. The sequence continues at coordinate 13,896,131 of OZ017783.1, forward strand.
CCTTTCCCTCAGTCTTATGGTTTCCATGACGTCTCCGAGTGCTCTGAGCTCCAACACTTGCTGATGTTCCATTTCTGCTATTTTCAACTTATGTTGACTTTCTTTCTCTCTTCTGACCACAACCTGTGTCTTTATCAAGCTAATTAAGTCATCCTTGCTCAGTATTGCCATGTATTAATGCTTGGAATCTTCCATACTCCTTACCACTCCATGTGCTCATACACTCTCGGGGGAAGCATTAGCCAAGCCATTCTACAGAATTTTAACTCCAAAAAGAAATTGAGAATGTGATTGTTCAACTGACAAGTTCTATCCCACTGCTGCCACATAATGCCATAAACCATTAGTCCCAAACTTCAGTATTAGGTTTTGATAACCACTGAAGCATTGACATTCTTGATTTTTAAGGATCATAAGTTCATATCAAAGTTCAAGAATGATCTGCCTCACATAGAGATAAGTGCAGTCTTCAAATTCCTTTTCTTCTTCATCATAAATATATCTAAAGGTTCCATCAATGCTTAATGTTCAACTGTCCTCCCATCATCAACTGATCGTATTCCTTTAAATTCAGCTTGAAACATGCCGTTTACAACAATCAGCAATAATACAACCTGCCCTTTACATTTACATGACAGTCATCAGTGATACATAACATGTAACTGGCATGACATGATACACTAAACTAGTACTAACACCAAAGCAATCATAAGATTTACAGAATTTCTTTTAAGTTCCTTGACTTTATCACATTCTTCCATCTTCTTCATTCCCTTCTTTTCTTTCTGCCCTAGGTGTGGGACATCACTACCGGCCGTTGTCAACATAACCTGCAAGGTTCACACAAACATGCTGTCTATGATCTGCAATTGATGGACAGCTTTTTAATCACCTCCACTAATGACAGTGACATAAAACTCTGGGATCTGGAGACAGGGAATTTTATTCGGAACCTGATAGTGGGATGTGGGATTGACATGGGTAGGTATGGCTTGTATGGGTCTGCCCAGTGGTGCAAATGTAATGGGTGACACATTTTATAAATGTTATTGATGTTTTTATTGTATTATATTATGAGATGAAGCGGTATATTGTGTCAAAGTTTAGATGTTTGTTTCCTTTTTTTTTAGGTATTGGCTAGAATATTAGATGCTCAGACATGAAACTTGTCTGTGTTGAGTTAGAAGACACTAGATTTATTGTACTTGATTGTGACGAATATTAACAATGAATTGCATGAATAATCATTACCTTCTGTGATACTTACTCCTTTATCAAATCTTGTTCTCGTAATTATTTCTGCCTTTGTTTGATTGTCCCCCCTTCTTTCTTTGTGCTGTGAATTTTCTTCTCCATACTTTTTAAAGAGAGGATATTAAGGATCTAACCCTGTATATTGTCTCCTCATTAGTAAACCACTAAATAATTGTGATGCATTTGGCCAATTCTCACACTGGTTGATATAGCTAGGTAAATAACATTGCCAACACACTAACTATACAGTAATTGCAAGTTGTGTACATTAACCTTTATCCTTAATCATCGACAAACTAAGTCTTTCTTTTCAGTCATCTCATTTATAAACCCTTCATCAATCAGAGTATCCAGTTATGTTGTTTGCAGTCAGTCCGTTCAGCTTTTCATGATTTCTGGCAGCTTTTTTCCCCTGCAAGGTTCCAAGGTATAATTTTGGGGAGATTGGATGGTACTCTTGTAATGAGTTGAGTTAACATTCATATTAGTACCTTATATGTTTGTGACAAGAATAATTAGCCCAGCTGTGGCAACCTAGCTACTGTGTATTTTACATGTGCTGTTGATAAATCATGGACACTAATGGCTGTTGATTGTTACATGTAGGAGGAACACTAAATCATGGATGTCACCCTCACATATAAGTGATTCCATACTGTGCTGCTGCACACTCTGCTCTGCAATTGAATAATCTTTGCGATCCTACTTAGCGAGAAAGTATTATTATTTACATGGTGGAAGCAATAAAAGACCTTTTGACAGAAAGAACATGGCAACCATGTTACCACCACCACATGCCTTCAATATTAATAGTAGCACCGTTGCTAAAGACTGGCTAGAGTGAAAGCTGGCATGGAATGCCTACAAAGGGGCTACAGATGTTAATGAAAGATTCAAGCTACTCAAGTAGCTACTCTAATTACTGTGATTGGAGCTGAGCCAAGGAAAATTTATCACAATGTACACTTTGAAGCAGACCAGAGACTTGAACTTGAGCTAGTGATACAGATGTAGAGAGATTATGTTCGCCCTTTGGCAAATATCCCAATGGAAAGGTACAAGTTTAATGCAAGAAGTCAGAAAGAGAAAGAAAGTATTGAGCAGTATGTTACTGAGCTCAGACAATTAGCTATGAGATGTGACTTTGAACACATTACTCCAGAAGAGATTCTCAGAAACAGAGTGATACTTGGAATAACTGATGCAAAATTGGGAACAAGGTTGCTCAGAGATGCCAACATCACTTTGGATAGAACATTACAGACTTGCAGGGCTAGTCAAGTGAGTGAACTAAGTGCTAAATTGATGGATAGAGAAAAAGAAGTAAATTTTGTTAAGGCTAAGTGGGGCTTACAAAAGATGAAACATGCTGAGAGTAAGAAAGACACTTTTCAGCACGAAGATCTCAGAGGAAGATGCAAATACTGTGATGGCAAACATCCTCTGGAAGTGTCCTGCACATGGAAGGAAATGTGCTAAATGTAACCATCTAAATCATTTTGCCAAGGTGTGTAAATGAAAGACAGTGAATTCAGTTGGAGAATAAAAGAATAAAAGTTGTATGCAGTGTTATCATGAGTTAATACTCTTAAAGATGAGCAGACTGTAACACTGGGACTTGAAAATGGGAAGTACATTCAATTTCAAATTGATAATGGTGCCAATGTGAATGTTTTACCAATCCATGTGTACAAATGGGCAACTGGAGGCCTTAGTATGAAGCTAAGATAGTAGCATATGGTGATGTAACTGGCCAATTGAAGGTACAGTAAGCATGAGAGTTTGGAGGTGCAAAGATAGCTGTCTCATCAAGCAGAATCTTGTAAAAGGTCCAGAGTTTCATGCAATCTTGGGTCACAGAGCAATTATTAGGCTTCATTTGGTGGAGATATCTGACAATGATGGGATTTTCAAACCAAATACAGGTGGTGCTGAAGTATACAGTACAAGTGGTCAGGAGGATTTGCCCACAATGAATAACTCCGTGAGAGAATTTCGGAAAATGTTCAGTTAGACAGTTGGAACACTGGATGGATGCTACAGGATAAAACTGGAGAGTACAGTTAAATCTTTACAACATGAACCGAGAAAAGTACCTGATCCTCTCCGTGAAAAGCTAAAGAAAACACTCAATAACCTGAGTCAAGACAAGATTATTGCCAAGGTGGTCTCGAACCGAGTGGGTATCATTGATGGTGGTGGTTCATAAGAAGAATGATGGTCTGAGGATATGCCTGGATCCAAAAGATCTCAATCAAGCAATTCAACATGAGATCTATCCAATAACAAAAGTTGAGGAGATTACAACAAAATTCTCTGGTGCACAAGTGTTCACAGTTGTTGATGTGAAATAAGGATTCTGGCACATTCCTCTGCATGAAGGGTCAACTTACTTAACATGTTTTAACACACATTTTGGTAGATACAGATGGCTGAGAATGTTGTTTTGTATCGCATCAGCACCTGAAATGTTCCAAAGATGGATGCATCAGTTTGCAGAAGAGTTGAACTGAGTGGAGGTCATACATGATGATTTCATTTTAGTTGGCTGGGCATAACATATGAAAAAGTTCTTAAGAAGCATGAAAAGAACCTGAGAGGTCTGTTATTGAGATGTCAGGATCATCTGTGACCCTTGGGAAGAATAAAGTAAAACTGCATGTGAAGGAAGTGACTTATCTTGGGCACAGATTCACCAGTGAGTGACTAAAACCTGATCCTGGGAAAGTCAGAGCAATCAATCACTGAGATGCCAACTCCAGTCAATGCAGAGTTAGTGAGATATTTCATTGGAATGATAGAGTATTTGCAAAAGTACCTTCCTAAATTGTCTGAAGTTGCAAAACCTCAGAGAGATCTTGTATGTAAAAATGCTCAGTTCTGTCGGGAGAGTGGTTATGAAGAAACTGTGCAGAGGATTAAGGAGTTGGTTGTGAGCACACCAGTGCTACACCACTGTTATGTCCATATGTATTTATATGGCAGGTTAAAAGTGACCATTAAAAGTGACCATTAAGAGTGAATGCAAACCACTGGAGATGATCTTCAAGAAAGAACTTAGTTCTACCCCAATGTGATTACAGAGAAGGATGCTGCGACTGCAAAATTATGCATTTGAAATCCAGTACAAGAAAGGAAAATTGATTTGCTATATAGTTAGCTAGCTATGAAATATATAGCTCCACACCAAAATGGCAAGCTAGCTAGCAAGTATTACCAAAACAAGATACTCATTTTCTGTATCTATATAGCTAGCTATTAAATATCTAGCTCCACACCAAAAGTAGCCAAAGCTAAAATTTTTTTTTGCAAATAGCTATACTTTATCATGACAAATCAGAAGGTCTTTGACACTTATTTTCTGTACCTGAATCAGAGATAGAGGGAACTGAGGAGCAGTATCAATAGGATCTGAAGGTATGAATAATTATTGCACTCTCCCAAGGGACAGATCTCTTCACTTATTCCTTCAGATTTCCAACTCCACAACTCATTTTCAATTGCTATTGTGCTAGATGTCAATGTGCTGCTCCCAATCCTGGATTTACCAGTGGAATTGGGCCTCTTGACCCCAGAAATTGTTGAAGTTTGTTGAAATAGTGTATCACCACCATTCAGTTATTGCTGCAGCTGTTCCCCATGTGACATCAATGATTAGTTACACCCCCCACAAGAAGTAAATTTTTAAGCTAAGTTTTCTTCATGAATATTGTACTAAAAATATCCAAACTTTTTTTATACCAAGTTATGCATCGAGGACAGCAAAATAAGACAATAAATTTTTTTTTCCAGTTCATTTACCCTTTAAAAAGGAGAGAGTCTTGTTATAATTAAAATGAAATTTTGTGGATCATATTGTCTCCAAGATCAGCCTATTAAGTTTGGAAGTAACATTCCACCACTACTTTCTTTCTTTTGTGTGGAAGTAGCATCAGTATCTGCATCTGTGCCTTCAGGCCATTTGTAGATCGACCTTCTTGTCTGTGAATGCTTCAGCATATAAGTGCAAACATGCATCACTCTTCTTTATTAAGTGTTATGCTTAATGCTATCAGTCCACCAACTTTTTTTTTCATCTCTGGGATAATTATTTTAGCATTGTTAGCTCAAGAATCTTCTTATTTAGTCTACCACTACCCATTAACCTGCTGACCTGATACCATTGTGCTTACTAATTATCTCCATCCAGTTCCATTCCCTCCTCTTTACAAAATGTGCACTTCTGTATTTTTATTTCTAAGCTAGTATCCCTATTCCATTCCTTTTCCATCATTTTCCTGGTACAGGATACCAATATATCTTCTCATGAAGAAGTGGCCATTAGCTGGAGTGTGTCAAGACAAAACACCCTCAACTCCACATTGAAGCAAAGTTCTACAAAATGATGCAGTGAGGAAATGGGTGAGTAAGTGAGACAATAGTGTTTGTGATCTTGTGGTTCATGTGCAGCTGTGTGAAAGCAATATCTCTGTGTTGTGTGCAGGTAGCAAGTGTGGGTCATGTGCCAGTGTGTGATTGGGAATGTTCAGGATATGCCACCAAAAAAAAAAGAGAGGAACAGGTAAAAGAGCACTTAATAACTGCATTGCTCAATTGAACTAGGACCACTGACAATTGGATTTTATTATATTACTTTCTATTATTGTTGCCATGTGCAGAACAAAGTCATCGAGACAATCAGGAATGTCTCTGCTACCTGGTGTACTTCAACTTGAGAAAATTGTCCTGGAAGGGCTGAAGGCTGCTACAAATATACAGAAATATGAGAAAATCTGTGAGAAGAAGAGGTCTACATCTGGGGAGGTGCTGTGTCAGGGATATTGTAATGAGTGGGTAGAAAGTTTGGGTTGATCATGTGGCACATTTAGTTGCGTAAATACACATTGGCGGTGTTGTATGTGGTGATGATAAGATTCACTATTGGACTATTAGTAACCATGTATTTGTTTGTTGGTACACAGTGTTAGTTTGTATACAGGGCAGTGAGGCCATTAGTGGTACATTTTCATGACTAATTGGGAGCATGCATGACTGCCAAACTTCCTGTGTCTAATTTATTGCTTGCACTGTTGTGTATGTTTATGTTTCTTTACTACATCCATTTATCAGGTGAATTTTGAAAAAATCTCAAAATCTATCATTCTCTCAAGTTTAAGGACAAGCCGGACTACGTCTCTTTGAGACAGCACTCCTGTAATCTGTTTCACAAGCTAGGCTATACTTATGATTGTCTTTGACTAAAACAAAACCAGAATAGTGAGTAATGATGAATAGTGGAGTTGGGAGGGAAGAGAGGGAAGTGTGGAAAGAGAAAGAAAGTGGATTTGGGGAAAGTGCAAGTGTAAAATTAATGAAAGGGATGGAGGATATTGTGTGCATATGAGCCCTGGGATCCCCCCCCCCCCCCCCCCCCCCCCAGTTTAGTCCAATTCACCAAAAGTAATATATTAAGTAGGATGTAAGAGCTGTTATGAAATATATAGCACACTTAGTAGTTATAGTCTGCTGGCTGCCAAACAACCACCAGAGTTCACATCAGATCACCTAGTTTTCAAATTATCCTTGGGGAGCAAGCTCATAGACACACGTTGGAGATGCTCTCCATGAAAATACTGCATCATTATATTCTCCACCTCCCCCTTTAAAGAAAAATCCTGTATTCTAGCCAATAAACTACGTACTTTCTGACACTTTTAATAACTCAACTGGAGAATAATCTCAAAACAATTAGGATCACTTTGGGGCATAACTATATAGTTATACCTGCAACATTGGCTCATTACTTTTGAAACCCCATGTACTACACAGTATGAATGCCAAAAATAGCTCAAGATAAATTAAAACACACAAAGTATCTGTAAACTATGCTTCCTACAGGCCTGCATACATACAAACATACTTATGAACCAAAACATATATGTTGCCAGACCATTTCCTTGACAACCATCTTTCCCACAAGGAACAGTCAGTTTGATGACCACTACCTCTGTGGAATACACCACCACTAATATATGGCCACTGCAACAGTGGCAACAACATGGATGGACAGCAAACTGTGGAATCTGAACTGTGGCAGACACAGGGTTTTTCTACTTTTCTCAAGCAAAAAATTACTTCCTCACAACTTCTAAAACTGCAGGAGAAGAACTATAGCAGTGATCAAATGGTGGTTGATCAAACAGTGTTGAGTTGATCAAATGATGAGTGCTTGTAGTTGTCTTGTGGTGGGTTTCTTGTGGTTGGTATCTTGTGGCGGTGTCTTGTTTGGGTGTTCGTTGTGGATGTCTTGTGGTGGGTGTCTTATGGTGGGTTCTCGTGGTGGGTGTCTCATGGTGAGTGCTCATGGTCGGTGTCTTGCAGTGGCGCTTTTTGGTGGGTGTCTCATGGTGGGTGTCTTACTGATCGAGTTGACAAATTAGACTAGTGGGAAAAGTTTGGCCATGATTATACAAAGTCTGGAAAGTAATAGCACCAGTATATTCCTTCCTGACTTCTTTATAACCATGGCTAAACTTTTCCCACAGTCCAAGTTGTTAATTTACCAGGTCTGATAAATGTTTCACATTGTGTAGCCCTTTGGATGAGATTTTTTTTTGGAGAAAGGCCTTAGAATTGGTGGCAGGGAACAAACTGTGCCAAGATCGAACTGTGGCAGTGAGCAAGCTTCATCCAAGACATATTCCATAAATGTATGTGCACATATAAAATAAAATTTTACATAATGAATGTGCAAAAACAATCTTGGAGTCACTCATATATGAATAACACATACACAATACAACAAAAAAAAAAAATTAGCTAGACATGGAAGTTAGACTCCAAGTCCATGCTCATCCCTGAATGCTGGTTCCATGCCCCGAATAGTAGACATTGTTTTAGCCATATTAGCTCCCTGGGATCTCTGGTCTCCATTATCTCTGTTATGATCTTCAAAGCTGATGGCACTGGTGGATCAGGGCATTTTACCTGTGCATCTTTCTCTCCTTTACCAACTTTTCCTATAAAGCTTAAATGATGGCCAAGGGAATGATATTCATTTTGGAGAAGGTGTTAACACAAGTTTGGTCCCATACCAGGCTTCAGCCATTCTTCCAGGGGAAGATATTTATCCCATCAAGATGTTTTCCATCACCTCTGTCAGTTCCCTGGGGCTCGAGGATAGATGGAACCCCAGTGATGGTTAGTGCCCCTTAGTTGATCATTTCTTTGAGCTGAGGATGATGTAGAATCCTGCCAGTGTCCAAGCAGCAGGAGAGTCTGAGGTGCCCAATTGGTCCATTAATCCCCCCCCTCCCCCTCCCAAATAGCAGCAATTTGGGATTGAACAGTGTCCTGTCTAAGATCAGAGTGTCTGAGGTGGAGAACTGTGGCAGAGATCCAGCTTTATCAATTGAGCTTTACCAATGGAGTAGATGGATATGTCAGCAGTGGTGGAGAACTGTGGCAGAGAACAAAAGTAGTAGAGGAGGAGGGCAAACCATTCAAGCAGTTTTGTACCAAATTTAGATGATTCTTGAGAAATTTGTTCTTGCATTCCTTCTCCAAACCTCTCAAGCTTCACCCAAATTTGGCTAAAACTGCATCTGCAGAAACTAGACAAGAATATTTCAGCAGTGACCATAGGGAGCGAAGACATTGCCATCTGCTCCCACTTGATTACATATTTCAATTTATTTCCCTTGGTGTGGGGGAGGGGGGGTGGTTGACCAGGAAATTAACCACAACATTAATTTTCAGCAGAGAAATAAAAATCTTCTGCAAAGCAAGCTTCTTGCTAATAATCTTCAAATTGATGACCTTAACCTTCAGTGAATTAAAGTAGAAACAAGGGTGGAAAGAAAGTCACTGGGTAAGTTAGTAGGCACCTAAATGCTTTCTTCCTCTAAGATTTCTAGTTAGATGTAATATTATAAACCAACTTGTTTTCTTAAACAGATTTTTATCATTTGTTCTTGTGAGGATCAAGACCGGTTCTAGTGGTCCAAGTATTCAGGTTAGAAAAAAAAATTAATAAGGAAGGGATACAGACTTCTACAAATATTTGTGCTGTATTCTGGAAATGCAGCTGCAGAGAAGTAACTTTTACATTATTCAGTTCTATGGGGTATATTATATATGCATATATATAATAGAACATAGGAATAATGTTTGTTATATTTCACTTGTTTGATAACTTATGGGAAAAACAGATATGTTAGGAATATATTATATATTGTTAGGAATAAATAATATTTTTTTCAAATATTAGCATCTCTGAATCCTTCCAATTCTTCTGAGATTACTTCTACATCTTTCAACCAAAACAGTAACCCCTAGGACTCACTCAAGGCTGGGAGTCTTTGACCTTGAGGGTATAATTGAAAGTGAAATGAGAAAAGATGGATTTTCATCAGAATTGGTTCAGCTAAGATAATGAATCTATTGTATTTTGTCCCATTAAAAAGAGGGAGTGGGAGGGGTAGAAACATAGGCTGCTATATTCAACCCTAGTAAAGTGGCAGATATTTAATTTACTCTTACAGCCAGAACTTATATGTATATATATATATGTGTTTATATGTATTACTTATTATATATATATATATATATAATTACCTGAAGTCAGTCATTTCAGAATTAGAAGTTATCTAGCATTTTCAAATAAAAAAAAAATTTGATTAACTTGTTAGTATGTCTGTATTGAAAAATTTGTTAATTGCTGAAGCAGCAAGATGTGCATATGCTGACCAGGTCTGAGAAGACCACTTAACACCCTGTTCAGCCCACCAACCATTTTCACCCTCTCTGCACCTGAAAATTGACCTGAAATCTGATCTGATTTCATAATTGGTTCAATGTTTTAAAGTTGTGGTTAACATGGCTTCAATGTAGTGCCCAGTTTGTTGAAGAAACAGGGTGTGTACATATGCTGACTAGTTCTGATAAGACCACTTAACACCCTTTTCAGCCCACAAACCATTCCCAGCCTCTCTAGACTTGCAAATATTGACCTTTAGTCTTACCTGATTTCATAATTGGTACAATGTTTTGAAATTTTGGTCAGCATGGCTTTAATATAGGGCCCAGGTGGTCCCAATGCAGTGCTGGATTCACTGCTATAGAGATATCCAATCAAGTTATACACACCACATGATTATGTCCTTTGCATTGATGCATCTGGATTGATCAATAGGATATTCCATTTCTTGGAAAAGTTTTATAATTATTTTTTTGTTGCTTTTAAAATAATTTCTGTTAAATTATAAATTTTCCTTCTTGAGACTGCAACTTCATGTGCTGCACAGAATATTTTGTAATGTATATGGCTGAAGCATTGGTATATGTATGTATACAAATACATATCAGGGTTATCTAGGAATGTTTTGGAAGGGAGGGATTACAGGCATGTGCTCTCAAAATTATCCTAATGTGGTTGTGTGCTAGAATTGATTTAAGAGGTAACATGTGATAATGGCACTTTAATGTTTTAGAGACTTTCTAAGTCTTTAAATAAGCCTTGATTTATGCTTAAATAGCATAATATTCCTTTGATAGTTTAGCCCATTTTTCATACAGAAAAAAATGTATCTTTGACACCAAGCTGCTCATTGTGAGCTTTCTTGTACTCTGGTCTATATGATTTACTTCTGTTTATGGGGTTGGTCCCATCTGGCCACTCATCTTTGTCTTTGTGTGTAAGGCTAAAAATGTTTCAAAAAGGTACTTAAAACACTTTGACTTAATCACATGTTCACTTTGGTTTTAAAAGTCTACGGCATATTTTTTTCAGATATTTCTGTGACTATAACCCACAAAAGGTGGGCTGAAAATATGCCTGTAGGGTAAAAATTTTTTTCCTGATATATATATATATAAAGGCTTAGTTCTGTATGTCTGTCAGCATCAAAGAAGTTTGAAAAGAACTGGGCCGATTGGCATGAAATTCGGCATGAGCATTTGGGGTGGGTGTGGGATGAATGTTACATGATTAAATTTTAAATCACTTTATTTTGGTCTATCTATCTATCTTTTTTCTATTTGTGCATAAACACTGGAATTTATAGAAACGCTGTGCCAAGCACTTGAGGTAGAAGTTATCTTAGTGTTTCAAAATATATATATTTTTTTATTAAATTGTTATGTCTGTATTTAATGGACTTGTTAAATAATGAAGCAGTATGAGTGTACACATGCTGACCAAATCTGATAAGACAATTTTACACTCTTTTCAACCAACCAACCATTTCCTGCCTTTCTAAGCAGTGCAAATTGACCTGAAGTCTTACCTGTTTGTATAATTGATACGTTTCTAAATTTTGGTTAGCATGGCTTCAATACAGTGCCCAGGTTGTCCCAATGGAGTGCTGTGTTCACTACTATGGAGATATCCAATTAAGTTGCAAACACCACATGATTGGGACCTCTACACCGACACATCTTGAGCTGTCTCTAGAACACAGCATTCTATTTCTTTGAAAATTCTTCTAACTGCTGTGCCTTTTGCAGCTTCATTGCATGGTGTTGATCCAACAAGGTAGGAAGGTGGTGTGAGAAACTAAAGCAATATTTGCTAATAGCAACTTGGATGAAATATGTGGGTGGTTGAATTCATACTTTCATACTAATGTTTTGACCAAACTGCAACAATAACCACACTCACAAGAGGGTAATAACACTTGTGTTCACATATGCCAATTTCAGTCTTATTGTCCTGTGTCAAAGAATATTCATTTCCCCAAATATTTATTACCATAGGAATGAGTATTTGTTGCTCCCACAAATATTTGTTCCACCCCCCTATAAGAAGTGGCCATGGATTTAGTCAAGTACCATTTCAGGCATTTTTTTGGCCTGACATAGGCAAAGGAAGAGGTGGCCAGGTGGGATGTAGCCAAAGTCTAAGTGTGCATTCATGCCATGTTTAATGTTTTTAAGTCCAAGGAATTATTCTTAGTAACATTTTGGAATTTTTGGCCTCACACATTCACAGGAAGAGCTTGACCATATGGTGCATAGGCAAGATAGTCAACATGATCAATACGGACTGCACTGATGGTGCAGTAAACAAAATATTCCTGGTACCATGCCAATCTATATTCACTATGGTTTTCATACACATTTTTTTCCTGTTTCTTTCGGGATAGAAAAAATAGGAGGAAAGAAAAAGGGGGACAAGAAGGAAAAGAAGGGAAAAAAGAATTCAATCCAGGGACAAGATTATTGAGTTTCTACTTTGAAGACCAGTGCCTCAAGGAAGAGGTGTGGCCAAGTGTGACAGACCATATCCAATGGTTTGAACTAATTACCATTCTGATATTTTAATATAACATGCCCAAAGGTACCCAGCCCATGTTGCTTCCAGATTCATCATGAGTGTGAATGCTGTGTTTTAGGTCTTATGTAATAACATTTTCAGTATTTTTAGCCTCTTGTTCCCACGGGAAGAGGTTTGTCCAGGCAACCCAAAATTTTGGGGGTAAATACCATCCATGGTATAGGATGTGCCCACTATCCTGGAATAGATTTCATTTGGTGTGGTTGTTTGGTAGGAACTGGACATGCACAAGAATACAAACATGCATGCAGTGATGATACACACATGTATATAAACCATTACTAGCCTGACATTACCAGAAAAAGAGATTTAGACAGGTGAGACCCAGCCAATGTCTCTCCTACTGTTATGATGATTGTTCATGGCAAGTTTCAGGTGTGTAATTCAAGAAGGCATTATCCGGCATAACTTAGTAACAGCTTTTAGTGTCTTCATTTTTGACATAACCAAGGAAAGTACTGTGGCCAGATGGCGAACACATTTTGGGCTAAAAAATATTCTTTGCTTAGAGTGTGCTTACCCTAAAGAGAAAGTTTAATTTGTTTGATTCTTTACATGCATACTTACATGCATAATAATCAGGAAGAAAAATGGAATGGAAAAACAAGGGCCCAGGCCTGGTATTAAACAACCTTTTTTCAGCTCAGGAACTTGGACCTTAACCACTGCTACATTGTGGGTTTTTAAAGACTTTTTTTTTGGTACAGAAAATATGACTTTTTCCCCCAACAGTGGTGCAACTTAATATAGGAAATAATTTAAAGGATTTTTTATATGTTTAATTGGAAATGCGTATATAGAGTGCATATCACAAAATGCTTCCATGCATGTAATGATTGTATACTTGTAGCACATGCTAATTGTCACTTTTATGTGTCCATGTTAATTTGTGGCAAATATTGGTCTCCGAGCTAACAAAAAATGGTATACTAAATTAAAACCTTTCTTCTCTTCAATAAGCTTACCCAATACCCTAAATTGTAGTCCATTCATAAGGCTTAGTCTGCCACTGTCTCCTTGGTAAGTATGCCCCACAAAAATGCTAGCAACTTGGTTAGTAGTTAACTGTGAACCTGGTGTAGCTGTATCAAGTAAAGAAAGGCTACATATGTTTTTCCCATCAGAAATAATTTTTTTGGACATAATTAAGCTCTTCATATTCTAAGATAATTTGAACTTTGAGCTCTTGATATTAATAGATTTGTCAAAATTGTTAAGTTTCTATTATATAGCATTAAAATAATGTTGCAATACAGGTGAATCAAGATATCACAACAATGGAGCTGACAGTGGGAGGAAAATATCGCTTGGGAAGGAAGATTGGTAGTGGGTCTTTTGGTGACCTTTATTTAGGTAAGTTATGTGAATTTGTGATGATAAAGTGCCAGTTTATAAAAAAGGGATTGGTGTGTGTGTGCATGTTCATGTGTGTGCACGTTCATGTTGTATGTGTATATAATACATACCCACACTAAATATATAGTTTACTGGTTTGTACCAGATTTTTTCAACTGACAGGAAATAGAGTTTGTTCATCATTAAGACAAGCATATTTAACTCAGAATTCTTGTTGACAGCATTTCTAGCTGAAGATTGGCACATAGTATCATCTCTTGCAGTGGCAAATCAGGGAAATTGCAAAGGAAGGGCCAAAAAGTACCAGTAAAAAAAGGGAGGGTTGGCTAATCTATAAACTATATCTATGGAGCATAGCTAGCCCTTAGCTGGCTATGTTCTGCTGAACAATTTTTTGAAAGATTAGCATAAAATTATATTAGTAATTCCCACCAATATTTGTCCCCCCCCCCCCCCCCCCCCCCCCCAATAGGGACTTGAACAACATTTATTCTCCCTCCCTTAAATCACAAAAGAATATTAGACAGAAGAATATTATTAGTAATAATATCTCTATCTACTACGTAATAACTCATTTCTGTGATTGGAACGATCTCCATATGTTTGATATTAAGTATACACAAGTAGACATACCCAGTTTGCCCCAGATATAATGAAGGAAATAACTGCAGGAAACAGTGTGGCCAAGTGTAATCCAACCCATGCCCAAAGGTTTGACCCAAGTATCATTTCAGGCAATTTTATCTTGACACTCCCGGTGTAAGAGACATGGCCAGGTGGGATACAACCAAATTAAAGTGTGTGTGCAGGTCCAATTTAATGTCACTCAGTCCAAGGGTTTTGCCTCAGTAAAATTATTTAGGAATTTTCAGCCTAAAACACTCACAGGAAAATGTATGACAATATGGTGCGTAGGCACAATTGTCAATACGGACCGCACCGGCAGAATGATGAACATTAAATATTATTGGCACCACACCAATCAATATTGAATACGGTTTTTGTACACGTTTCCTTCTTCTCTTTTTTCGGAAAAAAAGGGAGGAAAAAAGGGAAAGGAGGAAGAAAAAACTCATGTCCAGAGATAATATCACTGAGTTCCCACTTTGGAAACCTGTACCTCAAGGAAGACGTGTTGCCAATATTTTTAACATGACATGCAAAAAGAAAGTGGTATGGCCAGGTGGGATCCAGCCCATGTAACTTCTAGAGTCATTACGAGTGTGCATGTCATGTTTTAGATCTTCTGTAAGTAACTTCTGGCATTTTTAGCCTCATTTCTTCAAAAAGAGGTTTGTTTGGACGACCCAAAATTTTTGGGGTAAAAATCATCCATAGCGTAGTATGGTCTACCATTCTTGAATGGGTTTCATTTGGTATGGTCGTTCGGCACGAACTGGACATACACCAACATACATACACACAATCATACAAACAATTATTAGTGTGACACTACCAGAGAGAGAGATGTAGCGAGTTAAAAACCCAGTCCATGTCACTCCCACTGTTATGATGTGTGCTCATGCTGAGTTTCAGGTCTGTAATCCAAGAAGGGATTTGCCTGCATAACTTAGTAACAAATTTTAGCATCTTTTTCTTGATATATCCAAAGGAAATACTGTGGCCAGATGGCCCAACACATTTTTGGCCGAAAAATATCCTTTGCTTAGAATTTGCTTACCCTGAAGAGGAAGTTTAATTATGTTTGGTTCTTTACATGCGTACTCACATGTGTAAGAATCAGGAGGAGTGTGGCAAGATGTGGTCCAGATTGACCCACTATGCCCTTGATCAGGAATTGAAAGAACAGGAGAAGGAAAAGGGAAAAAGATAATAAGAAAGATGAAGGAAAATGTAAAACTAAAAAAAGGAAGGAGAAAGGAAGAAAACAGGCCTGGGATCAAACAACCACTTTTCAGCTTAGAAACCTGCACCTTAACCACTGCTCCATTGTGTTTTTTTTAAACTTTTATTAGTATAGAAATATGAATTACTTTTTACCCCACCAGGGTTGCCAACTTAGGGGGGAATGTTTGGATTATGACACTCACCATATAAAACTGTATATCCTCTGATTTTCACCATACCAGGTGGGGAAGTAATAATTTGGGAGTGATAACATTGTGTGAATGGCCTAAACAATGACTCTCTATACATCAGGTAAATGAATAGCTAATAATCAGTTTCTCACAAAATGTACTAAATATTTTTTCCCTGGTATAAACATTCATTCCAGGTGGATATTCATTCTTACCATCAAAAGATTATAGAATGGCAGAGAAAAATATTTGTCCAGGGAACAAATATTTGCGAATAGTTTTTCCTGGGATGAATAAATATTCATTCGTTGGGAACGAATATTCACTTCTGGGGGGAAAATATTTGGAGGGAACAAATATTTATTGACACCACCACAGGTTATAGACTTGTTTTTTTCCAGGTAGTCCAGATTGTTGGTTGATCCGGATGTGGATATGTTACAAAGGTGAATGCTGTAGAAATGAACAGTGAGGAAACTTTACCCAACTGCTTGTGAAATTAACATACTGTTATTTTGATTCAAAACTTTCTTTGCATTTCAAACTTTAAAAGTTCACAATTCAAAAATAAATAGCTTCAAAATGTATAGTTTTATACTGATATTTCATTTCAGTTCTAAGAAGTAAAATAATATACATTCACTATGTCATTATAACTAGACTTAAATGATTTACATGTTTTCTTGCTCCTGCTTTTATATCACAGCATAATTGTATTAATATGATTAGATGCACACCCACCCTGATGTAGTAATTGTCAAAAACCATGAGAGAACTTCCATATGTCGCCTACTGATGCACTGTATGCCACTCAACACCTCTATTAATAAGTATTTCCACGAAAGGCACTATTTCCTTGTCCTCTCCTCTATTTTGATGCTGAGACTTCAATATTTGTGAATTCTGTTATGGAATATGCCCTTTAACTGCTTGACCTCACAATGATGTCATTATTAACTTAAAATTCTATATGGAGCCCATCTTCTTACATTTTGGTGGGGGTGAGGGGTTGGATTGTGTCATTTGAGGGCAATATATTTTTACTCAGCCCATTCAATTTGGAAGGAACATCACACCACTATTTTCTTTCTTTTTTCTGGAAGTAGTATCAGTATCAGCATCTGTGCCTTCAGGCCATTTGTAGATCGACCTTCTTGTCGGTGGATGCTTATAGTGCAGCACATAGTGTACACATGCATTACTCTTTTATTTTTATTAAGAGTCGTGCTTAATATTACAAGTCCATCAACCATTTTTTATCTCTGGGACTATGATTTTAGTATTGTTCCATTACCAATTAACCTGTTGACCTGATATAATTGTACTAAGATATTATCTAAATTCCATCCAGTTCCATTCCCTCCTCTTTGGTCAATGTGTTGATTCTGTATGTTTTATTTGCATGCAAGCCTCTCTATTCTATTCTATTTTTATCCATCATTTTCCTGGTACAGGTACCAATGTATCTTCTTATGAAGAAGTGGCCATTAAGCTGGAGTGTGTCAAGACAGAACACCCTCAACTCCACATTGAAGCAAAGCTCTACCAAATAATGCAGTCAGGAGGTGAGTGAGTGAGTAAATGAGTGACGTTTGTGATCTTATAGGTTATGTATAGCATGTGCATGTGACATCTGTGTGTTGTATCATGTAATATCTGTGGGTCATTTACCAGTATGTGATTGGGCATATTTCTGTAGCACTAGTAAAGTGGTACTGTAGCTGATCTTGTCACAAACTATGTTATGACCTAATTTCTAATGGACAATAGTGTTTAGAGGCCTAGTTATGAAAAAATTTTTAAACATTCTTTCCTGCCTGCCTGTCTAACCCTGCCTAACCTGCCTGGACAGATCATCTGTTCATGTGAGTGGGGATAACTTCACTATCACAGCCTGTGCTTGTATCTTCTTTTGGACATTTAAGTGATGGGATTCTATACAGTTACAACCTTCTATACACTCTGTTACTCTAGTGTTTTTATGGGTACTTCCCTGGGCCTTCCTCTCCCTTTACCTCTTTTGTGTCTTCATGACCTCCTATTAGTTACTACTCTCCTTAGGTTAGGCTATATAACCTTTCCTTTGTCTTCTTCCTCTTCCATCCCCTTATTTCATCTCTCACCACACCATCCTTTACAGTATTTTACTAACCTCACAGCTTTATCCTCCTACCCTTCCCTATTCCATCCTTCCCCCTGTCCTTATTTTTGTCTCACCTCCACATCCTGTTATTACTTTTTTTCTTTTTGTCCACATGTGCCTCCTATTTCCTCCTCTGCTCACTCCCTCTGTCATAAATGTAGTTGGGATTCCTTCCATAAAATGGTTTGGAACAGAAGGTGATTACAACATTTTAGTCATGGAACTACTCGGACCTAATTTAGAAGACCTCTTCAAGTCGTGCTCCAAAAAATTCAGTTTAAAGACCGTTTTGTTGCTTGCAAATCAGTTGGTAAGTACCACATAATTTGGTTATAGTGTTTTCTTGATGTTTGTACCATTATTTGTGTGGTAGTAAATCACACTCAAATTATCAGCATGTTCTGAATTTATAGAGGATAAATATATTGTCATCTCTTCTCTCTTCCTTGTAGTTAAATCGGATTGAATACATTCACTCCAAAAACATCATTCATCGTGATATAAAGCCAGATAATTTTCTAATGGGCTTGGGAAATAATGACAAACTGGTCTACACTATCGACTTTGGCTTCGCAAAGCAATACCGTGATGCTCACTCACATCGGCATATCCCTTACCGAGAAAACAAAAGCTTCTTAGGGACTATGCGATATGCTACAATCAATGCTCACCTTGGAATAGGTAGGCAAGTCAATTATGATTATGGTGTGGGGGGGGGGGTTGTCAGTAAAGAAGAAGTATTAATGGAGGCGAGAAAGAGTGAGGTTAGGTTAGGCAACCAAAAGAGAGTGATTAACAGGCAGAAGAGCACTTAATGACTACCTTGTTTGATTAAACTAGGACCACTAACAATTTGATTTTGTGGTATTCCTTTCAATTATTATGTTATGTGCAGAACAAAGTCGTCGAGATGATCTGGTATGTCTTGGTTACATGATGATTTACTTTTACTTGGGAAAACTGCCCTGGCAAGGGCTGAATGCTGCCACAAAGAAACAGAAACATGAGAGAATCTATGAGAAGAAGATGTCTACACCTGTGGTGATGCTGTGTCGGGGATGTCCTAGTCAGTTGGTAGAGAGTTTTGGTTGATTATGTGACACACTTAAATACATAAATACATATTAGGGGTGTTGGATGCGGTGATTATAGGACTTGCTATTGGACTACCAGTGACCATGTGTTTGGTTGTTAGTACACAGTGTTTGTTTGTATACAGTGCAGTGAAGCTATTTGTGGTGCATATTCATCACTAATTGGAAGCATGCATGGCTGCTAAACTTCTTGTATCTATACATTGTTTGCATAGTGTTATATATGTTTTTGTCTCTTTGCTACATCTATTCATCAGGAGAATTTGAAACATATTTCCAAATCTGTCGTTCTCTCGAGTTTAAGGACAAGCCGGACTATATCTATTTGAGACAGCTCTTCAGAAAGCTGTTTTTCAGGCTAGGCTATACTTATGACTATGTTTTTGACTGGAGCACAACCAGAATAGTGAGTAATGGTGAATTGTGGGATAACGGTGAATTATGGAGTGGGAAGGGAGGAGAGACAAGTGTGGAAAGAGAAAGAAAATGGATTTGGGGAGTATGCAGGTGGGAAATACATGAGAGGAAATGAGGAAGTAGATGCTGTTGAGGGGAAGAGGAAGTAGAATATTTTGGGGAGAGGGTGTTTTATTTAAAATTATGTGTATTTTAATTTTTTTACTACTTTCCTTCACTCCTCTCTCTTTCTCACAAACACACACTCACACTGCACAGTCTTCTTCTTTCAGTGGTGAGCATGGAGTAGTCGGAGGAACCACACAAAGCCACGTTCATACTTTGCTGGGCTCTCACCAGGTAAAGTAGCTCCTGGCATTGCCATTATGCAGTTAGTGGAGGTAAATGATGTTAATTGATCAAAAGACACCTATCTCTGTCCGAAACTATATATTTAAAAGAATGCCTTTTCTATCTTCCTGCAGTTAACCTACTTCATTTGGTAGAGACTCAAATAACTTTAATATGCATTAACTGTATGAATCATCAAACAGAATGATATAAGCAACTGATAAATATGACAAAGCACATAATATATATAATAGCTGCTTAATATGGGACTTGCATGATTATGTCACATGCAACCTACCATGCCTACTTATGGTATCAGTGAATTTCCAGCACCATAGAAA
This sequence comes from Lycopodina hypogea, assembly GCA_963969325.1. Lineage (NCBI taxonomy): Eukaryota > Metazoa > Porifera > Demospongiae > Poecilosclerida > Cladorhizidae > Lycopodina > Lycopodina hypogea. The sequence goes on from OZ017783.1 coordinate 13,916,419, forward strand.
ATGTATTAGCATTGCAATACTTCTCAAAATTTTGTTGGGCAGCACTTGTGGCAATGCAGAAATTCTTGGAGATGAGGTATTGTCTTAGAAAGTGTTTTTAAAAAGAATTATCAGCTACTTTGGGCCACACCATCTCTGGCAACTTTATGCACTCCGGCTACTAGTGCCAACCAATGATTTCCTAGAACTAGCTAGGGAGCTCACTTGAAATGTCACCACTAACCTTTTTTTTTCACCTTTAAAACCATTTTATCCACAAGATAAGCTCTGAATATTCTGGAATTTGATATCAGCAAGCTGAAAATTTTATAAAGCTTCTATTCCTGTAGTATGGTGAAGCACTGACTATTTTTCAGATGCAGTTCTTAAAAATAGCTGTTACCTGTCATGAATGCCAATACATTTTCTGTGGCACTGGTGGTTCACTGATACCCTAAGTAGGTGTGGCAGGTAGTACCTGATGTAATTATGCAAGTCCTCTATTGCTACAACTTACTAGAAGATTCTAATGATCATTAGTTACCTAATCATGAACACAATACAACATTAATAGATATGGAATGTAAATACAATACAGCACTAATTGTTTCTGATTCACATTCTAGAACATTCTGACAAGTGTTTTTCTTCAATACTATAGTCATCCTGTCTCAAAACCTGTCTTATGTACCTTCCTCTTATTCTAGAACCACTTAGTGATCTGGTACTCTTCATTAATTGCAGTGCAACTACCCTGGCTAGTCTCTTTGGGATTCTTGCATGACATTTTATGCGATTCAATTACTAATATGAACAGCTAATCTCATGTCCTAATTGTCTGGCAGGCTCTGACTCCTTCATCTCCACAAGTTGTGGCCGGGACACCAGACAGACCACACCCATCTGGAGCCAGTGAGTTATACTCTCCTTTCTCTACCACTCTATGTACTATTGTGGTGTGGTGGTCTCAATAAATAACTGGTCCTCTGTGCTAATATACCCAGCACATATTGTTCACTGTTTAGGTGTGCAAAAAAATTGTGCTAATCACTTTATGGAGAGGTTGTATAAATGACCCATTTTTATTATTCATCGACTACTCTACCTGGTGTAATTAGGAAAAGTTAAATGTTTCATTATGCATTAAGTGGTGTATCTGAAAAGATTAAGTGTTTCTTTTTATTCAAGCATTGAAAAGTGATCCAGGAATACCAAACACACCGTTTGTCTTCACACAATGGTGATTGTCTAGGTACCATTTCTGGACTAGAACTGTTGTCCCTTCGCTTGCAACCTTTTAACATTGTATATATATATATTGATTAAGAGTGTTTATAATTGGAAAGTTCCAAGGTTAATTAAGTTGGATATTGGGCCTGTAATGTGATACCTGATCTGCATCCATAACTCATCCCCCAGATGGGTTAAGGCCTGCAATAGGTGATCCCCCACTGCCATAATAAATCCGCTTAAAAAGAAAACAAAAACTTTTGTGTGTGTACAGGATTTGTTTTTCTTTGGTAACATATCCATTATTTATAGACTTTGGAGCACTCCACAATAGAGAAGTTGCTCTAAGCTGTGCTTGGCACTGCTACATTATGGCGGTGGTGCATATTTAAAAAAAAGTTTTAAAACAATTTGTTGCTGTCTCTTCCAACTAGCTAATATCTGTTCATACTGACTTGAGCCTCAGAAGTCAGCGGTTAATTACTGAAGTGACATAGTTACTTCACCAAAAGAGGTTTAAGATATGCTTGCACAAAAAAACACACACCCACAATAACCCATTGCAGTTGTGCCCAGTGGAGGCTGTAGTTTTTCCTTGGTTTTCAAACTTGCAATTGTAAAGCATCCCAGGCTTTTAAGGCTCTTAAGACTTCTCTCGGAACTTCTGAACTTCTTAACTGAGAAATAAGCTGTGTTTGTAGTCTTTTATCATGCAAAACTCTGTTAGCTAATGCCAATGCTTGCATTTTTGTTGTTATTGCTGGTTACTGTGGCTGGTTGTTCTTTGCTGTGGCTGGTTGTTATTGTTTGCTGTGGCTGGTTGTTGTTGTTTGCTGTGGCTTGTTGTTGTTTGCTGTGGCTGGTTGTTGTTATTTCCTGTGGCTGGTTATTGTTAGTTGATGTGGCTGGTTGTTGTTATTTGCTGTGGCTGGTTATTGTTAGTTGCTGTGGCTGGTTGTTGTTGCTTCATTTTGGTGATAAGACTAAACAGTATATTTAATGGTGTTAAAATGTGCATTAAATAATATATGCAATACAGTAATGAGTGGGCAAGGACCCTCTTCCTCTGGAGGTCCATTGTGGAGTGCAAGGAAGAAGCCAGGAAGAGGCGTACATTTGACTTCCCAGTCCAAATATATCCTTACCTCTGTTAGGAGTTATTTTGAAGAAGAAAAGAGGACTGGGAAGTCACTCATGAAGAATAGACCACTGGACAGAAAAGCAACAGCAACAGGAATTTCCAAGGCTACAATTAAACGAATCTACCAGACGATGAATGAAGACAAAGAAACACTTACTCCAACTAAATGATACATTAAATCAAGATTTACAATTAACCCTGATTCATTTGACAAAGAAGCTATACAATGGACTGTACACAGTTTTCATGTATCTCATATTTAGTTATTTAGACATCATTGTCATTTATCCATTAATTTATGTATCTTATATTTAGCTACTTACACCCCATCATCATTTGTCCACTAATTTATGTATCTCACAATTGGTTTTTGCTATTAATTTCATTTCCCATGTATTCAACAAAAATTAAAAAGAAGAAAAAAGTTGTTTTTTTTCCTATGAATATTTTTTTATTATATTCTTCATTTGTCTTACACAAGTTTATTCATTTATTGAAATGATAAAGAACACACAAAAGAAGTAATGAATATACAGAAATAAGCACAGAAGTAATATAAATTACTTAATGATAAGAAATTTGTATGTGACAAACTTGGCTATCTTTAACAGGCACGGTATGTCCCTGGAATAAATTGCAAAAGGCATAGATATAGCCTTCCTTGCTCTTCTTGACCAACTTCTTGAAGTTGGACACTTCATCACTGCACTTGAAATGATTGACATGACATGAACAACAGATCTTTACTTTCAGCCACTTCAGCCTTGAGCGAGGGAGAAGTTATTATGAGGTATAAGCTTACCTGGAGTTAGAGTCCAGCTGAAACAAGGAAGAATCAATTCTCTGTTTCTTTTTATGTATTCCACTCAAAGAACTTAAAGAGTTCTGCAGTGGACATTAGCCTCCCTGGGATATTTTTGCGCTTGCATTCCCTATGGTCAATTAATACTGGGTGGAATGTTGTGTACTTGCTTATGGGATATACAGCTAACTTTGCCTAGGAATGGTTAACTTCTTCAGGAATAGTGCCAAAAGAAAACGTCTGGAGCATCATAAGTCTGTTGGTCCTTGAAATCTGGAATCTGTTGAGTATTGGCCAAGTTATTAACGTTTCTCTGGGGCTCAACTCAGTGCAAACAGACTTTAGTTATCAGATATGGACTATTTATAATTATGTGGCTGTCTTTTTTTTTTTTTTTTTTCAATATCAACTTAGTTGATGTGGTTAAGAGGGCTCATTTTATTTTCTCAATTCAGGTTAGAATAAAAAATAATGCCAAGGTTTCCAAAATTATATCTATGAAGTATCACATCGGTGTACTCATTGGAAACTCTTTTTCAAGAAATTTGTTCACCCAACATTCTCACTCAGTACAACTCCAGTACCTGCATCTTTCTCAATTTTGAGATATAGATACTGGAGTTGTACTGAGTGAGAATATTAGCTCTATAAATTTCTTGAAAAATAATTTCCATTGAGTACACTAATATGAGATTTCATAGATATAATTTAGGAGATTAATATTGTCCTGGCAAGATGCAATTGGTAGAATGAACTTGATGTCAATAACAAATATCAGGGTATGGGAATACTTCATAGAATGAGGAAGATCATCCACATAGATTAAATAGAGCATAGATCTACTTCCCTGTGGCACTCCAGATAAAACAGGTAAAAACCTAGAGCATTGATGATTTATAGAGACACACAAAAATCTGGCCATGAGGTATTCCTTAAAGAATAACCACAAGTCCCCAGTTATACCATAGGCCCACAACTTTATCAGCAGTTCTTTGTGAGGTACACTTCAAAAGCCTTTTGAAAATCAGCTACCAACCTCTTTATAAATTATATGTATATATATATATACACACACATATATACATATATATACAGGGGTAATATACTTACACCAATTATATCTTCAACTTTGAAATTTTAACATGCCAGGGCATAGCATATTGACCATATCCTTGTAAGTCAAAATAAGCAGAAAATATGCCTGCAATTGTAGAATTTTTTGTGTTTTTTTAGTTTTTAATTTTATTTGTGTCAGGAGGTTGAGTTTTGAGTTTAAGTTGTATATAAAAAAGAAAATATATTTAAACTAGATGTTTCTGTTGATCAGCCTACCACTGATTTAGTCAGTTAATATTAATCTTGGGGATGGATTCCCATACTTATGAGCATGGGATTGTTATTCTTTGATGGATGTAAACCTCAAGGTTAGCAATTTTCCTACTTGATGAATTTTAAACATTCATGGGTGACCACTAAAAAAAAGAAGAGGGAAACAGTTGCATAAGTATTGAGTTTCAGAGTGCACCTTTTCCTTAGAAGAGCACATATTACTATAATTTGTTATTTGCTTGTTTATTTATTAGTCCATTATCTCCTCCCAGATGATTTGGTTTACAGGGCTTTAAGTTACAGGGATTGATGTGGGTCACCCGAAGATGATTTTAGGTGAATTTTGTTGAAGATCTGAGTAAAACCATGCTTATAGGACTGGTTTTTAAAATTTATTTTTATTCCTTAGGGGTGTTGCTCAATTTAATACATATGTATTCATCTATCCGATGGACAGTTCAAACAGGGGCCTTAGATTCCATTTCAAAAAATTATTCATCATGACAGTGGACAAGGGATAAAGCCAAGAAAGCCAAGAAAGCTATAAGATTGAAATGAAGGCTAAAATTACTGGAGTTGATAGTTTGATTTCTTCATCAGAATTTAACTTTAAATAAATACCTTTCAATGGTTAACAATTTCTCTATAGCACTTCAAAAAGGAATCTTATCTGCATGTGAAGGTCAGACTGTTGTCAAAAAATGTTCAGGCTATTAAATCTGAAATATCTGATCTGAATTTTGATCTTTTCTGGAAATACCTTGCATAGAGACCAGAAATTAATGTATTTATTTCAATGCTTGAACATCATAAAAACATATAAGAAAATTTGAAGTAGGTCATGCTCCTCTCAGTATAATGTTACTGTTCAAGATTAGTATTGAATGAAATATTTGAGATTCTAATTACATAGTAACAACAATTAAAGAGAGGTTTCAGCAGATAGGGTATCAAATACAGCTGGAAACTCATTTGATAAAGAAAGATGCTAGTGATGAAGCCGTTACAGAAGTGGTTACATTTTATGGAGTGACCTTAATACAAAGAATCTTAAAATCCACTTCATACTAATGCAGAGATTGAAAATAATTTGAAGTAATATTAGAATATCTCAAGAGTTTAGGTGAGGTTGAAAAGAAATATTATTAAAAGTTTTATAGGCTGTTAATTTGATACTAGTACAACCAATGTTCTCAGAGGAGATGCTTAAGTTTGGCCTCGTTCAAGGATAAATCAATCTCTGCTTAACTGGTGCATGACCTTTATGTACACAAGATGAAAACTGACTTCTTCCCCATTGTGCAAGATGGAAACTGACTCTCACCCCATTGCACATATTGATACTTTAGCAAATGAATGATTTCTTTCAGTTACCTTATCTACATCAGTGATATACTAAAATATGCAAATGAATTCAAGATGTGGACATAGAATTCAGCATTTTATGGGATGAGTTTACATATTAAATATACTGGTCTATCTATAAATAAGACATTCAACAGAACAACAAGCTCCTGGTTATGTTTACTTTTGCACTCAATGTTAGTCAATGAAGCTACATCTACATGTACAGTTTGGAGATATCAGCACCTCTCACACAGAATGTGTCCGCTACAAGTGATTTCAGAGCCATTTATTACTCATCTACAATTATAAATTATCTGGGAGATCAGGTATAGCAGCTACCATGTATCCCAGATCAAATTATTCCATCGGACTAGTTATGGCAGTGGGGGATCAGTTATGGCAGCAAAAAATAGTCCAGGGGTTCAATTACGGCAGCCACAAGTGATCTGGACAGATCAGTTATTTGGGGGATGGATTATCGCATGACAGGCCAGAGTTAGTTATGGTGGAGCTAGAGCTAATTATGATTGAGTTAAGTTCTGGGTTAATTGAAGTTCAGTTATGATTAGTTGAAACTTTTTGGCCAAAATTTTGATTATTCTGGGCTTAACGCACACACGCATGCACACAAACACACACACAAACACACTTTCTCACTCCCGGAGTGTGCATGTGTGTATGTGTGTATACATTAAGAAATATTCCTTTGTTTGTTTTAGAAATCCTCTAGGATTTGATGATAGACCTGTGTATCCTTCATATTATAAATGGAAACCTATGAATTATACTGTTTCAGTAGCATTACCTTTATATATTTCTGCCCTCCCACCTTCCCTTTTATTAGCTACCATATGTACAAGGTGTCAAACTGCAAAGGATCCAGATCAACAACAGCTGCAAGCAAGTGGCTTGACACCAGGACAGTTGGTGGGGGCCACAGCCAGTGGGCAGCGTTCAGGTGGGCTAGGAGGGCCGAGCTCCAGAAGAGGTAATGTGTGTGTGTGGGTAGGTTATAGGTGTGTGTGTGTGTCTTCATGCTCATGATTGTTGTGGGTGATTACTTGTTATTTAGTTAAATTTCCATAGTGTTCAACTTCCTTTATCATTTCATGTTTGGTAAGGTATCTGTGTGCCTAGCCTGAAGTTGACTACACCCTAATGTAGCTTGCTTCATAATGTGGATTGTTACCAGTAGGAAAGTAAGTCTCTTTAGTAGAGAGACTGTGTCTTCCTATTGGGGGAAACTTGTGTTGTGAACCATTCACAACTTGCTCTCTCACCGTTGCCTGGTAATCATGGTACGACAGCCCTCCCAAGATGTTATCCCTTCCCATGAGATTCCATTGTGAGGGATTACAGTACTAAGTGTCAAGGGGATGGGACTTCTCTGGGATAACCAGAGCTTTAATTATTGCTGATATTAGCCTTGACCTTGGCCCTAATGTTTGTGTTAATCCTTGTTTGAAGTTCTACCTAATCCCTCTTCTCATGTGTACAGAAATGGAATCCAATATTGCTGTTCATTTTAGAATGAAATGTTTCATTTGTATATTGACCTGTCTCTATGCAACTTGAGTGATATGTACTGGAAATGAATGCAGAACTTGTTCATACCTTGTGATTTGTGTTGATGGAGGGGGGGGACATAATGTCTTTTTCCCATCCCCATTTTGCACACCCTCCCATCCTTGTCCTCTCTCTGTCTGTCCAGAGTTGCTGAGGCCGACATCCTCTCATCAGCCAGCACAAGGCAGTGTGCAGCATCACTTTCCCTCTCGTAAGCATGACTCAGCCACAGCACAGAATGCTGACTATTCTCACAGACACAAGGCGAAGAAGTGATGAGTACTCAAACTTCTTTCTCACAGTTCCACAATATGATATTAGCTATGTGAACCCAATTAACTCTCTCCGTTGTTATCATTATTATTATTATAATCATTATTGTATAATTGTTATCTGAAATGTGCCAAGTCTGGAATTGAATGTGATTAACATAATATTTGGGAGAGGTAGAGGGGATATTCACAGTGCTCTGTTCAGTAATGTATAGATTATTTACAAACCTCATGATAATGGACAAGAAGTTGCTCATTTTTTCTGTTAAATAAAATAGTCTTGGTCATGGCACTCTATATGTATATAACATTCTCATTAGTCCCCATGCAAAGTGAATAATGACAGACAAAATTCTGGATAAGATTTATAAAAACCATTTGTTTGTGTCCTTTGCAGTCTTCTTCATTCTTTTAATAGTGGACTGAATCAAATTTGGTAATAAGTCAAGTCCAATACTCTATAGGGGCAATGTGTTTAGATGATCTACAAGCTTCCATAGCCACTAGAGTCATGGCAATGCTCTGATCAGCGGCTCTGTCTGTGGTTTTGGGTATTTAATTAAGGTTGTTTTGTGCAGATAGTCTGTTGAACATAACACTGGATTGGAAGTGAATAACTTAAGAGAAATAAAGGGTAGCACTTTGCTTACCCACTGTCACTGAACCTACTTTTACTTCTTCCAATTTCAATGAACTTATTATTTACTGGAAGCATATACCCTCCTGCATTACCAAGCAAATGTGAACATGAAATATCATAGAAGCCACTCAGATTTGGGCCTGGTTGATCCTTCAATTAGCTTTTGGTATCCAATAAAAAATTTATTGTTGGTATGACTACCATAAAACCATACCCTTTGAAATACCCACATGTGGTTAATCGCACTCACTCAGTTATTTGCAAACCGCATGCCAAATATCAGCCAGATAGGTCCTTAATTACCTTTTGACATCAAAAATTCCTATGGGTGTGGCTACCACAAAATCACTCCCATTCACACCTACATGTGCCTATTAATGTTCATCCAGTTACTTCAGACCACATGCCAAATTTCAGCCTGATAGATTCTTTAATTAGCTTTTGGCAGACCAAAAAATTCCTCTTGTGGGTATGGCTATGACCAAACCATACCCTTTGGTACACCCATATGTGGTTAATAATTTTAATCCAGTTACTTGTAAAACATACCAAATTTTGACCTAGTTGATCCTCTAATTAGCTTTAGGCGGCCCGTATAACTTCTTATAGGTGTGGCCATAACCAAATCACACCAATTGCCACACCGACACATGCTTAATGCCACTTACCTGGTTCCTTGAAAATGACAATCCAAATTTCAGCCTGGTTGGTCCTTTGATTAGCTTGTGATGGTAAAATAACTTCCTGTGGGTGACGCTAAGGCCAAACCACACCTAATGTGGTATATAATGCTTGCATGGAAACCGCACAAAAATTTCAGCCTCGTTGGTCTTTTGTGAGCTTTTCACAACCCAAATAACTTACTTTGTGTGGCTATGAAAACCATACCCTTTACAACACCCATATCTGTTTATAAGGCTCACCTGTTGTTGTGATGCGTACACACATACATATGTACGTATCTACATATGTATATAAACATATGTACCTACATACCTGCATACCTACATACCTAGACACACAAACACACACACACACATACACACACACCATATAAGGCAGTCATATAAAGCATGTCAATCCAATTACTGGAGTAATTGTTCTCTTTACTGGAATCAGAAGATCAATTGATTCGTCAAAGAGCTATGTCTGGGGAAGTCAAGGTTGGGTTATGTTTGTCTGGGATATAATAAAACTGGTGTATCCATATTGTCCTGGATAAGAATCCATGGAACTGTGGGACTACCCTTGTGTCATTATATAATTGGTATTCACCTGCTAGCTCGGAGGCATGAGCAAGATAGAGCCACAGCTGACCTCACTCACACAGATCAGCTGGAGGGGCTGCTGACGAGGGTGAAGAGCCTTCTGTGCCACATGACACAGCTGGTGCAGGGGAAGGATGCCTTACTGTGCCAGCTCAGTAAGGCCAGCTGCAAGCTGGAGCACCTGATCACTCAATCATGGTAGAGTCTTCTTGCGAAGGTTAAAATGTTAAGTGTGTTTTGGTTTAAATTCTCCGCTCTTTTCCCCCTTTTTACTTTTCTCCATTCTTTTTACAAAATCATGTCTCAACTCCATGCTGGGCTATTTATTATATGGCTATGCATAATCCTCAAAGAGCAATATCAAAATTAAATATATATATATTTTACCATAGTACAATATCTGCTCCAGGAGGACAGGAGATATTGATAATCAGAGAGCATGTGTGGTCATTTTGACTCTTTAGGAGCTCTTCTAATGTGAATTTTTTAGTTCAGGAATGTCAACTTAGCTTACCTTCTTGCATGACATAAGCCATGCAACATCCACTTTACTTGGTAAGAGGTCGTTATGCTTCCATGCCAACACTTGCTCATGTGGTTGTTGTGATATATCTAGATATCTAGGTGTGGGGGGGGGGGGGAGAAGGGGAATTCGATTGATAAATGTTCCCCCTAATTTATCTATCATTCCCGTGTATGTGTGCAGGCATGCCCACAGTTTGATAATGGATATGGGTCCTTCTGTATGAGATTTTCCATCCAATAGGACCACATTGACTAATGGAAAGCAGCTGGACATATGCAACACACCCCTCTTTGACATAAGTCGCCAGGGAGAGGAGTCCTTGATCCATTGTCAAGCCACCTACAGGGTCATGGATGAACTTCATAGAACACAGCAGAAAATCCTAACAGAACACTGATTTTTCTCTTCTTTTCATCTTTATGTCAAATGTTGAGTGCTAAACAATAACTGTAGTGTAGGAAGAATCAGAATCTGGGGGGGGGGGGGTGGGGGGAGGAGCTTTGTTTGGCTTTTGAACCTCCAAATATATATTTCTACATTTATGATAGCTGATAACAAATTGAAATTTTTGAGAATTCTTGTCAGAAATGAACGATATGTGACCTCTTAGAGACAAGCAGGGGAAGTAGTATTGAGGCAATACATGTGAGGAAGGAAAATACTCTGCCCTCACTATGTTGTTGCTATAAACACATGAATGCGGTTGACATTATCCAGACGCACACTGAGCCTCTCAGGCAGTTGCACAATAGTGTCATGCTAAACACCCAGCACCTCTAGAGTTTAATGCATTTGTTTTGCAATTTGGGGAGGGACATTAAAATAGTTTTGCATTCAATTTTGAAGTATGTCATATTCAGAAAGGCTAAATTGATGGTTTCCAGAAAAATAGACACTCCCACATCAGATTTATGGTATGATGCTTACGATTTACCCTGTACTTGTCTGATCATGTTATGTTATGAACAAAATTGAATTTGATATGAAACAGCATCTACTCTATACAGGTTTGTTATTGCCAAGTATCTCTTTCTGGAGCTCTTTCCCAAACTCTCTTCATTGTTGTATCTTCCACTTGAGCCTTTCTTAGCTGGTCAGCTGCACCGTCCGGTGGGTCTGGTCCCTGCTTTGCTACAGAAATTTCAGGCAGGCTCTCATCTTCTTCCTGCTTTGGTGTTCCTTGTATTCTCTCTGCACCTCATTATTATCATATATCCCATGACTTAACTGTTTCGACCACGCACTATTTCCTTCTCCTCCTGTTTTCTCTAATTCACACTCCATTTTTTCTCATTAGTACTCCCTGGTTCAACATCATCTCTCTCCCCACCTCTTTCATGCTCAACATTATCCTTATCACCATTTTCAAACTCAACATTATCTTGTTCCTCACCTTTTTCAGGCTCAACCACATTCTTCTCCTCACCACTGTGCGTCTCAACATCATTTTCCTCACCACTGTCAGGTTCAACATAATCTTTCTCTGATACATTTCTCTCATCAACTAAATGGATGACCACATCCTAACTTGTCTGGATGTTCTGGATTTCCTTATCAAGCTGATTCTGGAGTATTTCGTGAGCCTGTGTCACAATCATTGTCACTTCCATCGAGATAGTTCTTCAACACTTTCTGGCTCTCTTACACATGGAATCTTCTCCTTCATCACTTGTTCTCTTTCTTCATCTTGGTCAGAGTGTTCCTCCACTCTCTCAACTTGAGATACTCCCTTAAGCACTTTTGAAAGTGGGGGACATCGTGACCTATCAGTATATCAACTTGGATGTGTGGGGACACACCCACTGCTAAGTCAACTTCCTTTCCTTCGATTCAAGGTAATCTTCACTGCTGGACACCAGCTCTTCTTGGCATTATTAGTGGTATATGGAATTTTCCAGGATAGGTATTCTGACTTTTGCACACATCGGGGATGCACAATGGACTTCGAACAACTAGTGTCCAAAAGAGCAACTACTGATTTACACTACCCATCAGTATATCATCTTGGATGTGTGACGACACACCCACACCCACACCCGCACTCACACCCACACCCATGAGTCAATTTGGGTAAGTTCTTTTCATTTTGACCTGACCAAAATTCACCTTTTTAAGATTTACATGACAATTATTCTGGTAATGGCCTTTTTTTCTACAACAGTAACATTCTACTTGACTGAGATCTTGTGGTGGTTGTCAGAATGTTCCTGGGGGTCTAATATCTGCAACTTGAGGTCGGTAATGATCTTCACCCACTCTGCTCCCTTCATGATGATACTGGTTATGTTTATCAGTCCTTCTTGGTGCATTGCTGATTTCCATCAGCTCTTCATAGGACCCAGGGCCACAGTTTTGAATTGTACCTTGAGCCGATGTGGTAATTTTTTTTTTATTTATTTGAGATCTCCACCCACTGTATGTAACTCTGCCGATATGTTCAAAGCCAAACTCCAGGATTGAATTGATCAGATGTATGCCCAAAAACTCTTCTGCAGTAGGTCTCGCTAGATATCTGATATGTGACAAGCAAGGTGTCCTTTACCACTTGGTAATCCACTTGGTCTACAGCAGAGAGGGATGATACTGCAATCATCCCTGCTCTTGACAAGGAACTTCTTAGATAAACTGGCCACAATTCTTCTTGTCAACCTGCTGTCCATGCTGTCATTCAAAAGTTTCCAGGAAGGCTCCCATTTCATCCACACCCTCCTGGAATTTCTGGAAGGTGAGTTTGGGTGTTGGAGAAGTGGGGTTATCGGTCATCTGTGATCTCTGGATGATTTGCAATATCTGTTCTTGCTCATTTGCAATTTGTTGATGATCCTCTTAGTCTCCTTTGATCAAGCTCAGCTCTACAGTGGTCTGCCAAGAGGTATTGGGCCATGAATCAATTTAATGGAGATTCCAAGTTGGGAGTGCCTTCCTGGTGCTGTACATGACTCCTTAGATGACGTTCTCTCAGCTCTGACATGATTAGAAGAGAATATTCAATAACTTAACTTAACAAAACTTAAGTTTTCAAGCTTATGCTGGACTTTTTCACTATAGGGGCTGCTACACCCTTCCTTGCTCAGAGATGTGGACTAATCAGTTTGCTCCAGCTCACTTCCCGATGTCATCATTTCTTCTAGACAGTTCTTTGTAAAATTTGATGAGTTGATCTGTTTGGGTGTCCTGAACACTTGTGGTGAAACTAGAAAAGAATTGTGGTCTGGTGGTTTTCCTGTGGTGACTTCTTTCAAGTGTCTCAAAATTTGTAATTGTCATCAATACAGATATCATTTTTTGAGCAAATATAATTCTTATCTACAGTCAGGATAGGCTTTCTTGACAGTGAGCATGTGGGTAAGCATGTGGGTGAGCATGTGGGTTAGCATGTGGATGAGCATGTGGGTGAACGTATGGGTGAGCATGTTGGCGAGCATTTGGATGAGCATGTTGGTGAGCATGTGGATGATCATGTGGGTGAGCATATTGGTGAGCACATGGGTGAGCACATGGGTGAGCATATTGGTGAGCATATGGGTGAGCATATGGAGCTATATATGCATCAGGAACACAACTGGAGATAATTAGTAGTATTTATCATACTTTTAACTCACTTTCATCAGCAAACTCAGTATTTAGCATATATTTATTTGTTTACACTTAATGTTGTTATTGTTGTGTTGTTTTTGTTGGATGTGGGATAGCCTTGGACTGTTGCATGGTGCCCGTGCACCTTGACTTCTATTAGGATGCTCCAAACTCTCCCATTCCACTTTACTTCATCAGCTTTTACCACTGGCACCTAAAGGAGAATGTCCAGAAGATGTGGCTCTACTGCTGCTGGCTCTAAACTACATGAGATTTCAATTTTATTCACATTAACCCACTCCAGGGCACCACCAAATCTAATCTTCAAGCCTTTTTGCTGTTGCATAAAGTCTAGCCCAAGGATTACGTCACTGCAAAGTGAAGGGAGGATGCAGAGTTTAACATCATAATAAACAGCATCTCCAATATGAAGGGTTGTGGTACAGAGCCCAACTATCAGAGAGGAAACAGATGCCTGAGCCATAGACACCTGTCCCTTATATATAATGGCTGACTGGGAGGTTGTATTGCTTTACCCATGCATCACTGATGAAGGTGTAAAAGCTACCACTATCAATAAGAGCCTGAGCAGTATAGGTACCAACCTTGATAGCAATGTTGGTCTCAGACAGAGAGTCCAATGATGCAGCACAGATCTTGGCAAGGGTAGAATGGATATCTTAGCAGAAGCAGAGACAGGTCCAGGTGCTCCACCTTGACAAAGTCTTGCATAGTTGCCATTCTTGCCACACTTGGAGCAGGTTGTGCCTTTGGCTGGATACTTCCAGTGTTGTTGGCTATGGTAAGGGCCCCACAATTCTAGCACTTCTGTTCATCCTTCCTGGCACCAGCAGATGATTCAGAAATGGTGAGGTCATCTTCAGAAGCTGTAGGAGTAGGGCTGTAAGTGGTAGCACTACAAGGTAGCATAGGTGGTGACAAGAAAGGTACTGATGGTGTTTGCCGCATGTTAGAGTCAGCATTTTGCTGAGCTAAAGCCAGTGATTGAGCTTGAGCAACTGTTGTGTCCAAGTCAAGCATTTTATTCTCCAGCAATCTCTGCCTAATTGAAGCTAAGACAAGTCCCCTGATGAAGGAATCCCTGATATACTTATTTCTATATTGCTTATCTGTAACTGCCTCAAATTTGCAATCATGAGACAGCTATCTCAGTTCCTGGAGATATTCAGCAATAGATTCATTTGCCTGCCGCTTCCTCATTGAAAGGAGGTGCATAGCAAAAGTTTTGTTTTAAGGTTTCACATACAATCCCTCCAGGAGTGCTATTGCTTCTTCGAATGTGGCGCACTCAGCTACATATTTATAGAGTGTTGGAGTTAAGAAGTTCACCAGCATATCTAACTTATTCAGCTCAAATTACCAAGGGCAGTGGGGAAGTTAGAAAAGGTGCGGTGCCAATGCCACCACTCATCTGGGGGGAGAGCTAGGGTTGCAGTCCAAAAGTTCAGGATGTAAATACTTTTCCATGGTCAGATTCAGTAATTCAATGTATTGTAAACTGAGCTAAGTAAAACTCTGATCCACATTACCACTTGGCTCATGTTGTACAGATTCGAAACCTTCCCTACTCAGTGGATGATGTGAAACGAGTCTGCTCATCCCTGTGCGAAGTTGAAGCTTATTTTCTTTCAATGGGAGGAAGCTAATCCAATTTAGGCCATTCAGCCATGGGAAAGGATTAGCCTCGATATCAAAGGGCCTCTTAAATCTTTGACCAAGAATGTCTATCTGACAGTAGTGGGTGAATATTCTTGTTTTCCTTTAGCCTTTTCCTGCACAGATGTGAATGCATCTGTTGTTGTTAAACACCTCTCCTCTTTGTTCTATAGTTCTGGTCATCCAAGATATGTGCATTCTGACAGGATCTAGTTTTATGTCAAGAGAACTCCAGGCATATCTGTCTGGACTTGGGTCTGCTACAAGCCGCACGCCCCCCTACAACCCTCGAGGGAATGGAACAGTGCGAGAGGTATAATGGCATCATCTGGAAGGCAACTCTCCTAGCTCTCCACATCAAAGGTCTAACATTTGAACATTGTGGAGCTGTCCTCTTGGATGTGTTACACTCCATCCGGTCTTTGCTGTCTGCTGTCTACGGCCACAATTGCATCCCCTCATGAGAGGTTTCTCTGTTTTCAACGCTGCTCAGCAACTGGTAAGACCATTTCTACTTGGCTCGCTGCTGCTGGACCTGCCCTCCTTCAACGTTCCATCAGGCAATCCAACTTTGAGCCCCTGGTCGATGAGGTTGAATTGATCGAAGCCAACCCTCACTATGACCATATCAGGCTCCCAAATGGATGGGAAGATACAGTATCAATCAGTGATCTGGCTCCTGCTCCTGGTGGTCAAGAGATCATACAAGAGCCAGCCATCGACAGACAAGCAGGCTCCCTCAGCCGTAAATGACTAGCAAGTTGAGATGTCACCCATGGCTGAACCCACTCCTTTTCCCGACACAGTCCAAGTCCCAGCTCAACTCCCTATAAGACATTCAGTAAGAGATCATCAAGCTCTTGTGAGGTATGGCTTTAGTAACTAAAGTGGAGCATATTTCTACTAGCTGGGAAGGTTTTCATATATTTAACTGAACCGTTAATGAACTTTAACCTTTATGCTTTGTCACTGTGTGACTGCTATGCTTTATTCAATGTGTTGTAAACTGGGCTAAGTAAAACTCTGATTCACATGAAGCTCTATGCCATCCTGGAATAGTCAACATGTGATTCAGAGTTTTACTTAACTCAGTCTACAACATATTGAACAAAGCATAGCAGTCACACAATGACAAGGCATAAAGGTTAAAGTTCATTAACTGTTCAGTTTAATATGACACATGGTCCAGTGTAACTAATCTCTGAAGTGGACAGGGTGTTTAATAAGGTGCTAGGACTCTGTTTCAGTATGGAGTGGAATCTGATATGCCCACTTATAACATAGCACAAGTTCTGTGTGACATTTATCTTCCTTCTCCATGGTTGATCCCTGGTTTTCTGCTTATGTCCATTTCTCTCAAACATTTTAGAAATAAAATTTGTTCAGAGGCATTCAACTGCACGTATTAGTATTGCCAGCCAAAGGTCTTTTTTATGATTTGCTAGTCAGCATTTTTTAGCTATCACTCAAGCTAAACAAACAATTCAGGTGAGCTGCAAGCTTTCCAAAGACTGGACTCTCAACATACCCCCTTCCAACCCCATTTCACTGGTACTACCATTCCCAAACAATGGAGATTTCCACCTGTTTCCAGTGTCTGGGAGATGGCTTCCAAATCCATGAATTTCACACAATTTTCAATGATCAAATTTTCAAGTCTAGCCAGAACTGCAGTAATATATGAGTCTCAGAGTTAAGCAAGTTCAAGGTCAAGGATTTTATGCTATTGCTGTCATTGGAGATGAAATGATGGCTAATGAACCAAATAATAAGACAATATCATGAAATGCTAAATAGTTGAAACAGAATGATAGTAATAGTTTGTTTTGTTTGTTTTTTCTTCATTTTATATATATATATATATATATATATATATATATATATATATATTTTTTTTTTTTTTTTATTTTTTTTTACTCTACTGCTTTTAATATTGGACTACTAATGCTTCTCATTTTGCGTTCAAATACATTTAGGAGTTGTTTCCAGTTTTCTTCCACTTCTAGGCAAGGAAACGGTTCTTCCCAGAACTTTGTATGGTTTTTTGTGTGTTGTTCCCTCTCTTCCCCCCCCCCCCCCCCCCCCCCCCCCCAAAGGCAGAAGTAATTTAATACTATACTGTAATTAAGTTTAATGTAATAAGTGCAATTCAATCCAGTATAGAATAGATGCTGTTTCATCTCAGATTTAAGTTTGTTCATAACATAATAACATGATCAGACAAGTCCAGGGTAATTCTACGCATCATAAAGTAAATCTGTTGTGAGAGTGCCTATTATTCAGGAGAAATAATCAATTCAGCGTTTCAAAATGCTGCATACTTCACAAAATCAGTGCAACACTTTAATGTCCCTTCCCAAATTGCAAAACCAATAAATTGAACTCTAAAGGTATGTCCCCACTGGAGCCTCAATCAAGATAGGATCACAATAAATCCTGCAGCACTATGAACTTCTAAGGACAAGGTAAGATCCAATCCTGATTCAACCGATCCACCTGAGTTGATAGATCAGATCCTACTAAGGTAAGATCAGACTATAATTTTTTTTTTCCAGCTTCATTGTTTTGTTTTTTTTTGTTTTTTTTGTTTGTTTTTGTTTTGTTTTGTTTGGTTGAGAAGATTGGCAGCAGGTTGGTCTTGGAAGGCTTTGATTGAGATTTGGGGAGCAAGGGATATAAAGGGGCAATTGGATGGGATGTCTAAGAACAAGTCTGTGCATCTAATGATAGAGGCTGCTAGGATAGATTTGGGCAACCTGGCAGCAGTGTAAATCGAAAGTAAAAAAATTCACCCACCTGCTGATGATGGGTGACAATCATGCAATAATTGACAAGTAAAAACACACAGAGCCAGAATGCATCCATCTCAAAAGTTCCAAGGAAGCAAAAAAAAAAATATTATCTAGCTATCAGTGAAGGTACTAGCAGCGCTTGTGTTGCTTTTAGTGTTGATTTTGGTTTGCAAACAGTGTTGTTTATGCTGTAGTGTGGACAGGATTTATCCAGATCAGTGCAAGAGCCAATTTATGAAAATCAGTTTCTAGATAAATGTAGGCTCTTTGGGTGTTAAGCATGACACTATTGTGCAACTGCCTGAGAGGCTCTGTGTGCATTTGGATAGTGTCAAACCACATTCATGTATTTATTGCAACAACTTAATGAGGGCAGAGCATTTTCCTTCCTCATATGTATTGCCCCAACACCACTTCCCCTGCTTGTCTCTAAATGGTCACATGTTATTCACTTATGACCATTCTCAAAAATTTCAATTGATATTAGCTATGACAAATGTTAAAAGGTATATTGGAAATTAAGAAGCCAAACAATGCTCCTTCTAACCCCCCCCCCCCCAGATTCTGATTCTTCTACACCACAGTTATCAGTTAGCACACAACATTTGACATAAAGATGAGGAAAGAGAAAAATCACTGTTCTGTTAGCGTTTTCTGATGTGTTCTA
>OZ017783.1:13935430-14336835 GCA_963969325.1 Lycopodina hypogea
CCTTACCAAGTAAAATGGATGTTGCATGGCTTATGTCATGCAAAAAGGCAAGCTAAGTTGATATTCCTGAACTCAAAAATTCACATTAGAAGAGCTCCTAAAGAGTCAAAATGACCACACATGCTCTCTCTAATTAATTATCTATACCTCCTGTCTTCCTGGAGCAGATATTGTGATATTGCAAAAAAAATAATAATAATAAAAATAAAAAAAAAAAAAAAAAAAAATAATATATATATATATATATATATATATATATATATATTTTTTTTTTTATTTATTTAGTTTGGTATTGCTCTTTAAGGCATTACACAGAGCCATGTAATACATGTAATAAACAGCCCAGCATGGAGTAGAGATATGATTTTGTAAGAAGGATGGAGAAAAGTAGAAAGGGAGAAAAGAGCAGAGAATTTAAACGGAAATGCATCCTAACCTTTGGCACGAAGCATCTACCATGAGTGAGTGATCAGGTGCTCCAGCTTGCAGCTGGCCCAGTAAGGCGTCCTTCCCCTGCACGAGCTGTGTCATGTGACACAGAAGGCTCTCCACCCTCGCCAGCCGATCCTCCAGCTGATCTGTGTGAGTAAGGTCAGCTGTGGCTTTGTCCTGCTCATGCCTCCGGAGCTCCGCCTCCAGCTAGCAGGTGAATAATAATTATATTGTGACACAAGGGAAGTCCCACAGTTGTCATGGACTCTCACCCAGGACAATATGGATACACCATTTTATTATATCCCAGACAACCACAACCCAACCTTGACTTCCCCAGACATGACTCGCTGACAAATCAAGTGATCTTGTGATTCCAGTAGAGAGACCAATTACTCTAATAATTGGATTGACATGCTTTATATGACTGCCTTATACTATCTGTCTATCTAATACCACCCGCTCACCCCCCCCCCACACACATATGCACACACACACACACACACACACCCACCCACACACACACACACCCACCCACACACTCAGAGAGAGAATGGTCATATATGGACAATTTCCACTCTAAATTGGACATACTGCTGTGTGTAGCTTTGTTTGATTGGAACATACACCAACATACCATGTGTACTTCACTAGTGACACTGGAGATCTCTTGCAGCTGTTTGGACAGTTGTAGAGATGTACTTTCCTTCACCTGGCTGTGGGTGGCCTTCTCCATCACCTGTCGGGCCAGTGGACACCAACACAACAAACAAACAAACACAACAAACAAACAAACAAACAAACAAACATGGACAACAGAGATTAGAAGAGACACTGGACATGAACAATAGTGTAGAGAAGAGAGAGAGTATGTGTGTGTGCGCGTGCGCCCGTGCGCACATGTGCATCTGGTAGAATCTAAGAATGTCCAGGCACAGTGTAGAGTGCTTAAAGTCCTGTTGGTTAAGGAGGTTTGGTTTAATAATCAAGCATTCTAACTGATTGGCTGTCCAAGTTGTCTTACACTGATAGGTCAAGGTTCATGTCTACTAGTGGAGCAGCTCAGTCAAGGCCCGGGCAGTCACAACCATTACCAACCAACCAATCACTTGCACTAGGGAAAAGGAAAGTCTAGAAGGTCTGGTGACGTTCATGTGACAGGTACAATTAATGAACAGGTGGAATTTTAAAAAAGGGAAAAAAAGAAGTTTAAATAAAATTGCCCTCAGTCACTGCATCATCTGATGGAAATATACACCAAATGATCATGATGGATACAGTCACGTGAGTATGCAATGTAGTGAGCTGATCGATTTTAACTCATCATTTTTGGTTTCTTCTTTACTTCAACCAAGAGAGAGAGAGAGAAAAAAAATCATAATAGCCAATAATTTCTCCATGTTCTTTACTCCCTCCAACTATCATTAAATGGCCAGGTAATTTTTGCATAAGTGACCAAACATTAGTTTGAGAAGTTCTACAAAATCTTTATCGCATCATCTTTAAATCTCACATCTTTGCAAACACTGTGGTGTGATCCAGATTAACATGCGTAATTACTCAACCCCCTCATAACACTCACTCATATTCAGCCTCGCTGAACCCTCTGGAAGATCCTTTGGGAACAAAGTCATTCTGTGGTCTAGTATTATGACAAAGAAGCACTGAGGCCACACCCCTGGCAGTTGATCAGGTGATATAACTGCAAACATCTGTGCATGCACCAGCTATGGGTTCACCTGCTACAAATATGGGATGGTTTGCTCTCGTACATCTTAAACAAGAAGTAATCGACGTGTTCATGACAGCAGAGCCAGTATAGTGATGACAGAGGTTAGCTTAAAGGAGAGAACTGGTTGTACAGTTGGTGACTCAGAGAGAGAGAGAGAAAGGATGATGACAGGCAACATTATGTTGTACTTTCTGAGCACGCTCAGTATGTGCCTCACTTGACCAACTGCTTTCAGTTACAGTTCATCAGTGGCAGAGTTTTCTTGCAAAATTGAAATTGGATAGTAAATTTGTGTTGTGTGATGAGATGTTTGTACACAAGCTGTAAGTTGATACATAAGTCATTTGAGAAGTAGAAACCATGCCGATAGCAGCTGCACAGGGCGTGGGAATTCACCACCATGATTGAATTAACTCAAAGTGATTTAGATTTAATACAAATTGACACTGTCATCACTTGGTACCTGATATGAAGTGGCATCTTGTAAATTATGTTTCCAGGCTAGAGCCAAAACTCTGGAGGGATCCCCAAACTTCAACCCAGGAGCTGAATCGCTGCCGCTATCCCAAGGATTGGCTGCCATGGATCACAAAAAGTTCAAAATATTCCCGCTACACTAATTTTTTTGGAGTGGAGAACGACCTTTACCGAATTGGGGTGGAGGAATTCATTTCCACAATAAAAACATTTACCCGAAATAGCTGATTTGAGTACACCAAGGAAAAAGAACAATAATCGAAATATCGTTTGTGGCCGAAACAATTTGAGAAATAATGGAATAGTGCTTCTATTGCTGTTCCCTTCAGCATCTCGCAAACTCTAATGTGAACAGTCTTTATTGAAATATTGTCTCTCAAGCGCAAATCCCTTACCAACAGCGTAGTTGTTGGTAAGGGGTCATCAGGTCACGATCAGTAATAAATGGAGTATTATTTAATTTTTTGGTAGTAATCTGGGTAATTTTCACTAGTCAATTTGGTGGAGTATCGTTATGGAGTTTGATTTTAAGGGGAAGAGAGTTCTAGTTACTGGAGCTGGCAAAGGTGCGTGTGTTGGCTGGTAGCTTCTATCTCATTGCAAATAGAGTTAACCCTCCCTTTTATATATATGCAGGAATAGGTCGTGCAACTGCCAAAGCACTGGCACAACATGGAGCTGAAGTCCTAGCCCTGAGCAGAACTTCTTCTGACTTGGAATCACTGAAAAGAGAGGTACCTTCATGCACATAAATGATAATTCATTAAAAAGTCACCAGTTTGTCACTCTTAGCCTGCCATGCAAGTGCAGTGCACAGCTACAGTTGCTGCATGTTGATCAGAGCATAGCCACAGATATCTCATGCATGGCTGAGAGTTAGTTTAATACTAACTACTTCCTTTCATTTATCCTTGGGTATGCTCACTTGGAGACTTGGGGTTCTGATCATGCATAACAACATGTCATGTCTCCACTCCACTGCATAGCTGGACTGCCCTCAGGATCTTTCTTGCACTCATCAATTTCGTGGAGGTCTTAGGAGAGCCCTTAGGAGAGCCCTGATTATTTTTTTGTGCTCATACCATGCTTGGGAATAAGCAGAGAGTTGAATATAATATTCTGATTTTTTTTTTATTGAAGAACAGTGACATTTTTTACCGAGTTTCCTCCTAAGGTGGTGGATAGCAAAGGTAGTCATGTCATGGAATACATACACACCCTCTCAAATTATCTCTTTTGACAACGTAATAATTATTCAGTTCATATTAATCCACTACATGAGGCCCACAACCAAATTGTAGCAGGTTAGCAAACAGACTTGATGGCCTGCTTTGCTATCTGGTGCTGTATGCACGTGTCAGAATACTTGAGGTACTGAACATCTCGAGGGGGGGAGGCTGCTGGAGTGTTCTTGCCTGAGGGAAGTTTTAATGGCTCTGAAGGTTTTCAATCTTGATTGATCCATCCCGATCCAGCTGTGACACTTTTTTAGTCTGTAAACTATTACAAACTGTATCTTTCCTCTAACATCCATCCATCCATCCATCCATCCATCCATCCATCCATCCATCCATCCATCCATCCATCCATCCATCCATCCATCCATCCATCCATCCATCCATCCATCCATCCATCCATCATGGGCGTCTTTTACAATGGTCCCAAATTCAAGTGTATTAAAGAATCTTTGACCAATAGGGGACTTGCATGATTATCTCACACACAACCTGCCACGTCTACTTATAGTATCAGTGAACCTCCAGCACCATAGAAAATATTTACCTGCAATGATATTTTTGAGAATTGCAATTGCAAAAAGCTCATGCTTTCACCATACTGCAGGAATATAAACTTTATGAAATTTCCAGCGTGCTCATAGCATATTCCAGAATATTCAGAGCTGTGATCATAGATAAATCCCAGCATGGAAGTGAAGAAAGATTAGTCGCAATATTGCCAAGAGCCTGCCCAGCTAGTTGTAGGAAGTCATTGGTTGGCGGCAGTAGTGATGAGTGTCACACAGTTGTCAGACACAGTATCACAGAAAAAGTAACTGCTAGTTTTTCTCTAAACACTTTGTTAGGCAGCACCTCATTTCCAAGAATTTCTGGATTGTCACAGGTGCTGCTTGACAGGGTTCTGAAAGTATTGCAGCTTCTTCTTGGCCAATATTAACCCTAACAACCATCTGATGCTGACCACTACTGCCGCCTACCTTTGAGTTCTGAGAACTGGCAGCAAACTCGCTGGCCAGTTCTTAACTAACCTTTCTTTCACTTTCACGCACCATTTTTTCCACAACCAGAGCTCAGAATATTCTAGAATTTGGTATCAACACGCTGAAAATTTCATAAAGTTTCTATTCATATAGTATGGTAAAAGCAGGAGCTATTTTCCAGTTGCAGTTCTCAAAAACATCATTGGTAGTCATGAATCCCAATACATTTTCTATGGTGCGGGTGGTTCACTGATACGCGTGGCAGGTGGTACCTGACGTAATCATGCAAGTCCCCTATTAACAATACAAAGAGCGATCATTAATTCACATCTTGCATTGATTACATTTATTATATGCCGTGTAGTGAAAGTTAGTTTTTTTTGGTTTTCATCTTGTGTGTCCACATTTCTGTCTATTCCTATGTCCACTGTCTGATTTCAATCACAATTACTAATTGAAGTAGAAATAACAGTAATTGTAATTGAATTATACATTCCTAACTAGTTATTATTGTTTGAGTGGTACGCTTACCCTACAGACTGCACTATGGAGAACCACTCAGTCACTCTAAATACCTTAAATGAGGTCAGCAAAACTGAACTACATGATCCCTATACAACAGCAATAGTGTGAATGCATGGCGATGCTTGTGGGATTCCATCCTTAGACAACTTCTCCCTTATTTCCCACAGCATAGCCGGGAACCTAGTTAATTTCTATTCTGCTGATTGTGGCTGTACCCACCTCCTCTGGAGGAGTGTGTCTCTAACTGACAGGCTCAAAAGAACCGCATACTGTATCATCATGCATTCACAACCTGCTTAAGTGCATGTGATAGCAGGTATATATCATATGCTCTCCATGTGACTCCACAGGTGCCAAGCATAGTGACAGTGTGTGTGGATGTGGCAGACATTGAGGAGACGAGGAAGAAGGTGGAGGTGTTAGCACCAATTCACCTACTTGTCAACAATGCCGGAGTGGCAAACCTCCAGTCATTCTTGGACGTCACTCCAGAAGCTTATGACACGTCAGTTTGGGCATTAGATAAGTAGTAATGTCTTTATAGGCATATGGTGGGGCCTCCTGTCTCTGTCGCTTCCTGTCTGTGTCATTCCTGTCTCCTGATAGAATAGTTTGCCATATTTATCCACCTATATATTCCTTTACTCATGCAGTGTGATGGACGTCAACCTGAAGGCAGTCTTGTTTCTTTCACAGGTAAAGTACCATAAGGTGTGGGCATGAAGGAAATTTTACACACACACACACACACACACACACACACACACACACACACACACACACACACACACACACACACACACACACACACACACACACACACACACACACACACATGGGTGGGTGAGTGTATGTGTGGTGTGTGGATGTTGTGTCTGTTGTGTGTTCATTCTGGGAAGCCATCATCATCTTCATTATTTTGTCATGTCACTGTTGCTGTTTCTTGTTCTAGTGTGTTGCCAAGGGGATGGTGGAGCGTGGAGAAGGAGGGTCAATAGTCAATGTATCCAGTATCTCCTCTCTTCGTCCTCTTCACCAACATGCTGTCTACTGTAAGTTCAAGTTTGTGTGTGTATTCACCTATTCTTGTAAGGCAGAATCCCAGAGGGCTATTACATGACCACAACAGCATTTCAGAGAGGTTCTTATAGCCCTAGCATATTAACTGCTCTCATCATGGACTGGGGGGGGGGGGGGGGGGGGGTCCAATTGTTTGCAAATCACTAACCTTTGACAAATGCTCCTAATTTAGTTTCTGAGGTGCACAGTGCAATAAACACTTGAGTGAGCTGTAGTTGTGCTAGCTGTTGAATGGAACTATCAGAAGGCATCCATTAGACCTACAGCAGCACATTGTCTTGCAGTCTGACACATTCTTCTCCACATGGAGAGCTCTCAAATCAAGTATGGTCTCACAATGCCTCCAAGGATGAAATGGGTATTCTTAAGAAAACAAGATTGGTCCCACACTAAGACCTGTGGTAAATAATTGATATAATATTCATTTTTTAAAAATAGTATTTTTAAACCAGGTAAAATAATTATTTAGAACACTTAGGTGAAGTTAAAATTGTGGCCAATTTTACAACTTTTGGGTTTCTGTACAGTAAAATACTTAGTTGTAACCACATAATTATAACAACAAATGTTGGTGTTTTCAAACAATGAATAATTGGTAAAAAAAAGTCCATTCTTGAGCAAAACTTGTGGACGTATGCTCCCCCACCCCCACCATTCCAAATGTTCCTTGACCTGTGTGCCACGGGTAAAAAATAAGTTTTGTTTTTTTCAAATATTTTTGAGAATGTGTTCCTGCTTCTCCTGTGAGAATATCATTGGTCGGGGTACACCATACTCTTGCATTGGTCGGGGTACACCATACTCTGCATTGGTCGTGGTACACCATACTCTGCATTGGTCGGGGTACACCATACTCTGCATTGGTCGGGGTACACCATACTCTGCATTGGTCATGGCACACCATACTCTGCATAAGACTGCATTTGATAAGAAGTGGATACTATAAATAGTATGTAAGATAGGAGTGTAAATAAATGTGTGCATGGTAAAGTGTGTATTGCTCTGCAATCTAACCCAGAATATGGTTCCACTACATCTGCTTGCTATTGCACATGCTCATAAAGTAGAGATATTGATGTATAATAAGTTAATCTAGGAAAATCATAAGATATGGTACCTGTAAAAGAAATAATAAAATTGGTAATAATAAACCTTAGATTTTGTGTTGATCGTGTGTTATTGCTATGACAACAGGTTCCTCCAAGGCTGGTCTGGACATGCTTACTAAAGTGATGGGCTTGGAGCTCGGACCTTACAATGTAAGGTCACAGATCATACCATGTAGTGAGCCTAATAGCTATCATGGATGTGGAATAATCAAATATAATTCTGTTTTCTGATTATATATATTTTTTTATCACTGTTAGTGTTATGTTGCTGTGTTTTCTATAAAATTTCAACCTGCTAAATTATATCAATTCCATTTTCATGAAATTTATCCCAAAATTTTCCTTTGAAGCAGTATAAAAATCGTGCTAGACTGACAGACTGACTTGACTGAATTCCTTCTTTTTCTGCTATTAAATATTGATCAGAATTCACTCCTATCTGAGAATATTGAAGAGTAATGTTGAATACAACATCATACTGGGTTGAAGTAGGTTGACAATAGCTCCATGGGGAGACACACTGCACCAACATCACACTGGGTTGAGATGGGTCGAAGTAGGTTGACAATAGCTCTATGGGGACTAACACTGGACCAACACCACACTGGGTTGAGGCAGGTTGGAGTAAGTTGAAAATAGCTCTATGGGGAGACACACTGGACGAACATCACACTGGGTTGAGACCAGTTGAAGTAGGTTGACAATAGCTCTATGGGGACACACACTGGATCGACATCACACTGGGTTGAGGCAGGTTGAAGAAAGTGGACAATAGCTCTATGGAGATAAAAGGAATGAGCAGATTAAATCAGGTTGAGTAGGTGCGCTCTGTGGACATATAACAGATCTAGTTTGAATTTATGGATGCTGGCTGACACCGCACTGATGAGGCATGTTGATGCAAGCAAGCATCTCAGTTGAAATTTTGAATGCTATATCAACATCATTCTGGTTGAGCATATTGAGGTTAAGGTGATAACATCAAAAGGCAAGTTGATTTCTATGCAGAAGATATGAGAAGTAGGTCAGGTTATTTATCATACACCAGGCTATAATATAGGATTTTTTTTTCTGGGTGGGGGGGAAGTATAAATGACACAGAGTGTTTATGAGGAGCAATTCTGGTGGAGTCTGGGGGTGTGCCTTCCATAGAAAAGTTTGAAAACTGGTGCTGTGATATAATTGTGGTATGTTTTGGACAACCACCTGACTGACCATAACCTCCACCTGACTGACCATAACCTCCACCTGACTGACCATAACCTCCACCTGACTGACCATAACCTCCACCTGACTGACCATAACCTCCACCTGACTGACCATAACCTCCACCTGACTGACCATAACCTCCACCTGACTGACCATAACCTCCACCTGACTGACCATAACCTCCACCTGACTGACCATAACCTCCACCTGACTGACCATAACCTCCACCTGACTGACCATAACCTCCACCTGACTGACCATAACCTCCACCTGACTGACCATAACTACTTCGTGTGCTAAATATTTCATAAGCTGCTGTTACATCCTACATGGCATCTTACTTTTGGGGGGGGGGGGGGGGGGGGGGGAGAGAAGAGAGAGAGGATTTCATCTGGGGGAAATGCCAGACTGCCCACACCATCTCTGTATTAAACACTACATACTCTTTCATGTCAACATCTTGACTCACCTCTGACCTCTTCACTGACTTCTTGACATAGCTTTTGACTGATCCAACAACTATTTTCAGCCCCTTTCTTTTTCTTGCAACTAACACTGCCCCATTAATGTTTTGCCCATCTCTGTAGATAAGAGTGAACACAGTCAACCCTACAGTTGTCTTGACAGAGATGGGAAGGAAGGGCTGGTCTGATCCTACAAAGGCGGCTCGCATGATATCTAGGACACCCTTGGGACAATTTGCAGGTAATTACCACATACACGGCACAGCATGCATATGACATGCATGTCTGCAGCTTAAACTTTGTTTATGTTGTTGTAGTTTACCAATCACAATATTACTTTCATGGTATTTTAACACTTCCGAACCGTCCTTTATCTCCACGCATGCACATATGCTGTGTTTCATTCACGATGTACCTGTAGTGACCAAAAATTATTTGGCTTTGCAAAATTGACAATGACACTAGAACAGAGACAAGTTGCAGCACTAAAACAAGCATATAGTTTAACAGACAGGAATTCAAGACACAATCACCTGACATGACGTCATAAGACTTAGTATTCAATACAGTCCAATATAGAGTTCATAGTTCACATCATTTTTCCCCTCTAAAGAAGAAATGACAGTCCTTCCTTATTAAGGTATCTGTATGTTAAAGGTGGCTTTACTTCATGGGTAGAACGTCAAAGTGCTTGGTCTCGATATGGTTCAGGTCTCGATATGGTTCGGGTCCCTCCGTTGGTGAAGTGATGGTCTGGTTCATATCAGAAATAGCATCATTTTGAGAAACACCTTCGGGTAGTATTTGTGGGGGCTGAGTGTGGGCGATATCCAGTTGGATGCCAGGACAAGGAGCCAAGTCTCAAAGAGAGACAGTTGATTGGCGACCGTCCATGTAATGCACATGAGCTTAAGGTGGGTTGGCTTCCTGTAGATCAACTTGGTCCACTAGTGGGTCATTCTTGTTGGCGCAAACAAATTGATGGAGCAGGAGTGGACCTGGAGACATCAGCCAAGACAGCATAGGAGTCCCATGAGATGAACGGCGTTCAAACCCGAAGAATCTCTCATGGGGTGTGGAGTTTATTGACGTGATTGAGTGCAATGCATCTGGTAGTGCTAATTCCCATTGAGAGTGTGGCAGGTTTGCAGACTTCAATGCAAGACGAACAGCCTTCCAAATGATACCGTTGTACCTCTCAACTTGACCATTACCAGTTGGATGGTAAGGTGTTACCTTGCTGGTAGCCACTCCTCATTATGTGAGATAATTTTTCGGTTCTTGTGATAGAAAAGATGCACCACAGTCCGAATGGATATAACTGGATAACCACAGAGAGTGAACAGCTGATCCATACAATTTATGATACAGTAGTGGAATTCATGTTCGGACAAGGATATGCAAACAGGAAACGGGAGTATTCATCAACAATAGTATGTACGTATTGCAAGAAGATGAGGGCAATGGTCCTTTGAAATCCATGCTGATTCATTCCATAGGTTGTGTAGCCTTGATTAAACTACCAGGTATGGGACGATAGAGCTGGGGCTTCAGCCCCGCACAGACCCTGCATCCAGAGCATGTTCTCTTCACATCTTCAGTCGAGTATGGCAGATTCTTTGACCTTACAAAATGCAACATCCGAGTGACACCATGGTGACACAAAGCCTTGTGGATATCATCCAAATCATATGCAGGTATTGCAGACAGAAGTACTTGAGTGAATGAATCTGGTGCCACATTGTCTTTACCTGGTCGATATTTCACAGTGTAGCAGAAAGATGCCAATTCAAGTCTCCAGACTTATATCTTATTGTTCTGACCTTTGAGCGTTTTCGGTTATCCAACATGAATGCCACAGAGCGTTGATCAGTTACAAGGGTGAAATGTCGACCAGCAAGTATGTGATGCCATTTGCGCACTGCTTCTATAATAGCTGTAGCTTCCTTCTCCACTGATGTCTTCTCAGTGGATCTGCTTAGATGTAGATACTCATTGAGAAGTGCCAGCAGAGCAGGCTAGACTGGTCCTGCCAACTGACTGGTCCTGCACATGGACTGGTCCTGCCCAATGACTGGTCCTGCCCACTGACTGGTCCTGCACATGGACTGGTCCTGCCCACTGACTGGTCCTGCCCACTGACTGGTCCTGCACATGGACTGGTCTTGCCCACTGACTGGTCCTGCACATGGACTGGTCCTGCCCACTGACTGGTCCTGCCCACTGACTGGTCCTGCACATGGACTGGTCCTGCCCACTGACTGGTCCTGCACATGGACTGGTCCTGCCCACTGACTGGTCCTGCACATGGACTGGTCCTGCCCACTGACTGATCCTGCACATGGACTGGTCCTGCACATGGACTGGACCTGCCCACTGACTGGTCCTGCCCACTGACTGGTCCTGCACATGGACTGGTCCTGCCCACTGACTGGTCCTGCCCACTGACTGGTCCTGCACATGGACTGGTCCTGCCCACTGACTGGTCCTGCCCACTGACTGGTCCTGCCCACTGACTGGTCCTGCACATGGACTGGTCCTGCCCATGGACTGGTCCTGCCCACTGACTGGTCCTGCCCACTGACTGGTCCTGCACATGGACTGGTACCACGTGATGTGGTAAGTACAGTCTGGGGAAAGTAGGGTTTCTGCCACAACCTTTGAACCCTTAACCATCAATGCTGTTAGAGTAAGGCTGCTAAGTGGCATAATAACATAATATGGGAGTCTGTGGCATAATGAAGATGTGTGGCATGATTGAAAAAAAATTGGTATATTTTCGCCTCTGCTTGGAAAAAATAATGTTTCAATATAATTCAGGAAAACACTTTTCTATATATATTTTTTTTTCTTCTTCTTTCTTTCTTTTTCTTTCTTTCTCTCTTTCTTTCTTTTTAGAGGGGAAAAAAAAAGTACATTTCATATATCAACTTAGCTAGGCCTGACTTACGGTCACTTACTTTACCAAAGGCTCTTTTTTTTATCGTTGATCCAAATCACTGCAGCTCAGTTTGTCCAATGGCTATCATCACTTTGTGGGTGATTATTGCGTGATATATTGTGATATCCTAATTTCCTCTATAGAAATGTTTGAATTTCTTTAAGAAATAAAATTAATGACATTTCATTAAATAATTGAACTGATTTTATTAAATGAAGATTTCAGGGTATGTGAAGAGCCTTACATTCGTGTATCACATGGCCAATCCCAATGCTTGTGTATGAAAAAATATGTAGAAGCCTGTTGTGTTGTAGAATGGAATTCATTAAAGTCTTTGACATTTTGAGGAAAAGCTTATAAGTGCAGATGGTTTCAGAAAAGTTAGAAGCTAACAAAAAAAAAACAGTAAGTACTCTGGGCACTTTTTGGGGATGAAATAGGTAAAGAATTTTAAAAAGGTGCTGACCCCATTTTTAAAATGATGGATAGGGAAGAAAAAAAAGGATTTGCAAGAAGATGAAATTCATCTTCATGTGCAGCTGAGAATAAAATATTATATCCAGTAAACTTACACTTAAGAGATAAAAATGATAAAGGATCAGTGGGGAGAAAAAAATTCGGAGAGAATATTTTTGTGCGAAAACTCTGAAAAGTCAAACTTGACTCTGGGAGCAATAGTTCTGTTTGTTGGACAACTGTTGACCTGGTCATTGCAAGTGAAGTTGCAGCAGGGTTATGGTTAAAATCAATTAACTGTGCAGACATATTGAGTGTGCATCTTAAAGCAGCTGTTCACGTTTGTTCTGTTATTGTTTTTTTTAATTTTATTTCAGAGGAAATCGAGGTGGTGAAGCCTATCCTGTTTTTGCTGAGTGAGCATAGTGCCATGATACACTGTGCCATTCTCCCTGTGGACGGAGGACTAGTGGCCTGCTAGTTGCCTGGGAGACTACACTGCAAGGAGACATCATGACAACAATTTTGTTTTGGATCTCTAGCATTTCCTTTTAATTTTTGACTCTCTCTAGAAATATATGATGTACTTCTACTAGTTGTATACTCCACTTGTGTGCAATTTAATATTTTTCAGATTCATCATTGAGAGTTAAGCCCGAGTTACTTGCGTTTCCCAATACAATCTCAGAATATCCTGTCTCACCTGCTATTTCCCGCCTCACTGAGTTTTCTGAGGAAGTGTAAACCTGTTCAATGTTAATCACTGTTTGTCCCTGCTTGTGTTTAATATCCAGAGACTGCATGCACGCAAACATTTCTACTAGATTAATCCAGACAAGGCATGATTACGCCTACTGATCCAATTTACTGATGTGTGTGCATGCCATGCAGTTTAGGAAGGTACGAGTTCAAACTGGGGTTAGTCTGAGACCACACAAAGAAGCACTAGGAGGTAATCCTTAGCACGTCTCCTAATGTATTGTTACATGTCTGTATATCATTTTAATGAATTTTATTTGTGGGGAAACAAGTGTTGCATCAGTACGATGTTCAGTACGATGTTCAGTCGGATCATTTGAGAGAACCCACAATTACATGATTTACTTTTTCCTGGCCTATGCTGTTTTCTTCTTTCTTTTCTTACTTTCCAGATTCAGAACAGTCCTAAGATAACTTCTGCACTACCATTAGCATAACCACACAAGTGTAAAAATGCTATAATTTTTATTTAGATTATGCTTCACTTGAGATATACATACACAAAGGAAAATAGCAACATAATTGTTATTTTACGTATTGATATCATTAACTTGTTTTAAAGATTTGTTCTAATGGATCAGTCATCATTTCTGCAGCTTCATTCTCTTTTCTCTCTTGGAAGATTTTTCGTGCATTAGCTCGGTTCTTGTATGTGTGACTAGCTGCTTCTTTTATCCTCCGTCGATGCTAAAGGAGGAGGAGGGGGAAGAAAAGAGTGAGAATGAGGGGGAACGAAAGGTTGGGAACGAGAGTTAGAAGGCAAGGAGAGGGAGGGAGGAAGAAGTGTAAGGCACAAATATGAACCATGGGGTAGTGAATGATGACAAATTTGTCACAATCTTTATAATTCTACAGCTCTTACTAATTACAAACTAAATATTTGAATAAAATTTCTTTATGTTGTTTACATTTACATGCTTTAACTTGATACATTTGGGGTTTTCATAGCACCAAAAAAAAAAAAAAAAAAAAAAAAAAAAAAAAAAAAAGATTTTAAAACTCATTTTTACTATTATTAACTGTAAGAAATGTGAATAAATAATCTTCATGCATTAGCTTCCTCCTCTCCCTAGTGGTCACTGACTATAGGATATGGTTCCTCATATCAACCTTCACAGTAAATGCAAACCATTGCATTTTGCTGCCTAATACTGGTAAGATAATATTTCTGAAGATTTAAAATTATTATTATTTATTTGTCTGTTCTTTTGTGGGTTTTTAAAAATATATAACTATTGAGTAACAAACCATTCGAATGTTTACAAGTTGATGCAGCAGGTGTATATGATCAATATGAATAAAGACTGTCTGCTGATGCTAATGTCACAACTCACAGCATTCGGTGTGATGTAGTTTGGGTTTTCATAGAGTGTGTCTCCAGAGAAGCTGCCTTTGAACACTTTGATCAGTTGCAAGGTGAACCTTGGACCTGTAAAGAAAGTGTACTCTATATTTAGAATTATAGTTAACCAGCATATAAGACCAATATGCTTATCAATCACACCCTCAAGTTAATACAAAAATAATAAAATAAAATATTAAAATTTAACAAATAATAAATAAATTAAATTAAATCTTTTTAAAACCCTGAATAAATGGTTCCCACAATATTGAAAATTTGTTGATACAATAACATGATAAGCCACGAAACATAATTCAAATTGATTATCTTTTCAGATTATGGTTTAAAAGATGTTACAGTTTGACATTTGGTAGGCTAAAGTTGGCCTTTTGATTCAGAGGCATGATATGCTATCAAATGTTAAGTTTTGTTAAGGACACAGACACCATTGGTGAGAGAAAAAGGCACCTAAAGAAATAGAAATATGCTTTCATCGCTGCATGGAACTTTATTTTGTGCTTGAGCTAGATTTATATTCAATTTCAGCCTCCAGGCAATTCTTGAATATAACTCTCACTTTGTGTCCCCAACGTCATGACAAGACTGACTGTGCCAAGAGGCAAGTCTCCAGACATGTTCTTGGCTGACACCCAAACAATACGGTGTCAAAGTTATCAAAGTTATCGTGCTCGATGCCTAACCTGTCTGAATTCACAGGGCAAACAGTTAATAACTTCATAGAAAAACCAACATTTATATTTTTTTAAACATTTTCTTAAATGGAGTCTAGTTTTGTACACAGCCATGTTTTTCACAAGTATACTTAACAGAAAATAGAAATTATTCTGATAACACAACTGAGCTGGGCAAGTTATAGAGATACAGTGCTACACTCGTTCCTTATGCTGGCAACAGATCTTCTGACAATAAAGAACCTTCAGTAAATAGCGCCTTCATTTTATATCAATTATGCCAAAGAGGTTGAATGATTTATTAGATGGTGCCACAACAGCTCAGGGAGTTAAATGACATCCTGGATTGTGTTCCACAAGCCAAACAATTAGTAATCCTAACCACAAACATGTATCCAATGCTCTCTCAAATATTAACAATGTATATGGGAAAGGAACCTGTGAACGCATTGCAGTGTCCACAATGAACGGAATTCGGGTTCAAACTTCAAATGGAAAAATCATGACCCAAATTTCATATGTCTTAACGATATTCAACCTCAAAATCTCCATCCTATACACACTCCACACCACAGGAAGTCTTTGTTGATGGAACTGTGATAATCAGGATGTATCACACCAGCAAGTGACAGGGTGTGACAATATCCTGCTAAGATTACTGCCCAAAAATTAGGAATTTAATTAGATTACAGCAGAGCAAGCTGACAAGTCAATACACCATTCCAGACAATGGAATGTCCTATTACAAATAAACTATCATTATAATCACACACACAAACAACATACAAAAGTGTTTCTGTATTAATAGAAACATCAAGGGCAGTGATGATATTAAATAAAAAAACAATATCTATTAAGTGGCACTTAAGCCCAAACACATGCTAACCTATTTCAGTCAATGAGGCACCTCCTTCAATAATCTGCAGAGAAATCATCATAGGTTAATTGTGGTTACACGTTGATGTTGAGACCCTTTTACCTGGTAGTTCCTGAACCACACTCGACCGTCCAGCAAGGAGAACTGCAGCACATGGTCCAGGAATGGCTTGCTCTTGGGGTGACAGTGAGGGGTGCTGAACACCTGACAGGAAGGGGGCGGGGTTACAACTGCACGTGACTTCAAAGTAATAAAATAATAACTAATAGAAGACAATCATTCCATCCTCTGCTAGAGCTGTCCTGAGTGTATTCATTGACATTGACCGCAGTAGAGAATGTGCATATGCTTGCAGTCTCTGTAAACCAACCACCCCCCTCAAAAAAAAAGGGGGGGGGGGAAAGGGAGAGAAAAATAAAGTGAACCCTATGTCTACAAAGAAGTGATAAATAGTTTCCATCACAACAGGCACATAGGCCAAAGGTCCCTACAGACAAGCAGCAGCAGCAGTACCTTCATAAGTGCTCATGAACTGCTGGAGAGGGAAGACAGTAGGAGCTACTTGCTCTATGGAGCCACACAATGTTGACAAACCAACATAGCTGCCACATAGTCCAAATGTCTCAAATTAAATGGAGGAGTTCTTGTATTTCACAGCCAAAAATCATGCGGTTATTTAAGCTGTCTAGCAATGGATCAATCAATCATGAAAATGAAAATATCATAACCTTGGGCACTTTCTCGGTCTTTGCTCTTCTCCACAGATATGAAATCATTTGAAAAGTAATTCAATATCAAGCCGCTATGCACAACATTATTAATGATGAATTTTAAATATTTGACAAATTAAAGATCAGTCTTAAAATGAGCGTTTGTGAGGTTGCCAAGCAACCACCACCTTATACATACACCAGGATGCTATGAACCAAATGGTTGCTTGACTGGCGCCACATTAATTACTGAAGTAAATACAACACCAGTCGGACATTACAGCACGACTTGCATACCTGGCATACTAATTGGTCACTCCTCTGGGAATGTTCAGGAATATCTCCCAAATATGGCCAAAATGGCTGCATGATTAGAATTTTTTGGTTCAACATGACCATTCTGTGGGTAGGTGTGGCATAATTCTGTGGGTGTGGCAGTGAGCTGGAAATTTGCACATGATAATTATAACTTGTGGTTTGAGCCTCTTCGAGCTGCTGCTAATACAAGGGGAAATCCCCAGTTGCAATCTAATTGTAAGGCAGCTGGCAATGGAAACAGGGAGAGAAAGACCTGCTCTTACAATGCTAAAATAGAGAGAGCTGTAATAATCCATTACCCTTGGAGGAACGACCTGGTTCAGCGTGGTCACATGACAGCCAGCATTGTGTGCTCAGTGCCATGTGTCAAATACAAGGATGTCCCATAGGTTTGCCCTTGCTGCTGGGGGGGGGGGGGGGGGGGGGGACCTAACATTACTGCCCCTAGCTGGAAAAAACCAGGGGAAATGAAAATGTTAAAACAAATTTGTCCCTTGAAACTTCGAGCTCTCCCAGATTTCCTAAATTAGTTGAACATAAGGAAGAATGGATGGTGGGCCAAGAACATCCTCAGAATGACTCAGCTTCTGTCAGCTTTACTACGGCCTCCTGCCAACCAGCAGTGAGATACGATCAAAACGTGCATCTGTACCTAGTCTGCTGTGATTCCGTGGCATGAAGTAATTCCACCGCATGAACCACTACCACCTGGTCATCCACCAACATGGTGATCTTGCCACAGGGCCTAACAACTTCCCCCTCTGTTAACCTCATAATTACATTAACTTGCATCAACTTCAACACCAGGCAGCTGCTGCTATTTTGTGGTCCAAACTATAAACAGATTCTTTCATTCTTTGAATGCTCATGCAATCTCCCTCAGCATAACAAAGCTTGTACCATGAATAACTCGACTAGAATTGGATATCCTTCAAGGAAATTGTTCCATTTGTAGTTCCATGAAATTATATAAATAAATTGATTTCAAAATCCTTGGGAGAATGAGGCCCAGACACAACCCCATACCATCCCATTCTGGACCACTTCTACACAACATTTGTTATTTGGAACCAAATTGGGAATCTTCACTTACCAACCTCACAGACAAGACAAGAAGACTGATACCCAGCATACGCCATTGGCATGCATAGCACATTACATTGCAGCCATGACCTTCTAAGTTTCTTGGCAGGTTGTAAGTCTCCTGACTATGTGTACCTAAGAATGAGGTTTTATTATCTATACTATAAAGTGCGAATAGTCTGTCTGTCTGTCTGTCTGTCTGTCTGTCTGTCTGTCTGTCTGTCTGTCTGTCTGTCTGTCTGTCTGTCTGTCTGTCTGTCTGTCTGTGTATCCTCGATTCATGCTTGAAGTTAGATCCACAAACCCACATATATTTAGAATCAGTGTCACTAGGGGAACGTCTTAAGTATATCTATATGGCAACACCCTTTCTGTATTAAAAATTTTTTTTAAAAACCAACCAAAAAATGGTACTTTCACCAGAAAAAAAAAAAAAAAAGGAGCTACAGGCCTAAAACCTGGCATGTAGACACAACTTGACTCTGCAAACAACATGGGGTGGGTCCCATCTGGCCACACCTCTTTCTCTGTGTGTAAGGCTAAAAATGCCAAAAAATTGTACTTCTAAAAAACACTTCGACCTAATCACATGTTCACCTTTGTTTTAAAAGTCAGACCCTTTCGCTAGTATTAATAAAAACATTAGAATTTAAGGATGATTGCAATCATTGTTCTGAAGTGGTAGAGTTGCCATACAAATACATCCCTAAATATACAACAATGAAATACTTGAAACCAAAGAAACTTTTCTTAGATCTTCTGACTATACATCTCCAAATACAAGAAAGAAATATTTAAAAACCAAATAAATTTTTCTACATCCCCTGAATACACATCTCCAAAATAAATGAAAATAAAACATTTGAAAAACCAAAGATATTTTGACCTGTGACACACAGGTCTGTAACATTTGGAATGGTGGGGTGAGGGTGGGGACATCCACAAGTTGGGGACATGAAATGGATTTTTAACTTGTGTTTACAACTAACTGGTTTTACTGAATGGGAGTCGAACCATAAAATTGTAAAGCATACCACAACTTTAATCTCATTTATCTGATTCTGGGTCCTGTGGAATGGTCTGGGTGTGGGTGGAATGGTCTGGGTGTGGGTGGAATGGTCTGGGTGTGGGTGGAATGGTCTGGGTGTGGGTGGAATGGTCTGGGTGTGGAACTAGTTGGTTTAATGGGATAGAGAAATTTAAAACACTAGTTATTTTACCTGTGGCACACAGGTCTACAATAGTTTGAAATGGTTGGGGTGGGGACTTACAAGTTTAAATGACAATTATTTTTAAAAAAACGCTACATTTTAATAAATATTATAGTACAGTAATTATATGCCACAGGTCTTAGTGCGGGACTGCTCATTTCTAGATCCTCTGAATAACTAATAAGTCAATTGGATGGCCTTTAAGGGACAGTGTGGATGGAATCATTCCTCTGAAGGCTATCTTCTGAACCTGCTTCCGACTAGAGATGGGACGAGGCAGAAAAAAGAGCAAAGAGAAAGGACTCTTGGTCCTATGTCACACCTGTTCAACTTCCTGCCACCAGACATGGCGACCAACATACAACCACACCCACAATATGGCGACCAACATACAACCACACCCACAATATGGCGACCACAGCACAACTCATTTCACTTGTACCTTCCAAAAGATTTTTTTAAAACTTCTTTCAGCGGTTAAACACTTGCATAATTGAAATAATCAAAATTTGGCACTTTTGAAGTACATTTCCAATTAGGTTCCTGTATATTGCACAGCACAACTCATTTCACTTGTACCTTCCAAAAGATTTTTTTTAAACTTCTTTCAGAGGTTAAACACTTGCATAATTGAAATAATCAAAATTTGGCACTTTTGAAGTACATTTCCAATTAGGTTCCTGTATATTGACTAAGGAATGACAAATTGCTACAAGCCCAACACAAGAGCTGCTGTCTGTGGTGAAGCAGTAGAACAACCACAGAGTCGAACAGGAAGTGTTGGCACGTCTCAACCCAAAGAATACTATGCAACTTTTGAGCTATTCATGTAATGTGAGCAATTAATATAATATATTGTATTTATTAAATATAATATATCATGTTAACAAGTACATTTAGTATACATAAAATATATTTTATATAATATAGTATATACATTGAA
Organism: Lycopodina hypogea; assembly: GCA_963969325.1. Classification (NCBI taxonomy): domain Eukaryota; kingdom Metazoa; phylum Porifera; class Demospongiae; order Poecilosclerida; family Cladorhizidae; genus Lycopodina; species Lycopodina hypogea. The sequence continues at coordinate 13,956,009 of OZ017783.1, forward strand.
GACATACAATGTAAGTATTTAATAATACATGAGGCATACACACATTTCCTCCCCCTATTCCCCTCCCCTCATAATTAGATTTTACAGTCAATCTCAACCACAGATATGTCCATTGGCACCTCATTCTCCATTCCTCAGCTATCACCAACAAAGTGACACTTGGTTCTAAGAAGGTGCAAGAACTTACAGCTCCAGACAAGACAACATAAGTAGTCTTTGAACTTACTACCTAACCACAATAATTCTATGTCACTTTTTTTTCCATCAAGGATAGAGTTGCCTAGTGACGGGAGATAGGATGTCTTACTGAACATAATTTTGGCAGCATTAGTGTTATGTGTGATAAGGAGCTCTCTTATGTCCTGGATTAGGAGCCTGACCCACTTACATGGAGTAAAGGGGATACAAAGTATCCAATATTTAGACCAAAACCATTTGGCAAAGTTACGACAGACGAATGCTTTGGCAGGTTTAGTGAAAGAGAAAAGGTTCTTATTATCCCTGGACTGAAACCACAAAAGCAATGAACTGGGATATTTATGGTGTTCGTTTTGTTTGTTAGTGGAACCATCAATGCTTTTAACATCACACCTACTGATTGCTTGTCTATGACTAAATATACACTAACCCAAGCGATGCAATGTCACGCTATGGCTACACTAAACTAACAAACAGCCTGTTTAAAATAACCACAAGTAGTCATAATGAGTTTGGACGATGCTTAAATACATCCAATGGCATCCACACAGACTGCGCTGGAATGAAAAGATGTTCCAACAAGCAGTCAAAAGTCAATGGAGGGGACCTGGTGATGTATGAGATACTCCAGAGTGTCAGAGTGAAGGAGCAGTCCCCAAGGTGTTATAGTGTATGAGCTATAGCACAGTTCTTCATTTTCTGGTGATAGTTGTAACTGCAGTAATCACTGTTGGCCAATTTAACTGTAATGTATGAATTGTCCACATACTTTTAGAATTTTAGTCAACAAGCAGATTTATGGATGCCAAAGATTTCTATCACTCTTCTGGTGATGGGTCGTGTCTGGAGTGTGTTGGAACCCGTCTGTGTACCACACAGGCTCATATCCTCCCACCACCCACCACCCACCCATTCCCTCCCCAACCCCCACCCACTCCTTTCCCCTCTCCCCTCCTCCTACAACCTACGGATTCTGTTGTGAGTAACTTTGTAAGGTTTCCTGTGAAACACCAACATATGGACAAGTGGTTTACTAACCCAACACACTTCTAAATGACATTCTCCTTTCACTTACTCACATGGCATAAATTCACATTCTACACCATACGAAGCATGTCAACCCTTGCTATTACACAACCAATCAAGCCAAATAGAAGAAGACAACACAACCGTAGGTCTTACAGAATGGAAGATGAATTCACATTACCAATCTTCCGCTTACTTCAACTCAAAGATGGTTCATAATTTCATGCAAGCTCTTATGAAGACTACGCAAGACCACACATCACCATCACTGATAAAGAAACCAAATATCCGTAGTGATTCATCCTCCAACCATGTGTTATGAGTTATGGCTACAACACAAACACTAACATGTTCTCTGTTTATTAAGAAATTTACAGGATTCCAGATGCTGCATATTTCTATTCCACAAGGAAATTCCCCAAATTTTATACTCACTTGGGTAAAGAGTTCTTTCACAAGCTTGTACTGAGGCAGACAATCAAATCCCTGCAAAATAGATACAATATCACAATATATGTGTATATATATGTATGTATATATGTATATATATGTATATATATGTATATATATGTATGTATATATGTATATGTATATATATATGTATATATATGTATATATACATATATATATACACACATACAGAAATAAATATATAAAAATAAATACAACCAATATCACTTCAACCCCCCCAAACCTTCTTCACTTACACTGTCAAATGAGAGAAGAGGTCGTGATCCCAAAAGGCAGTTTCCAGTCAGCTTTAGCTCATCCATAGTGTGCACTACAAAGGGAACATATCTATAGATGTTCCGTAGATATCACCATCTCCCCATCATTACATCATCTCCATTATTAAAATTCCATAATAAGTAGCCAATGATATTAGTGTGATGGAGTATACTTGAAGCCACAGAAAAATAATTGAATATATATTAAGAGCATTCTGTTAGAATAACATGTAAACAAAAATATCTACATTTAAAAGAAAAGACATGGCATTCTTGGCTGTTGCTAGGAGGCTCAGGACTAAATAAATTGATGCTCGCCCCGGTTGGCTCAGGACTAAATAAATTGATGCTCGCCCCGGTTGGCTCAGACTTTAGAATATCACTTACCATTCTCCACTAAAAATTTGGCAGAGGGTCCGCTGGGCACATTGCTCACCCACATGTACAAATCTTTCTTTTTTCTCATCTCAAAGAAGATACACTTCATACAGTTCTTCATCTCACAGACCTGTATACCGAAATATTGCAAAAGGTTACATGACATAACCTACAAATAATTTAAAACATGCTCACTGCATTAAAAATAAAGTATCACCTCATTTATTACTGAAAGTTCATCTTTGGAATCCAACTTTGTGTCTGGATGTAGATAGGGGTAAGATTAGCACAAATGAAACAGTATATTATGCTCTCTTTTTCTTCCCTCATTTCACCTCTATTCACAGGTTACCTTTTCGAGAGTGTGGCATTAGAGTTTGTATATCCTTCATTAAATGACGTGCCCTAATTAATAAAGTCAAAATGAAACTGGCATTAAAGTTTGTATACCCTTCATTAAAAGGTGCCCTAATTAATAGAAGTCAAAATGAAACACTGTGGCATTAAAGTGTGTCTACCCTTCGTTAAAAGGTGCCCTAATTAAGTCTGAAATGAAAACATTGCTCAACCTGGATTAACCCCACTTGCACAACTTCTACACAGCCAGCACTGACAAGCATACCTGTAAGTGACACCTCTAGCACAGAACACCAGAACTCTTTCTTTGTTCCTCCATAATTTGGGCTATAGAGTAGAATAAATTACACCAGGTCCCCCACTGAAGACCCCCCTCAGCAATGACACGGGCAGCTTACCTTCTTCAAAGCCGCAGTAACAGCTGGAGTAGCCCCAGCAGAGGTCCTCTTCCTTTTCCCCCTCTTCTCCAGCTGGCCAGTGCTCACATCAACAACCTCTTCTTCCATCTCAGAATGACCACGTGGTCGGCTTCACACCGCAACTCGCTTTATGTCAGAGTTTTTGTTTAGGCAACGCCCACATATAAACTGGGCCACGCATTCACCAATGCACTTACAAATGCACTTCATATATTTTTAATCCACTTATACTGTGGACAAGAATGGCAGCGGTAAGCAAGGCTAATATTTATGTTCACGTTAAGAACCATCGAGGTTTAGCGGAAAAGGGGGAACTTGATGGCTTAGGGGTAGGGACGGAGCTTAAGCGGCGAGATAGGAAGGGCCGAAGAAATGGAAATCGCTCTTCCAAGAAAGTCAGACCAGCTTCAATGATCTCTGCACCAGCTTACAGCAGCGCTCAGCCTAGCCGAAGTGGGGGAGGACGCGTGAGTAGTTCTATAGCTACAGCCATTGGACGTGGATTCAACTTAGCCAATCCCAAGGCCTTGTTCAGCAAGGACAGGCACCATGCTGGGAGAGTGGAGGGATGCAACAGCAAAGTGGTAGAGGCTCCCAGAGGAAAAATGATACAAATGAGACCTATTGCAAGCCAGGTAAGATAATCTAAGGGTATGTGGATAAGTGCTTGCAGATTTTTAAAGGCTGTGTTCAGGCCATTTGTCACATTACTCAAATCTCAAGGGTGAGAACACTCAAATGTTTTGGTTTTGCCCCTCCCCCTCAACTCTTCTGTTTACTACAAACTTTGGAGTTTTGTGGTTATTCTTATGCATTTCTTAAATTTCAATTGTGCATGTAATCCTCAGAATGTTACTTTTATTCCTACAAGTTCATTCTGAAAACGATTGACTGCTGCCCTATCCATTTTTGAATGATTTGTTCAGAAAAGGAAAAATATTCCTATAAGTTCACATGCTTAGCTGTATCAATTATCATTCGACCACATATTAATCAGGATTTTATACTGTCTTAATTGAGTGCCATAAAATGCATTTTGTAATATGGAAGCTGCAATTAATCTCTTATTTCTTCTATGTTAAATTTGATTAAATGTTGTTTACTGACTTTAGTGCTTTGCTTTCAATATTTGGAAGGATGAGGGATGGAGGAGAGAGGATGCTCTTGATGTGCATAAATTAATACTTGTAATGCCACAGCCTGGCATATGCTCTGCCCATTGCCAAAGTTATCTGGTTAAATATGGATTATGCAATGTCATCCAGTTTGTAATAGTTCCTGATCATTTGCTTCCCTGACATCTAGGGCTGGGGCTAAGGCTATATCTACTGTGATTTTATGTACTGTGTGTCAACCCAGCAATTTTATGATAAATATAGTCGGAAATGTAAACTGCCAGAAAATATCCACATTATCTCTTCCAAATTGTACTGTTTCCTAATAGAAGCTATTAGTGGAGGTCTTGTATGGTTGATTGTAATAAGTGCATGGTTGAATTGAATTGGTCCAGACAGGTGTAGCTTATTTCTCTGCTGCATTTGAGAACATCTGAAAGAGTTAATTTACTTATTGATAAATTTGTTTAGGCAACAAGTATCAAATTGATATTCGAATATTTCCCCCCAAAAATATGATATTGTATGACAATAATAACAGCCAAACAAATGTGGCAGTTCCCAATTAGAACTCTCCAATATTATTCTTAATTTAATTATTCACCTCAGTTCCTGCAGTTCTAACCCAATCTTGGAATGGGAATGCAGAGTGCCACAAAGAGATACTTAGAACGGAACACAACCAAACATTTCTTAGAAAAGGCGGACCAAAACAAACAAAAGAAAATTATAATTTTTTTAATACTGAATCACCTGAAGAAGTAAACAGTTTGCAGTGGATAAGCCCAGAAGAGAGCAGTATGTATGAGGCCAATGGAGAGTTGGATGCAGATGTTGTTTGGAAATTTAGGATCTGGTAGTCCATGACAACCCTAAGCCAGACCTTTTCATTTAGATGACAAAAAGGATGGCAGTGAAGCTAATATGAAGTATAGTGTGGCATGAAACTTTAACCTGACTGTGGAATAATATTGCATTTTCAATGGCATGTTAATCAAACTAACTTTTGGCAGCTCCAGTTTGTTGTTTCCCTGGAAGGTTGCGTTGGCCTTGGTCTCATTGAAATGCATTACAAAAGAAATTGTTTTGACCTTAAGTGGTATTGATTATCTTATAGATTTTCCTATTAGCACCAGCTGCCAGAAAGACACTACTATTAAAAAAAAAGAGAAGAAATTCAAATAAATTTGTATGAACTTATGGTCAAGTATTTACATCTGATAGGAGGAATTCATTTTCATGCATGGCAGGCCTTTTTCCAACCATCTATTTATATTGTCTTGTATCTTTTAGTCAGTTGCAAGCTGACAAATGAAGCATCTGGCTACAGACAGTCAGCAAGCACTCCATCTTATTGTTACACCAGATGGTGACATTGATAAATCTTCAAAACACTTCTGTGGAGAAGAATTTAAACTGGAAGTACCCAGCTGCTTTTGTTGTTATTTATTGTTGTTGTTATTGTTGTTGCTATTGCTGCTGCCACAGTGCTTCCTCTCAAGCATGTTTGTTGATCATGTTCTTTGCTGACAACCTTGCCTACAGCAAGCTTATCAGACATGAATTTCTTGAGATAACAAATCAGTAATATCAAAGCCGACCTTCCTATTTTGCTTTATAATCAATTTGATTAACCATTTCATAGAAAATGGGAGTGCATACCGTAACATCTGTTGGCAATAAAAAAAAAATTAAAATTTTTAAAAAATGTATTCAAAAAATATTTTTTTCTTCAATAGGCTAAAAATTCTATGGCAAAAATAATTCTGCCTGTAGTGCATAACCCTAGGTTAAATCTTTTATCAATATAAGATACTTCATATTATATTCTGTTAGCAATTTTTAAAAAATAAAAAAATTTTTTGAATCGATAAATTTTTAAAAATCCGGTAAATCCATATGTAGCCAGCAGTGATTGGCTCTGACCTAACACTGTGCATGTTGCCTGTATGTCCAACCACCTGCCATACACTTGTCCAAGTGGGACCAGGTCAAACATGCAATCATTGCTTGGATGGCACCAGGTTTCAATTTGAGACAGTCTACTGCGTCAATTTGACACGAACACTTAGGTTTCCAACATTTCACTTCTGTCATTATACTACAGACATATATATGTACATGTGTGCTTGTGTTCTTTTCTTGTTCCAAAGCTAATTGACACTAAGGCAATGAGCAAGCTAGGCCTCTTCTGAAGCTGCTGCTCTGTAGAGCTTGTTACAAATTGATGGGGATTCTTCAGAGAGCATTCTGGGAGTTTGGGGGGCATTTTTCTGAGCTCTCTTGATCCAATAATTTTAAGTGTGTTTACATTCCATGAGAGCTGCAGATGAATTATCTCCTTCTTATGCTCAACTTTGATATTGCATTACTGGTGGATTGGACCAGGTTTGTTTGGACTGGTCAGTTAATATTAATTAGTGACAGATAAGCTGGCTCCACTGTAGGAAACACTAATTGTCCATCTATTAGCAGTTCCTTGCAATTGACCTTTGTTCTGACTAGTATTAGAATTGTTCACATTTTTGGTCATGATTAATAACGAGAATATTGGTACCAGTTTTCCCCTCTTTACATTTTGCATCCTGGCTTTAGAAATTGTATTATTTTATTTTGTGTGTGGTAGTGTGTGTGTGGGTGGGGAGAGGGTGGTGGGGTGGGGTGGGGTAGGGGTATGAGAGAGAAAGTGAGAGGATAGTAAATGAATGGTGTATATGCCAATGTGGATTGATGATGTTCCAGTGATTTGATGTATGTGTGCATGATAATCAATACTGTGTGTGTGTGTGTGTGTGTGTGTGTGTGTGTGTGTGTGTGTGTGTGTGTGTGTGTGTGTGTGTGTGTGTGTGTGTGTGTGTATGTGAATTGAGATATATTTGCATGTGTATATGTGTGGTGTGGGTGTATTTATTGAAAATTTGTCAAGATGGTATTTTCTTTCCAACTCCACCATGACGTCATGTATGTATTATGTAGCTATTTACAAATATATGGAAATATGAAGTATTAATCATTTGTTTTTGAACATTGCACAGTGAATGGAGTCATGGTCAGGTGATCATAAACCCGAAGTGTTCTGCATGATACTGAGTAGACCAGATTCTCCAGCTCTTTGCATCTCTGTCCTCATGGAAGACAGATACACTGAAATACTCGAGTTAATCATAACAGCAGGATGAAAAGTCAAGTAGAATTATTTCATTATAAACACCCATAAAGGTTTATTTTGAGACTATCAGATATTGTGAGAATTATTTATGTTTGGGCTATAATTAATTAACATGTACTAGCAACGCTAGTGTTTGTCAATGGCAAATCCTTTCATCATATTTAAGTGTTGACAGACATTAACTTAACCTAACAAACTACCATCTCCAGCCAAGACTGAAGATGGAAAAGGAGCTGTGTTGTTATTGAGAGCCCAAACTTGGCTAAAAATGATTGTTCTTTTTCTGGCAGTAATCAAGTTTTGGGATGTCAGAAAACTCCCTCGAGTATAACTGCAGATATAAAACAGGTGTGTTAGCTTTGCAGACGCAAAGATCGAAGAAAGTATTGATTCTTTAACAACCCGGGCTAGCTAGCTAGCTAGCATATTTGTGCCTATTTTGGATAATCTGAGACTGAGAAAGATTATTTGCAAGCTACATAGGTGCAGTTAATACTAAGTAGAGATAAAGGAATTCCTTAAGATATTAAATTTTTGTTAGCATTGACTTCTTTCTCTTCAAGATCGTGATATGGGAAATTTACCTCTTTTTGTTAATAAGAAAGATGAATTGCATTTCAGCTACTCCATCGATGGTACCAAGGACCACCTGTCACTCTCTACTTATCTGCCATATAATCGGAGTATTGAAAACCTTCATCCTTTACTGAGCTATGGTGGAAGTATGAGGATGCAGAGGAGAAAAGAAGAGGTGGTAAATACTGTCATGGGAATGGAGATGGATCAGGAATTGGTATGCAGCTATGGAATGGAACTTTAGATTAGGCAGTTTGAGTGATTTATGAGATTGGATTGTTGTGCAGGTACCTATCTGTCTGTTTTTCTGTCGGAATACCAGAGTCATCAATTTTCAGTGGTTTTTGAGAATTTGAGGACCAACTGACTGACAGAGCCAGGTTTCACTTGTTTGTGTGTGTAAGCAAGAGATGCTTCCCTAACTCCTAACCCTAGCCCTTATGGCTGCTCCACTGCTCTTGTGTCAGGCCAGATTTCACCTTAAGCAAGTGTGTTTGTTCATGTTGACCACTTTGACCACTTTGACCACTTTGACCACTTTGACCACTTTGACCACTTTGACCACTTTGACCACTTTGACCACTTTGACCACTTTGACCACTTTGACCACTTTGACCACAAACAAATCACATTTGTCCTACATTTCAGGTACACAAAAAATTAAACTTTGCATAATAGTTCCTCTCTTGCACTGCCAACTGAGTTCTTGTAGGTTTGCCCATCAAAATGGTGACACTGAATCACCACCAGCAGTAGTCGAGGACAGTCCCTGAGCATGGTTGGAATGCTCCTTTGCACCCTACCAATGTTCTAATATGATCTCTACTACATTGAGATGTGAATCTCCTAGGCAATCTAAAGCCAAATATGATAGAATAGAAATTAAAAAAAGGAAGAAAAGAAGAGCTATAAGTTTGATAGTCAAAGGCCACAAAAACACATCATGAGGGTTTTTCTGCTGATGTATGTATATAGCCCTATGTTTTACACACACACACACACACACACACACACACACACACACACACACACACACACACACACACACACACACACACACACACACACACACACACACACACACACACACACACATTTATTCCATTATGGCTGCAAAGTTATACCAGCCAACTGTAAAGTTCATTTTTTGAGTGAAATATTGAATGGATTTTGGTGAGGGTGTAGGAACCAGCAAGTTATTTCCCTTCCACTCTGTAAAACACCTCATTGGAAGGCTCTGTCTGTTCCAGGTGCAAGAAGAGCAAGGTTTTCTCAATAAGGCCCTAATTGTGAATGATAAGAGCACAGGGCATGCAGGACTTGGCTGCTGCCATAGATTTCCTTTGGCAAGGAGTCCAACAGATGGCTGTTTATATGGAGCTAAATTAACCAATGTCAAAGTGTTAATTCCACCTCGTTTGTAGATTGTACTGCTACATAGCTTATATGCCCAGAAAACTTACTTGAAGCTTGTAGCTAAAAGACTAGAGTCCATTAACTGAACATAGAGAACAACACCACACCTACCTTTGTCAGACACATTGGCACCTATTCCTGGACACAACCCTCTTCCATTTAGCTAGCTATCTGGCTCCTTATAATAGTGGTTGCGAGAGGTTATCACAACCTTTCAGATGTAATATTTAATGAATTCATGTACGTTTGTGTGTGTGCTTTCCTTTATTTATTAGTGCATACTTATCCAGGGGTCTCACATCAACGGTCTCTATGACCACCCCAGAATGGTTGCTGGAATGCTTAGATGCTGTATAATGTAGCTCTAGGTTGATTGGTCATGCTGGATGAAAGCTTGAGGAATGGCAGCTGTCACTCCCATTCATAGTTGATCCAGCTGTGTGTATTGAGCCTGTGGTCATTCATTCATGCTCATTGTGCTGTTCTATTGAGGGTTTGGTTGCTTTGTGTTCTAACCAGTAGCCATTGTATTATGAACAGCAAACTTTTCAGTCAATTCCTAGCTGACCGCATATGTAAGATATGGGACAGAACAATATGTATGGATGTTCATGTGATTTTTTTTGGTTCTATTCTTATGGTTTTCTTGGGTTGACATTGAAGAAGCTCTTCAGAGGTTATGGTGGTAGAGATATAAACAGCTGCATCAGCATTATAGAGCATGAAGCAGCTGTAATCATGGTTTGGATGGAGTGCTTTCACACATCTTGCTATGGTGACCTCTCACTTTATACTCAATATAGTCTCTCTGTTTCCCCTCAGGAGGATATCTGTTCTGGACTCCTCAAATTCCACTATTCAGATGGACTCAATTCATTTTCCGAGAACATTGCTGTGCAGAGCAAGTCTACTGTGGGGGAACTTCTCCCAGATCTCATCACCACTTTCCTCCCCCATGAGTGCCAGCTTGCTGCTGTTGATGGAAATCAGCCCAGTTCTGTGTCCATAGTTCAGGGTCTAGGTGAGTCTTGTTGTTTATTGTTGCTAGAGTGACACTATGCTTTTGTGTTGGTTTTTATTTGTCGTGATTGCAAATTAGAAACAACTATTTCTTGTTCTCTCTGTATTTCCCAGTGGAGCCTTGTTGTTTGTTGTTGCTATAATGACACATGTTTTTGTGTTTAGTTTTAGTTGGCGTGATCGTAAATTTAAATTGATTATTTTTTGTTCTCTCTGTACTCCCAGTGGAGAGGGATTTGGATCCAACTGAAAAACCACTTGAGATTGTCCTGGACTACACATCAAGGGGTTTGGCCTCTCCAAAATTCATCTTCAAGAGCCCCCTTGCCACCACAGGAGTTCCTCTCACTCCACACCGCATCAAGCACTTCACATGTGGGGGAGGATGTGAAGGGGGAGGAGGTCTAGAATTCTCAGCAGATTATGGACACACCCTCAGTCAGCAGGACCACCACGACAGTGTCAATAGTCTCAGCAGCGCTGTCAGTGGGGGCTCTAACAAAAGCAAGAAGTCCAAATCTGTATCTTCACTCGTCACCAAGGACAACAAGTTGTCACTAATAGGAGACAAGAAGTCGCCAGCCAGAGACAACAAGAAGTCGCCGATTAAGCAGATGTCTCTGCCCAATCAAAACTCCCCACCTCCTTGCCACACCCCTTCCTCTCTGTCAAGATTTCAGCTCTCTGTTCAGCAGGACACTCCGAGTTGCCCTACCAGCTCCAAACCCAGTCGCTCCAAAGCTGCTGTGGTCTCCAGTTTCTTCAGCCGTTCGTTACGTGGGCAGAGGAAACACAAATCGATGATTCTGAGTGGTTCTCCTCACAACTCTCTCATGCTGGATAACAACAACAATGAACAAGAGGAGGAAGTGGAGGATGGAGAAATACAAGTGGCAATGGCCTCTGTCCTCTCTCCTCGTGCCAGTCATGAGAAAAAGTTCACTCTGAGTACAGTTATGCATATTTATTTCACAGAAGGCAAGCAAGCTCAGGTGTATAAAAGCGTGTTGGTCTCAGAGAAAGCGACGACCAAGGAGCTGATAGGACTAGCTTTAGAGAGATACAACATGAAGGACGTGGATCCCAGCAGCTTCGCGCTGTTCGATGTCATCGGTAAATGGCAGGAGGTGGCAGCGAGCACGTCTAAACCACAGCTGCAACACCATGGAAATGTGGGCCGAGGAGGAGTGGAAGGAGTAGGAGAAAGGATAAAAGCTGCGTCAACCCTCCCTAATATGAACATGCTCACTGACGGCACTTTGTCTCAACATTGTGCAGCTGTTGAGGAATTTGTGGAGTGCTACCGCAGAGAGCTGGAACCAGACGAGAGCCCCTACAAGATGCAGTTCTACCTTGCCCCCCAGGAGGGATTCACACGAAGGTTTGAGCTACAGTCGAAATCGACCTGTGGAGACAAGTCTGACCTTGCCAAGCTGAATGAAAGATCGCACTCTGCAGCCATGGAACGACCGAATGAGACCACACCCACTCAACCTGATGGCGAAGATGTTAAAAAGAGCACAAAAGAGGAAAATGATTTTGAAGGAATTTTTGGAGACACTCTCTATCGGAAGAGAGCTAGAAGAAATCGGATCCTGAACCTATCTTCGGTGGGCAGTGCTGACCCGGATATTTCCATCACCATTCTGGACTCGCCCAGAGAGGAGATCAGAGAGGTCAGGGGGGTCAGCAGTGGAGGAGGAGAAGAAAAGATGGACATCGTCAGAGAGAGCCACAGGGGACACACAGATGAACGAGAGGATTCAGATATTCCCATTTCCATAAACACGTCTTTTGCCCCCAACTTCTCGACTGCTGGTTGTTCCTCTCCAGACAGTGGGGTGGAGTTCCAGAAGAGAGCACTGCAGTCTGGCTCAAACAAGTCCTCCATCAGCTCTGAGCAGTCAGACGCGAGCAACATTGCCATCATTAGTAACAACAGTCCTTCCGAACCTGCTCTCTGCCCAGGAAACTTTGATTCTGCTATTCTTCTGAGTCTGCGTCTGAGTTGCCCTCATCGGGAACAGCTCATATACAGACTGAATAATGATTCCACACAGATCTTTGTCAAGTCCGCAGATAAGATTGAAATGGCGACGCCATTATCACCATTGACCAATGACACAATCTTCCTTGTATCATCCGAAAGAGTGCAGGAGGGGCAGTTATGTTCAATCTGTCGATCTTTAGCCAGTACAGAGCCAGACTCCACTCCTAAGAACCAAGAACACATGACCAACATTCGCACAAACTTGTCTTGTGCAAGATATAATTACAAACTCCAAAGAGTCCACTCTAAGCTTTCTCTGCAGCATAATGGTCAAGAAATATCAGATTCAGTACTGCTCAGACATGGAGATCTCCTGTCTATTGGTGATACTTACCATTTCATGTTCCAGGACTATACAGCTGCAAACAGAGCAGATGAGAACTTCAATATGTGGAAAAGTCGATTCATTTCTTCAATGCCAGATGCTGAAGAGAAAAAGACAAACAGCAACTCTGAAGAAGTGGTCACCAAAAGTGACTCAAAAAGTATATTGAAGACAAGTCATAGCTTCAATGAAAACTCTGCGGAGGGGACTGATCATGATAGACAGGATGGTTCAACTTCTCGAAAAAGTGAGGTGTTTGGAAATGATGGCCCCTTTCAAGCAGAAGTTGAGATTACAACAATAAAACAAGTAAGTTGCAGAATGGGGAACCTTCAGGAGCCACAAAAGCTTGTAGTTGCAATAGCCAGTCCTGAGGAGGAATCAGGTGAAACAAGTCTCCATTCTTCTCTTACAGATACTCCGACTGTTACGTACGTCCCAATTTCCGCTTCCACTCCTAAGGAAGAATTAGAGCCAACGTCTCCTGTGGCAGCAAGAAGAAACCCATTTCTTCATTCAGCCAGAAGTTCACATAGAACAAAAGCAGACAGACTGAAATCTACCCGCCACCAGATGCTGGGGAAGACCCGTTCTCTGCCATTACCTCGAGATAGGAAACTAGTTTTCTCATTTAAGACCACGGAGGAAGATAAGCTGATCAACCATATCATTTGGGCAGATCTGAAGTTGGGGTCTTCTATTTCAAGCCACTCCCCTTGCAAGCTGGCGCCTGCGTACATTCTGGCGATGTGTACAGAATATTCCATTATGAGCAATAGTCCTGAGGCTTTGATGCGGTTTGTACAGAAGTCTATAGACAGAATTCAGGAAGTGGTCTGGGTAAGTCCCTGATTTAAGTCAGTGTAATTACATCGTAGTGAGTGTGTTGTCACAGTGTATATATGTTCACATATTAGTGCTAATGGAGGGATATTGGACTTAATGCCTTTGGTGTGCATAGTTTGGTGTAATATAATTAGTTATCAATACAATTAGGGAGAAAAGAAACACCTCGTTAGGAAGAGTTGGCACGTATATGCACAATTCTGGCATTGCTAGGTCTACCTACATATTCAAATTGACTTATTTGTGCCAATACATACGTACATACATGCATACATACAGGCTTGTACCAACAGACTCTCTTTATGGAGACCAGATCCAGAGATGTGAGTGCACTAACCAATACCTAAGCTAACTGATGTTAAGCCATACTTATTAAATATATTTCTATTCCCATTCCAGACTTCAGAAGCCACTCCAGCAGAAGAAGGAGTTGTTTCACTTGCTGGAGCCGGTGTTCTTCTGGTTGTCAAATGCCCTTGAGCTGTACAACTTCCTGCACATGCACAGCTCCTCCATCCATCTCTCCTCCAATCCTGTCACACACACAGACAGCAAGACAGCCGAGAAGGAACAGAAAGGGGAGGAGGAAGAGGAAGACCCCATGGATGTACTCTACAGCATATTAGTATATGCCTTCCAGCAAGCTTTCTGCCCTGTCAGCAAAGTAAGTTCTCTATGAGAGTATTTTGTGACTGTTGATTGGTATGGCACAGTTGACCCAATCAACATTGATATATGAGATTTGATAGTATTAATATCTGCAAGCTTGAGTTGACATATTGGCCAAGGTAACTGCAGTTCAATAACACGTTATGATCGTTCAAAGTGTACTGCACTGCATTGTGTTGACAGTCTACCTGCTGAGTCAGCAAGAAAGAATACTGATCTGCAGTGGTAGGAAAGGGATCCATTATTGCCTTCAAGAATCAAAAACCATAGTAGTGCAGTTTGATCATTCAGTAGACCATTCTTAACACAAACCCTTTTAATATAGAACTATGCTTTAAAAATGCTTCCAATTTGAATGAAAAAAGGCCATACTAAGTAATACTCCAGATATCATCTGGCTTTATAAGACAAGCTATACAGTATAGGTCTTGCTATTTAGAAGCAGCTACTGGGAAATGGAGGGCACAAAGGGGAAAAGACATTGAAGAGAGCACACAAACTCATACACAGGGAGGAAACCTTGAAGCAGATTTAGAAGAATTGCTACAGACTTCTATCCTTTCTTCTGTATAGTATGAAATGATCTTGATAATCTCAGGCATATTGATGAAGGACATCTTGTTGATAAAGCTGCAAATAGAAGATGACAGAAATAAGGCATGACAATACAGGATTGAGAGTTTGTAGCATATGATCTTGTTCTTTCACTGTTGTCTTATTCCTGTTAATGGTACACAAGTCATAATTTGCTCCCATGCAGTTATATTTATGCCTAGTGGTGTTTAGAACAATTAAGCACTTGAGAAACATGAACATCAGGTGCACGCACTAATTGCTCAATACAATGCCAATCATCATACTGGTGCACACAAACATCAAATAAACACAGCTGAACTTTGCATGATTATCTCTGGCTTGTTGTGGGCTTGTATCAGGACAAGAACTTTACATCCCTGGCATTTCAGCTGACAAGACCCAATTCTATGGGAAAGCAGACCTGCAATAAAGTGTGATATTAGTCATCAAATACTTGTATTTATTCACCTCACCAACCAAAAATGGTAGACCCAAGCTATTTATGGGGAGAGGGGAGAGGGGAGGGGTTTCTGCTCAGAGTACTTGCTTCAAGAATTTGCTGGCCTGTAGACACTACTCCCTGACTTTAAGTTGATAAAGGTGTACACTGAGAGGTCGTGGAGTTGAATAAGTTGGCATTGGAATACTTCTTCCCAAGCCTGCCCCCCCTTCCACCCTCTAAATATAATCCATATTGTAATTTTTTTTTTTTAATTTTTATAAAGATGTAAGAATGATCAAAATCAAAATATTAAAAATGTAATAGAAAATACAACTACCACCACCCCCAGGAACACCATTATTATTGCTACTACTATTATATTTATTTATCTATCTATCTATCTATCTATCTATCTATCTATACATGCTTGTCAGACTATTCCTCCCACAGTTTTTGGAAGAGTTCCACCAAATTTAGAGTTTTCATTTGGCCCCCCCCCCCCCCCCCTCTGGGGATATGTACTCTTCCTACAGATTTGGGAGAATCCCCACCAAATTAGGTGGACTTCATTTGGGAACAGGGGTGGCTGTGAAGGTACCCTTGGTTTCTAAATTTGGCCCACCATGTTCTATTAGAGCCATAGCACCCCTATGGGGATAGAAAGAGGGGGGGGGGGGGGGGGGGGGGGAAACAAGCCCATTATACCATATGCTCTGGTTGATAAAAAAAAATTGAAAGGTCTCGTGTAGTTTATTCTAAACATAGTAGTAGACTATATTGGTTGTTTTCCCCTTGGGGAGGCTCAATTTTTGTCCCCCCCCCCCCCAATTTTGGGAGGGGGATGCTATTCCCCACCTCCCCCCAAGGGTTTTATTTGTGTTTGTTGTTTTTTATCCCCCACAAGATTTTTTTTCCCTTTCTTTTCCTTCTTCCTTTTTTGGGGGGAGTGGGGGGGGGGGGGGGGGGGAGGGGGAGAGATTGTTTTGGGAGGAGACCCACTAAACTTGGTGGGACCAGTAGGGGCTCAATTTTGGCCCCACAAGGTTTTTATCTTTTTCTGTCCTTTCAAGGTTTTTTCTTTTTCTTTTTTTTTTTTTTTTTTTTTTTTTTTTTTAAAGGGGGAGGGATTTTGGCAGGAGCTTCACAGTAAATTAAGTAAACTGATCAAGTTTGTAAGTACAGTAGGCAAAGGCCAACCAAAAAAATGCCCTATTCACTAGTACTACTAGTAAGAATATATGTAGCTAATGATGTTGTTTTTAAATAATGAAATTAAATATAATAATGATAATAATAATAACTTTACAAATTACCTCAAAGACAGGATGGACATGCTTGCTCCTTGATCCCAGCGCCGACATTCTCAAAAAATGATGATCATTACCAGATACAGTCCATGTGATGTTATTCAACAATGTAGCCAGCAAGCTGTAACCTATATGGAGAACAAAAGTGCCATTCTGTCCAGCCCATGTTTCTGCTCTGTCCATTGTTGTCTATTGGTGAGAAACACAGTCATCACAAGACCTGTAACCACAGGAATTTGAAGCATTTGTTGCTTTGTTGCAAAAGAGAAAGCCATCATTTGGCCTGCCACTCTTGAGCGTCCTTATATGGCAAAGAAAAAGAGATTGTTGAGACTACATATTATCGTATGGTGTTCCTGTGTCCTTACATCATGTCAGGAACTGCCTGGCCACTTGAAGAAACTAAATCTGTGGAGGGTGGTTGTTTTATTAGGTTTGACTGTGTTGCTATGACAACTATGGTTTCAATAATGCTGTATACTACTTTGAAGTAACAGGCAGTTACAGTGGTTTGCTCTATATGGGAATGGTGCCGAAGTTATGAAATGAGGTTGGGAGAACCGAAATTTCAAAGCTTAGAATATCAACTAAAAACTCACATGTGGAGTAACTTTGCTGCAAATATGGAGGATTCAGTTGCTATACTTACAAGAATAAACTTCAAGAGTGCTTGAACCCTTCAGTAAACTTTAACCGAAGTGATGTGGACAATTGTCCTTGCATGAAAGAAAAACCTCCCATGGAGTTCAACTTCAAGGCCTCATCTACCTCTGTTCTCCCCTATACAAACTGTTGTAGCTGCCAGGTCCTCATAGTATTTTAACATCAGAAGACATTAAAAGTTCCAACTGACATTCATAATTAATCAGTTTTGCAATTATTTGCTGAATTAACAAAAAAAAACAGCATGTGTTGAGTTTTAAGATCAGCTAGGAAAAGTGGATTATCAGTACTTAATTTTTATTCATGTATGCAGATATTAAGGGTGCTGTTACTGAGTGAAGCTGACACACTTGCATAATCACGTAGTTACAAGCTGCATTAGTGAAAATTTCTTTTTTCACCTTATCTTCACGATTCTCTCTGGCTTTCCACTTTCTCATATTAATTACAATAAGCTACTTAATTAGGTGCAAATAGCAGTAATTTTAATTTAGCTACATTTTCCTAACTAGTTTTTATAATTGTTTAAGTGGTGTTACACTTACCCTACTAAACACGCTATGTAAACATACACTGCAGTCACTCTAAGAAATGTCCTAAATGAGGTCAGCAAAACTGTGAACCACACTAGCCCTGTATAACAGCAAATGTATGTACGGTGCCTCTTGTGGGATTCCATCCTTGGATGATTTCTAGTTTCTTTTGTCCCAGCTTGTTAGTAGATTTGAATGTGTTTGACACTACACACACTGGACCAACATTACACTGGGTTGAGCAGATTGAAGTAGGTTGGCAATAGTTCTTTGGGGACACACACTGGACCAATATCACTCCAGAATGAGGCAGGTTGAAGTTGGTTGAAATTTAATGTGCATGTTACATAAAATTATTGCACATGCAAAATCTATCTGTCGATATTTCACAGCTAATCATTAATTCACCTCCTACAGGTTCTGTACCAATCTTTACCACTGATACTGGAGAGCTGTTTGGAGGAAGAAGAGGAGGAGGATGAAGATGATGAGTTCACAGAGAAGAAATGCTCCCCACACAAGGCCATCATTATTGGACAAGCTGTTGAGTTCCTGCAAGCTCTCCTTGACATGATGGCTGAGCAACACATCCACATGGAGGTGTGTATATACATACATACATGTATGTCAGGCGCAACCTGTCCCTTCCATCTCACACAGACAAGAGGAGGGGGGAATGGCCGTGGGTTCAGAAATTGCCCTATCATTTCCAATTTATTGAGTATCACCTGAATATCACATGACTGAAGCCCTGTTTCTGGTTGCAAGGAAACCTCTTCCATTACCAGGTTTATTTTGCCTTCTACATAATAGCAGGATTGTACACTACATCACTCAATCATGTGCAATATAGTATGGGTCCTAAGAACTATACATATAGTGGATCTTCAAAATCACCATGGTAACCAGTGTAGATGGCCTTAGACCTCTCTCCCCCCCCCACCTCAGAGGGCCAATATGTCTCCTTGTTTGACCAACCAGATGTTACTACCTATACTAGCTCAGCAGGACAGGCAGGAGTAGCTGTGACTCATCCTTAGAGGTTGGATAGGATTTCATTTACATCTTTGCTAGACAAAATCAATGGAAGGGAATGGAATGGAATGGAATTCAATTGGATAATATTTTAGCAGAGCGACTTTTATACATAGCATACATTTTTACCCACGAATTTTAACAAGTTTGCAGAGTCTAAATGTTACTTTGTTGGGAATCTTGTTGTTCTTCTTGTTCTTGTTGTGAAACTTCCTCTGACTACAAGTGCTGAGGTCCCCAGTTCAAATCTTGGTCATGGATGAGCTTTCCCCCCACCCCCCCCCCCCTTTTTTTCTTCTTTTTTTTTTCAACATTAAATCATAAGTGAGCAGGTTTTTGGCTGGAAATTTCCAGTCTTGTTCATTTTGATGGGTGTGTTTATATATTTTGATACTGGAAACCATTCTCCCCTTAAAATATTGAAAAATTGCCTGTAAGCCAGTGCTATTGTGATAAAATAAACAATACATATCACATAATTTTTATATCTGTCACATGACCCATGTATTTCTATGCAGTGTCTAGCTATACATCACATGATTTTTATTTTCCTTCCATAGGTGATCTCCCAGTTCTTTGCCAACATCTTCTTCTTTGTGAATGCTGCCATGTTTAATATCTTGTTGGAGCAAGGAGGGGAGGCGGGACTATATCAGCACTACAGTGGCTTGGTGCTGCGGGAGAACCTTGACCTCTTTGAAGGGTGGGCGTGCCAGGTTGGGTTCAAAGAATCTGTGCTCCACTATCTAGCCAGGTTATCTGGAGCCATCGACCTTCTGGCCACACCCACAGATACGTTACTGCAGGTATGTCTGTGTGAGAGAGAAGCAACACAATACATCATGTCCCAGCTACAGTCAGGATGGACAAACAAATGCAGTACACTATTGTTGTTTTTGTTGTTATTTTTTTTTTAATAATACCAGAGAGAGAATGTTGGTGTGACAGAGGGTTAATGCACTGTGGTTGTTGGGTTAATGCACTGTGGTATATATATGTTGAATTGAGTGCCTTAAAGCCGGTTAAATCAGTTTTCTCTCCAGTTAAGAAAGGGAAGTGTGTGATTTTTTATTTTTTTTTTTCCTTTTTTTTCTTCTTCTTTTTACAAGATGGACCTAGTCCAACCTACTAACTTTTCTTTTTGGGTGGAGGCATGGGATAATGGGGCTTACTTCAGAATTGGCTGCTGCTGATTTCAATAGATTAGTTGTTGGGGAAGGGGGTCCACCTTGCTCCTTTAAATGAACATGTTGTCCACATGTGTCTTGCATTTTTGTCATAAAGGTTGGCAGGTGTGTTCATGTGACTGCAATCAGAATTCTGATCCTATCATCAGTGCTCATGAAAATGTGTTTACATTTTACACACACACACACACACACACACACACACACACACACACACACACACACACACACACACACACACACACACACACACACACACACACACACACACCAGATGAACTGGTTTGACTTGTGCCGGGAGTTCCCCATGCTGCACCCTGCACAGCTTCATTACATCATGAGTCAATACCTCCTCCCCCTCACCTCCTCCGAGCAACCCGGCCTCTGGACTCCTTCCAAAGAATATGCACACCTTGCATTGAGTCCAAGTGAGTACACGCATGTGTCTATGTGTTAACCTATAACCTTAGTGATTAAATATGCTTGCCTTAGCATTAGTTTCCATTTGCCATTTTAGTATCTGCAGTTGGGGGACAGGGAATAGTGCTATAATAGAACAGTGGTCTATAAATAGAACGTTGATCTATAAATAGAACACTGGATCTTCCAGATTTTATAACCATGCAGAAAGTCCGAGTATGAAAGAATGTATGCCAGGTCATGTATGTCCCTAGGTTCAATACATGGAACCATTCTGTTGCCATAGCAACATCACACAACACACAGAGAGGCATAATGCAGCAGGCATGTACCAGTTCAGACCCAACATGAGGAATTAATTATCATGTCCTGAGAGCAAGTAATTACCATATAGCCCCCAGGTGGGTGTGTGCATATGGCCGTAAATCCCACACCTCTATTCTTTCATGACATCCAGGGACGTAGTAGGTCACTCTCATTGTGGTGTCCTGGGATATTCCCGGGTAACTTGAGGTATTATGCCTCTGTGTGTTCCAAACCTCCATGGATATCATGGAGACAACTCTATTTTGAAATCCCTGAATATATATATATATATATATATATCCTGTTAACCACACCCACTTTCCTCTCTTTATAGATGCCTTGCTGGAATCCTTTGACGGCCATCCGGGCTTCACTCTGCCGACCTCCAACTACACCCTTGACCTGAACCACCCGCCACCAGATCCAGAGCACTTCCAGGATGTCCTAGAAACCCTACGTAACCAACTCCACAGCAGGAACGGAACCGGGATCACTGTTCCCAGGAAAACTGAAATTAATACAATCCCAATGAGTGAGGCTAATCCTCTAACTCTTATCCAGAACATCCACACTTTGCCGAGGAGGCCGAGAAGAGAAACCGAACCTAAGGGTGAGACACATCACAGCTTCCCGCCTTTTTCACATAACAGCATTGGTAGCAGTACAGAATCGCAGGAGGACTTAGTGGATGAGGAGTATTCTTGGAGGAGTGCAGATGTTTTGCAACAAGAGTTATCAAGTTCCAAATTCACCATTACAGATTCAGGCCTTTTCCAGAGCAAAAGTAAAATTGAGAGCATGGCACCTTTGTCTGTCGAGGAGAGGGTTTGGTCGGTTGATTCGACGCTGGAATCACTCCCTTTCCCCAAGCCGGAGAAGCTGGTTATCAATCCCTTCGGTCACGATAGTAATGGCCGAGTTCAACCAGCTTGTGATGTACTTGCTCCCTCATGGCCAGTGGAGAAGGTGGAGAAACAAGTCCCTCTGGGTTCTAGGACTGTCACTATCCAGAGAGACAGCAATGGGTTTGGATTCGTCATGGTGGACCAGAAAGTAAGAAATGGTTACTTCTTGTTAATTAAAAAATATTATTATTTTTTAAAAATATTTATTAAAAAAAAAAAAAAAAAAAAAAAAAATTTAAGTGGATAAACTCATTTTCACGCATTACACAGAAATAGTGAGGACAGAAGAATGTATTGTTATTTTTGTTTCAATCTGTTATTGTTTTGTTAACTCCTGTGCACTTGCTCTCTGGTAGGGAACAAGGGGTGAAGGTTCCAAGGTTGTGGTGCAGAAGGTGCTCTCTGGTAATTCTGGTGCCGGACTGCAGTTGACCCCAGGGGACCACATTGTGGCTATAGAGGGACACACATTGACTGGAGCCGACTGTTCCATGTGAGTGTGCATAGGGAGGCACAGCTAGGGAGGTGTGGTCAGGGGTGTGGTTATAGAGGCATGACTAGGGAGATGTGGTTATTGGCATGGCTGTGTGTAGATGTGAAAGGGCTTGAGAAGAAAGTAGGATGTGGGAGTGAAAAAAGGTGATTCACTGTATTCGTCTTGATGTGTTGAAGAGTCTGGAACAGTGAAGGAAAAAGCAAGGAAATGGGCTGGTTAGTTGTGTCTGTGGTGAGAAAGATATAAGTAGATGCACATATAGTTTTTTAGGGGGAGGGGGAAGTCGAGCACAGAGATAGTTGGAAGTGGAATGTGTGAATGGTGAGGGGAGAGAAAGATGTGGTTAAAATGGGGGGGGGGGGGGTGATGTGTGTGTTGCCACGTGATGATGAAATATTTTCATTCCACTTATTGATTCATTTCATGCAGAGCTCAGCAGTATGTGGAGGAAGCCTGGGATTATGTGACCCTGACTATTGCCCCCTGAACATCTAATGACTCCTAATCTCACTCTATCACCTTCAAACAAACAGTCAACGTTTTCTCTTTCACCGTCAAAACCTCACTTTTTACAAACAATCACACTAAGTTCATCATTTCACCTTGCATCAGCAAAACACCATCAAAGACAGGGCCACATATTTATTTTGCCACATTTTAAGAAAGAACATTATTACTGGCACTTATCAAAGTCAGTATATAGATCATAATCAATCATGTACTATTGCAACTATTATATTTTTCTTTGGTGCAAGGGAGAGTTTATTTGCAAGGCTGCACTGCATGCAGTGAATTGCTCATGTTATACAGCACATAATGGAGCTAGTAGTGCAATAGTTAATGCCTTTCAACACTTCAGACTGACCTAGTTTATCCTTTACCAAATTGCCACACTTAGAAAATAGTAGCAATTTGGTAAAGGGTCTGACTTCAAGAGACTATTTAGGGGTTAGGGAGGGGGGGGGGGGGGTGGATACAAGGATAGAATGCGCAAGATAGAAATGTTAATAGCCCATAGAGGGTCAGATGAGTGTCATTTAAAGTGTTAAATGGTTTCAAGAACAGAAATCTGTAACCAACATCAGGCAGATCATAAATCTAATCTTATACTTCACTGTGTGTCCGTCTGTATGGACTAACACCTTCCAAACCGCTGGAGGGATTTTCACTGAAAGTTTTAATAATGGATCAATACAACAGAAAATGATAAAAACACAATTATGCATTCATTTCACAAATTGAAGTGGAAGGGGGCATGTCATTGTATTTGCAGCAGTGTCCCGCAATAGCTGTAAGTGCAAATAATGCATTTGATTGTCATGTGACATTGTTATTTCACGAAATTTCTGCGATGTCAATGTGTGTGTAGTGAGGGTTGCCCCCTAAGATGAGCATGTTATCAGGAAGCATGGTCACGGCACAGAGCTTGCGAGGAGAGGGCATACCCTGGACTGGAGACCACGTGTCCTCCTCTCTGTCGTATATCCAGATCCACTCCGCTGGTTCCTTGCAGGCGCTGCGAGTGAGTTGCTCCCCCCCAAATGCCAGCAGCTGGTTGCCACTGCAGGCTGCTGTCATTTTCGTGAAGGGGCAGTCATGAAGCTGACTCCAGACAGTGCCCACCTCACACCTAGATGTTTTGGACTGGAGAGAGAAGCGGTGGCAGGATGAGAGGATACTTCGAAGATTGGAACTCTGCACTGTCTGGACAGACGACGACTGCCCGACTCCACCGACCAGGTACACTTCATTCTCACAGACAACCGTCGAGGCTGCTGCCATGGGAACAGGTAAAGGGGAGGCAGCGTCCCAGATCTGCGTGGGCAGGTGGAGAATATTGACCATATTCACCACTTCTCCTCGTTCTCCCTGGCCACCCACCACCACCAGATAGTCATGGTAGACAAAGGAAGACGTGTAGGAACGAGGACAGGGTAGGGCCGGGTAACGCTGCACCCACACGTGGGAGTTGAAGTTGTATGATGAGAGGGCACCGGTCAGCTTCCCGTCCACAGCACTCACTCCGCTGATGAGCAGCAACTCTTCCTGGAAGACGACAGATGAACAAAAATACTGAGGGACATCTGATTGTGCTCTCCTCCAGGAAGTCAGGTTCTTCATCGGGCAAAAGAGGAGTGCTTTATTTGGGATGTCATCAACGGTTACCCCTCCGCACACGCACAGCTGGTTGGAGAACTGGTGCACACGAAGGGTGGGGCCATGGAGACCAATGGGTAGACACCTGTGCGTGTACCATGTCAACCTGTTCAACTTATAATCATTCTTGTTGCATTTCTGCAATGGTTTTTGGTTTAGTTCACTCCCATCAAATACATCCTCTCCCCCCTCTTCTTCTTCCTCCTCCTCCTCTTCATCCTCCTCTCTTCTCTCCCCTCCCTTCTCCTCCATCACTACTTCAGTAACATCCACGTCATCTGCTTTGGATGAGATCTTCTTGGAAGTGTAGGAGAAGTATTTTGTGATTTTCTGCATCTCCCGACTACGTCTTGATCGTCTATGCTTGGATAAAGGCTCGGAGGACGATAGAGCTGACTTTGTCGAGGAGCTACCATCACCTGTAATTCATTATTACATAATTGGATAATAGATAATTAGAGCCATGGAATGTACATATTACTTTATCGCTCACTTTAAGGTCAAAAAATCTACTTAAGTTAAAAAGTCAAACTATATTAGTCACACCTCATAAGTTCGCTCTGCAAGACTGGCACACACCCACAAGTGCTATGTCACATGCAACACTAACTGCACTACAATAAGATACCACCATCAAATCACACTCACTATGTAACACACAACCAGCCATGCGCTGTAACAAAAATACAATGTGCCCCCCCCTCCATAGTACTGACCACACCTACAAGAGCCACATTCCATCACACAAGCCTATGTAACATAGAACACTTACTACTGCTGTGGTCGCTGCCTCGCTCCTTTCCTGTTGACAGAGACTCACTTCGTTGGATGCCCTTCTTGTTCGGCTTTGGCGGAGACTTCCCACGAAGAAGCTGCTTGAGCTTGACGAGTTTCAGTTTCCTTGGCAAAATCTTTTGCTCCTCAGTCGGAGGTGAGGTGCCAATACCACTATCTGCACTCACCTGGTCAAAACAAGCACATATATTAGTGTTGTTGGCATAGTTACCACTAGCCATTCTCTTACGGTCATTCCAGCAAGAGTCATGTCAAATTTCAGCTTGTCCCTTGCATTCTGAAGAAGAAAGGGAACAATATTGGCTGGTAAAATAGCGTCATGTGTGTTGTTAGCCAAGCAAGAGTGGGTGTGTCAGTGTCTCCATTAAGGGCCCCACCTGTTCCAGCAGCTGGGCTGTGTACGCCCTCTCTCTGCTCAAGTCCCTGTCCAGTTTCTCAACTAGACTCGACTGCAAGGAAGAACAGAACAAATGATCATGGTAGGTCAGTTTCCATGGATACTGTGGTACAGCCGCTCTGGTAAACACAACGATAATAGGGAGTAGTTGTTGGTATTCAATTGTGACATGCAACAGGCATTGAACTTCAGCTGATCAAGAGCTTAGATCAGTGGCATTCCTTGAACTCTAAAACAGCAGATATTAGCTGGTCTTGTGATCTAATTGCAGCTTTAGCCAGCACACCGGCACATGGAAGAGATCATAAGTGATAAACCAAAGGACAGAGAAGGAGCATGGGATGAAGAACAGGGAGGAAGGAAAGGAGAGGAGGGAAAAGGAGAGGGTTGTACCTTATGAGCTAGTTCATCTCCCAATTGAGTGACTCGTTGTTCCAACAGCATGACCTGATCTTGCAGTCCATCAACTCCGTAGTTGTTCTACAGATGACAAGAGATCACTATTAATCAAAACATCCAATCAGATTTAATTAATACAACACATAACACTTGGGTTCACTGATTCTACATGTTTTCACGCATAACTATATTTTATTCCCCCCCCCTCTCTGTTTTCTTGTTCTTTTCCTATAACAAAAATTTTTCCCCAAGTTTTTTTTTTCTACAATATGCAATTTTCTGGTGGAGAAATGATCAAGCCATGTGAATTGAAAACAGAATCATCCACCCATTATTATATTGCAGTTTCAGGAATGATAAAATAAGGCTGTTAAATCCTTTAAGGCTGTACATATATTCGACCACACTTGGTTATTAGAGCTGTACAGAGTGCTATGCCCAAAACCATGGCAGTCCCTTTTGCCATGTATCTCAGCCACAGAGTTGGAGGGTGCCATGCTTCATTCAACAACAATCACATAGCACTATCAGTGGGTCAGGGGTTATCAGTGGATCAGGGGTCATCACCATGGGTTGTGGCAGCCAACCAATTATTTTGTTAGTCAAGATTTAGCATGATTGCTGAGAGGTGGTCACCATGGCCTCTTGCCTATCTGCTGTGAGGCAGCCAGCCAGCCTCCCTAGCACGATGCAGCAAGCCTGAGGAGGAACATGATCACAGAAGATGGAAGTCTATAATTACAAATGTATAAAGTGCAGAGAGACAGTGGTGAGGATTACTTCAATGGATGCTAGATGTTATCTGAGGGAGAAGGTGCTGGCACACATTACAGCTAGAGCAGTTGACATGGAACTTAATGCTGTAACACATAGAGTGGAAGAAATTGATCATGAACATGGAATAGGAAAAAAAAGGAAAAAAAAAGGTTAAATCCATGGAATGGAATAGATTATATTTATGGAATGGACCATTAGGCCACACCGACTTGATTACTTGTTACAGGGAACCTACCAACTCAGAAAAATGAAAAACCAGGTTGAAAATGAAAACACCAGATCTTGCATTGCTTGACTAACACTGTGAAAAAAAAATTTTTTTTGTCGGGTCAGAAAGTGAAATAATGTTTGTTGGGTCAGAAATATCACTGTTGATGGTTGAAATAGGCTACTTAACCATCTACTTGTTGGATAAAAGCTTACTTGTCCCAGTCCCATTGAAGCTTAGTACTGCAGTGATGAGCTTGTCAAGTTCAATAAACATTTTTCTTCATTTAATTATTATCAATTAAAATGTATTATATGCCAGATAATTATAATTAAAATTTGACTATAAAAAGGTGTTTCAGTTTCAGTTTCAAATAGACCCAGACCAGGTTTACAGCTGCAAAATCTCCTGCAAGAAGTATTCAAATTGGTATGACCTTACGATCCCACCAATGGCATGAAACAGTGAAATGACTGATTCAGGTCTTAATTTGGCATCCAGAAAAAAACAACAACAAACATTTCCCTCAGCTAACTTAGTTCATTAGCCATTTAGTCACCTACATGCCGGCTGGAGCTCATACAGGTCAGCCCAGTCTCCAGTCTCCAGTCCAAACAAGGACAAGCTTTCTATGCTAATTAGACTAGTACTTACTCCACTATGATGATACAAAATAATCCATTATACTATAATAGGAAATAAGCCATTGGAACACTTAATTATTTTTTTTATTATGTTTTTTTTAAATAACAATAAAAATTAAAACATAAAGTGGGGGGGGGGGGGGGAAGGGAAGGGGAATAAATATCATCGACAATAATCTTGTGTATAACACAATTGTGATAACCCTTTACCAATTCCAATCAGCTACTTCAACTCTTGTAATGCATAAACTATTTTTACTTAAAGTGGTAGAGAGATTTCCAAATTTTCAATTAGCAAGGGTATAGTCCAGTTTCTTTATATATTCAGAGGTCAACCAAATTTAATCATTTGCTTTCAATTAAAATATATTATTTTTTAATTCTCTTGCAAGAATTTCAGCTGTGGTTGTTTGGTTTAAAATTCAAGTGATAACACCTGTCTCGTGGTGTTTCCAAGGGTAACCATGGTGGGCGAGTGTGGAGGATGGGGAGAATGGTTCGCAATAGTGACCATATTTTAGTGATTTCCTGATATCAAACAACTTCCAGGAATCAGACAACAAAACAATGCACTGCTGCCATTCAATCATTCCTTTTACTGTTGCAAGGGTAACCCAAGTTGTTGGGGGAAAGTGCCCCAACCAATGAATCAACAGGTCACTTTCACAGGTGGAAAGACTGATCATATTCATGACTACATTAGGATAATTAGCCATTACAATTCATCTCATAATCAAGGCAACTGGATTTGTTCCAACTAAAAATCTGGAGAATAAAAAGGATAAATATCCCCAGCCCAAAAAAAAACCAAAAAGAAAAAAAAAACCAAAAACAAAACAAAACAAAACAAAACAGAATTTAAAAGGCTTTGTGTATGGGGGGGGGGGGGGGGGGGGGGGGGTTTGCAGTGTCATCCCACCAAGCAACCTAACCACCAATTTACTGAGATATTGGAAATATTGTCTGTCCACAACTCAATTAGTCTAAGATATAACTTAATTAGCCCTCCACATTTTTTTCCTTCTACTTCTCATATAGGAATCTTAAAATGATAATTAAATGATAATAAAATGATAATAAAATGATAATAAAATAATAATAATAATAATAATAATAATAATAATAATAATAATAATAATAAAACAAATAAATCAATAAAAAAAAACAATAAATAACTTTTTTTAAAAGTTAGGGTCTAAAAATGCCACAAATTGCATCATGCCAAGGTTGTTCCATCTATTTTCCATCGTATTTAATTTTTTTGCATCCCAAATTAAGTATAAATGGTTGAGTGGGAAAGGCAGAATTAAGAAGTACTTTACAGTGAACTTGTTGGCTTTGGGTGTGTGGCTTACTGTCAGAGGTGACTTGGTGTGTGTGCTCTTACTGTCAGTGTGAAACAACTGGGAGGCAAAAAAAAAAGAGAAGACGTTATTAGAGAGATGAAATTTTTCATTGCATTCTTCCAACTGGAATTGCTCCACTATTCTAGCCAGCATTAGTAAGTGATTTACAGATGTCAGCTTTGGGTGCTGCTTTATTATGCAAATTCAATATCCACAAGTATAATCAGGTTGTGTGCACATGTGCACATGCTGCATCATAGCTGAAAAATAAGGGGAAAAAATCCTCATGCTGGCTAAAAACTTCAAAAAATTCCATGTAATGGAATGGATCCCAGTCATTATTTACTCGACTTTGCTAGACATAGGAATGCAACATGCGGTTAGACGATCCTCTGAGGGGGTGGGGGATAAATTTAGAACAACAACATTACAGCATATCATCCTCTGAACATACACACACCCACACCAGCTGCATCAAGCAGTGAGCATGTGCAAGAACTTCCACTGGTCTAGACTTCACCCGGTCCAGGGTGCAGTGGCATTGCACAGCTCCTGCATTTTGGATGGAAAGGTACTTGACAAGGGGAGGGGTAGGGGAAGAGTTTTTTTCTTCAGAAATATGCAAGTCAGTTGGTATAATTCTGTATAGGTCTATAAGAGAAGGTAGACCATCATTGGAATTTATCACCACATCCCAAGACTGCTAGCTCAACTATTTGACATCTGCATTGCATAGTTTAAACCAAGTTTGGAGGGCACTTCGACCATCAAAGAGCACCTGAATTCTATCACATGATTCTCACAACTTTGACCAATATTCTCAAATATCCATTAATATCAGACCGTAATCACAGTTAAATTAATTAACAGTCAAAATTATATGCACCTAAATTATTATTGCATTGCAACATAATTGAAAGTGCCATGTTTCCTCAGTAATTACAAACCACAATAACTTCCTCTGAAACTTTTCTACTTGTTTTAGTCAGCATAATTGTATTACACCTATTTAGCAAACCACTTAGGGTATGCAACATTACCACCTGGACGAACACTCACCATATTTGCACACACAGCAATTAAGTCATCATTATTGCTTAGAGGCATGTGACTTACGCTATCAAGGTTAAGAAACTACCCACAGAAAATGATTGGAGGGTAGCCTGGCACATTACCTGCTTAGAAATGAGAATCAAGCAGGACTTCGTACTATCCACTTTAGCAAGTTAATACAATTTGTAAACTAAGTAGTCCTTAGTGGATAGAACAATTTCCTAAAGCTCCACACAAAGGTAGAGCAGTACTATGACCCAATGTTTTTATAATATGGTAAAGCCTACCACATTCTACAGTCTTTAAGCTGATGGTGTTCATACCAATCATATCACTGTTAGAACCACTTACATCTGTTGATCTAGTCCTTTGTAGACTCTCCAAGTATTCTTGCTCTCTTCTAATCACCCCTAATCTCTCACACAGCTTCATCCCTGTGGGACGATCCCGAGGGTTGTCACGGATGCAATCCAAGATGATGGGCTTCAGAGTGTTTCTCCTGGCGATCAAGTCCAAATGATCTCGTCTTCTGTCCTTCTCGGGGACCATCTTACTGAAGCCGAGCCGACCAGAGATGAACTCTGGACCAGGTTGGGGAAATTTGTGTACTCTCATCTGAATCATGTTCACACCAACTGCGAAAATATCCATAGCAGGGGTCAGTTCAGCAGGCACTTTTCTTACTTCAGGGGGCATGTAAACTAGGGTCCCAGGAGCAGGGGTGTTGTTCCAACTCAGATAGGATCGTTTGGCCACCTTAGCAACCCCTAAATCTGTGATCTTGGCTCGGTAGTTGTCTGCTATTAGAATGTTGTTACTGGAGAGATCTCGATGGACAATGGGAGACTTGAAGGAATGGAGGTAAGCCAATGCTAGTGCAACATCTGTGACAATGTTCACCTCCACATGAAATGGAAGAACCTTGGTCCTATGCAGTAGCCGGGAGAGAGACTCACTCATCAACTCCATCACAATCACAGGAAGCTTATTGTGACTATCTGAGAACACACCAAGAAGCTGCACCACATTGGGGTGGCGGATCTTACTCATCTTTTCACACTCATTGTAGAAGCTCTGTAGGACCAGCTCTGTCTGTTGATCCAGCTGTTGCATACCGGCTGGAAACATGGAGGGCTTCAGCTTCTTCACAGCGCATTCCAGGCCGTAGAATCGCCCCTGCTTGACCACTCCATAGGCGCCTTCTCCAAGCAGTTTATCCTCATCCACCTCCACGTTAGTGATGACGTACTCCATAGGGAGAGCTTGCTGTACGTGTTTAGCTGCCATGGGTGCTGCAGATGAAGATATGGTAGCAACTTCAAAAGGAACGGGAGTCACACCCGAGTGACCGCCGCAGCTAAACTTTACACCAAAAAGATGCTTCCCGGTTATAAAAAGATATAAGGACCAGGAACTTCTCAGGCGAGGACCAGATTTGGAGCTACAAAACAAAATAAGTGCAATTAGCAGATTTATTTGCAAAAATATACAAACACGAGTGGAAGTGGTCGGAAAAAAAGGCGCGGTTACCCTGGGTTCTCCTGAAATATGGAAAAGGTCGACCAATCCAGATTGGCTCAGAGCCTCATCCTCGGAGAGACAGTAATCCTGTTGAACTCATCCCCACTTTGCAATGGGGAGAACATTATTAATTCTAATGTGTTTTTTCTGTTTCCTGGCCATCTTTGTTGAAGTAAGTTAAACTTTATTTAAGTTAAGGCCCATCTCACTCAT
Organism: Lycopodina hypogea; assembly: GCA_963969325.1. Classification (NCBI taxonomy): domain Eukaryota; kingdom Metazoa; phylum Porifera; class Demospongiae; order Poecilosclerida; family Cladorhizidae; genus Lycopodina; species Lycopodina hypogea. The sequence continues at coordinate 13,987,681 of OZ017783.1, forward strand.
ATGACTACTGATGACTGTCCCACAGAGACGTGGTCCAGACTTTCTATTGTGGAGTGTAAGTATTGCTAATCACCTTCGTAAGCAGATATCTATGCCTTTGCTTTGATTTGATTTCAAACAAGGAATTGCTGATGCCCCCCTTCATGAGGGCCTGAATAAATGGTTGATGTTAGGAATGTAATATTGATGATACACATGTTTTCAGAGATTATATCTCTCTGCTAGTGAATGCCCCCCCCCCCCCCCCCCCCAGATGAATGACTGTATAAGCTCACCCCTAGAGAAAATATATAGTTTTATTGTTTGTTGTAGAATAAGTCCCTCTCCCCCCCTCTCAAAAAGGGAGGGGGGGGGGAGAAGGGAAATCATATGCCAAATTAAAATTTATATTAGCGAGAATAAAAGGCTAAGGTTAGTTGATTAATAATATATATATATATATATATATATACTAACAGCATATACCCAGCGTTGCCCGGCCAATGTCAACATGAAACATTATTGAAGCTACTCAAATTTTGGCATGGGTGGCCCTTTAATTAACTTTGGGTAGCCAAAACAACTTCCAGTGCATGTGGCTAATACCAAATTGCACCCATTACCATGCCCATATGTGTTTAATAATGCTCACCCTGATTCTAGGAGAGTATATGCCGAATTTTGGCCTTTTTGGTACAAGTGATTAGCCATGATGCCTAGACCCAAACATTTACAAACCAAATATATATTAAAGTGTGTTTGTTCATCTAACTCTTTTGGTCCAAGCGTTATTCGGAATTTTTTTTTTTTACACACCAATGGGAAGAGGTGTAGCCAGGAGGGATCCCACCCATGTGACTCCCAAAATCAAGTTGTGTATACATACCATTGTAAAGTCTGTCGCTCCAAGAGTTTGTGCGGCCAAAGTACCATTTTTGGCCTCTTTTGGGCCTGACATAAAAATAGAAGTGGGTGTGATCATATAAATGTACTTAAAACATTCCTCAGGTTATATTGATTCTAAATATATATGGATTCATTGTCTAACTCCTAAGTTCAAGTGTTTTTGCTGAAATACCATTTTTGGCATTAATAGCCTTACAAAGAGAGAGGAAGAGGTGTGGCCAGGTGGGACCCAGCCCATGCTACTCCCAGAGTGAAGATACCAAGTTTTAGATCTGTAGCTCCGATGGTTTTTCTCGCAAAAATACCATATTTGGCTATTTTTTGTTACCATGGTAACCATTTTCCGACAATTTTAACCCATATTTTTAAGTTGAGTCTAAACCTATCATGCCAAGTTTCAGAGAAATCCATCCACAGGTTTGGCCGGAATGATGGTACAGACAGACAGACACACAGACAGACACACAGACAGACAGACAGACAGACAGACAGACACACAGACAGACACACAGACAGGCATCTCCTTTTATATATATAGATATATATAGATATATATATATATATATAAATAGCCCTAGCCCGGATTTATTTCGGGTTTGCTTTTAATTTCCAGTTGCTAATATTAGTTATATATGACTTTTTGTCGACTGGAGGCATGGTTAGTCTGTCAAGCTAGACCTACTATTCTACACCTGATCCTGATCCATTAAACTCCTATTGATTGCAGGAACAATACTTTGCGTGTATTGCATATGGCATCTGTGATTTTCTGATCTTTTAGTAAATAGGGTACTCAAAGAATCTGTGCTAAGTCTATGGTTATTTATTTACTATTTATAAATAGGGTTAGAGCTTGCCAAGGCAGTGTTGCCTGTACCTCCAGCATCATGCATTCCATAAGGTGATTCTTCATCCTCTCAGGAAACAGCAGCATTGATTTCCTCGAAGCCAAACCACCATCTTCAGTGTTGTTATTTACATTCCCTCAGTGTTGTTATTTACATTCCCTCAATGTTGTTATTTACATTCCCTCAGTGTTGTTATTTACATTCCCTCAGTGCTGTTAATTGCACTCGGAATAACTGGATTGTGCACAGCACAGCACTCTCCGCAGACCACACCCCACCCTACCCAGGCTTATATTGGGAGATCTGGCCCACCAGACTAAGTGTGGCTCTTGCATTATGGGAGAGGGGCTTGAGTTAGGATTTTGATGGTTGTCTTGCAACTTTTGAAAGTTGTGTTAAATCTTGAGGTGAATCATGTTATCATTTTTTTTCCTACTCTTTTTAATAGAAAGGTTTGTTTCACCATTGACCCCTTACCTTATGTTATAGCCACCTTTCTTATAGTTTTGAAGAGTGTGTGGATAAAAATGGAGGAATTGATGCCTTCTGCTCATATCAAGGTAATGTGTTCCCTTCTCTCTCTCTCTCTCTCTCTCTCTCTCTCTCTCTCTCTCTCTCTCTCTCTCTCTCTCTCTCTCTCTCTCTCTCTCTCTCTCTCTCTCTGTGTGTGTTCTTCAGGCAATCAATTTCATCCCAGCTGCTCTAGCTCTTATGGCTCTACTGTATCCCAAACTGAAGGGTAATGTTCCATTCACTGTCTCATGTCCTAACCACTCATTGCATGGCATCACCAGCTGCCACTCTGATTGGGTGCTGGTCACCTGTAATTAATTACTAGCTGAGGGAGTGGTTATGTTTATGGTAATTACATAATTGATTAATGTAATAAGACAACCTGGGTGAGTATAATTAGTATGGTGTACACCTGGGAAATAATGGTGGTAATTTATTTTTCTGAACTGATTATGGTGTGAAACCACCACAAACCTGGTTAGTGTCATTTATCCTTATTACTGGGCAAGGTAAGATTGTCTACACACTCTGGGATGGTCAAACTTACACCGTATTTGTTTACTGCAGGTTTTTTTTATACCTTTTTCTCCTACATACCCCCAGGCATCATGGTAAAATCTCGAGTCCCCCCTCCCTCTCCCCACCACCATCCTCTGAGTTAACTAGCACTAACTGTTATCCATGAAACCATGCATGCACCTGAGCATGTGCACAAATTCCAACTAAATCAAAGAAAAAAAATTTTTTTTAACTTAATATTATGCTACTTTATTTTCCTAAGAAGATCATGTGATCCACAGAGCAGGGCCATGTGTGTAACATGCTGACATGGACATGGGGGCGTGGTATAGCATAGACTTGACATGTAGGAAGAGCAGTTAAGGCAAGTGGACCTACAATTGTGTAGGTCATTAGACTCATCACTTTGAATGGGACCCCTGACTGTTGTCTGGTGTTGGGCAGTCAGGGGCTTCTCTCTTGGTTGTATTTCTGGGGACACATACAGCCTCAGATCTCCTTGTGTTTCTGCATACTGTCTATTCCTCTTTAAAGGGAGTACAGCACAGCACTGACTGCATCTCCTCTCCACCAGGTAGGATGAAAGAAAGACAACAAGCAACAACTTCACTTGATCCCAATATTAACGCACTGCCAAAGTGGTGATGATTTCAGCCAATAAGAACTCAGTTCACATTGTCCTCTTCACATGTCTGAAGATCAATGGAACTCTCCTGTGACTTAATAGATGTGAAGCTGCTATCTACTGTGGTGAAGGGATCTAGTACCCACTCTGACATGTCCACATGAGAGACGTGATGGTGCTCTTCAGACTGAGGAGATATCAGCCAAAGTAGCAACGTCACACTTGGTCAACATCAGAGCATCAACAAAATCAGTGTTGGAATCCTCCAAGACTCCAGTACTGAGTGATAAAGCACCCAGAGTCATAGTGAGTGTTGTCTGTAGATAGCCATCTCAATTCAGTATGGCACAGTTGTCAAGTAGTTCATCGTTGAGTGGATTCCCTTTGATCCTGTTCACTGCTCTGATTACTACCTGCAGTGTAGCATGAAGCTGGTGAGGTACTCCTGATTATGCTGGTGGACATCACAGTGAATGCCTGGCTCTTTCTTCTTCAGGTGGGCAATGAAACCATTGCAATTTGCCACACTTTGCTGGAGCACATTTGTGATGCATTCACATATGCTGTTGGTCAATGGATTTTCTTTAACATGAAATAATTAGCACATAGATCATATCATGCATGAAGGAGTCCTAATCAATACATGCATCAGTGGATCATCTCTGCTCTGTTTGCATACAAGTCAACTGAGCAAGCGTGTCAATTGTATCTGTCAATGTCAATGTCTATTCTCATTGATACCGACCCCTGCTGCCCCATCCCTCCCCCCCCTCCCCCCAATATTGGAACACTTGGAAAAGCAGCTGAAGTTAATGGGAGTTTACATTGGACACCTCATGCCAAATATCTGTTGATCTTTTGACACCTTAGGTGCATCATCAGGTTGTTTTTGTTTTGCTTCAGGCAATTCAAACCACTTCAGTTCACTTGCTCCAACAGAACCAGCATAGAGAGCTTTCTTCTCTCACTCAACTTGAGAGATTGGGAAAGGTGTGGATGTAGAGGAGGAGAGGTCCATGCAAGAAATGAAATAAGTGTGTCCACTTACATTCTCATAGCTGATCATTTCTTTTCCTTTAGTTGTCCTGCTGTTATATTAAACCAAAATAAAACTGGAGGGAGAGAGTTAGCCTACCCAAACACCATACACCATTCCTTTATAAACACAACTTTTTCTCTCTTCTCTCTGCTACCACCCTTACCCTCTATCCCTTTCTCCTCCTATTTTGTCTCAAATTCTCCATGTACCAAAAGAAGTTGACAATTTATGGACCACTTATCAGTAATGTTGTGTGAAATGTCAACTAATTATACTTTTCCGTAGTGGCAGTCTGACTGAAGAGAAAGATGTGCTTGCTTAGTGTTGCTTCCATCCATTCATAGCTGCGCTTCCTACAACTCCTCTTCTGTCTCACTTTCTTCCCTCCTACAACCCCTCCCCCTCCTCCTCCAGTCGAGCACCTGTTCCCCTGTCCTTCTTCACTAGTCGTACAAGTCATTATCTTTTGTTCAATAAGGAGTCATAACCTTACCAGAGAAAAATTCACCCTTCTGGTGAAATCAATATTTGTTTACTTAGTCTGGTTGGTCCAGTAGGCAATTATTTAGTAAATTGATACCTTGTTGAGTGTGAATCTCACCTAGTTGGGTTGTTTGCCCAGTAAAGAAGAAGAAATAAGACTGGAAGGTGGTCTGCCTCGGTACTTGTTCAGCTAGTTTCTTTAGCAGGCTTTTCTCAAGTCAGTCAAGTGGATAACCGGGGAAATTGCCTACCAAACCACTAGCTTGCCATGGCCACTGGGGAAGAGGGCAAGATCTTCAGTTCTTCAGTAACGCTATTAGTGGACTGTGAAGAAGTGTCAGTAGTGGAGCTCTATAAGGAAGGCCAGATGATGAGGTATACAGAAGAAATAACGCATGTGCGGGGACGCACACACACACACACACACACACACACACACACACACACACACACACACACACACACACACACACACACACACACACACTGAACCTGTTGACAACTAAGGCAGGATATGGTTTGTTTTTTGGAAATTGACCTTGACTCTTGATTCATTATGGTGGGTTCATCGTGGTCCACCAATTGCTGACTCAATCCTTTCTGTCCCCAGGTGAGGTGAATCTAGACCAGCATGCAAGCAAGGGCTGACCCAGGGTTGCGTGGTTGGTCAGTGGGGCATCTGGGGGCTTCCCATTTCCCTCTGGCCACCTGCAAGTCCAGAGCCCATAGGTGGGCCTGGCCATGTGATCTTACAGTGGATATGGAGGGCTTCAGGGGAACTAAGCTTTGTCTGGGACAGTGAGAGTTGAATGAGACTGGAGGTAAAGATCACTCATACAGCAGAAGTATGGTCACCTTCCGTCAACAAATACTTACTTCCCATGCCTCAACGAACAAGTTTTTGCACTGTTTCCTACATGAAAATTTAATTATACAACAACAAATGAGGTCCCCAGTAGGGGCAAAAAGAATTCCAGAAAATTTTAACAGGTGTGAGGTTTGCCTTCCAACAATGGCTCTATGGTAAAGAAATTCCCACGAGCCAGATCATTAGCAGAGCGAGAGAGAGTGTGTGTTGTGGTCCGGCAACCCAAGTGCATGCAGGTCATCAAGTGTGTGTTCCTCTGACCACCACTGCATGTTGTGAGAAACTGGAGTCTTGGGACTCTCACAGTCTAGCAGTCCTAATCTGTGGAGCTAAGTACTGCACTGTTATATGTAGATACTTACCACTCCTACAGATTTCGACAACTGCTTCAATAAAGCTTCTGCTATTTTGTGTTGAGGAACAGCGACAGTTAGTATCAATACCAGAGGAGGGACTGATGTTGGGATGGGAAGAGAAGGGGGGAAAATACAGGTCAGACATAAACACAGCTACATGTTGGCAGGCTTCCAGGGCTGCAGGAAGTGTGCTGGGCTGCAGGAAGTATGCCGGGCTGCAGGAAGTTTGCTGGGCTGCAGGAAGTTTGCTGGGTTGCAGGAAGTTTGCTGGGCTGCAGGAAGTTTGCTGGGCTGCAGGAAGTATGCTGGGCTGCAGGAAGTATGCCAGGCTGCAGGAAGTTTGCTGGGCTGCAGGAAGTGTGCCGGGCTGCAGGAAGTGTGCCAGGCTGCAGGAAGTGTGCCGGACTGCAGGGAATGTTCCATTTCTTGCTTCCTGGAAATCCTCGCCCCAAAAGCTGAAAGTGTGTAGCTGTTACCTGCCTCATCCTCTGCCCATATATGGACATGCATGTGGTGAAGCAACCCATACAAGTGAGTCACATGTTGTGTTTACCTGTTGCTGTGTTGGCTTCCAGAGACTGGGGGGGGGGGGGGGGGGGGCACTTCATGGTCATCCCTAAGGGCGGGCAGCTAGCTACAGGGCTTTACCCCTTTACCAGTTAAATAAATGTATTTGGTTTGGGGGAGATTATCACTTCAGCTCCTAGCCTTGACCATCTCGGCTGACACACTAATTTACTCTACAATTATTATCAGTTTATTCTATCAGCCATCAATGAACCATGCTCTCTGGCAAGCATCTGTGTAAGCTGACAACAGGTCTGACTGCATACCATAATTAACACTTGAATATATATTTTTTTCTTTAATAGAAAATGTGGTAAAATAAATGCCATTGTCTGTCTACTGATTTCCAATGAATGAGCACCTGATTACATTTGGAGAAAACTGTGGGTTCTGTTTTTATTCGTTCCTAGGGTTTGTAGAAGCATATTTGTGGGAGGCGTGTCTGACCCTGGAGGTTTACCCTCAGGGCCTCTGCTAGAAGAAACTTCTGTGCTCTTGCAAGATCCCGGTCACTGTCTGGCACTGTCTCATCTCTGTGGCAAAGTTCATGATATGTAATACTCTTTTCTTTAGAAGTAAATATAGTGATCACCTTTTGATCTAAAATTAAAATAGCTGAAGTGAATTCCATTGGCTTTCCGCAGTTTACCTTTGGAATAGCACCTGACTGCACTTGGGGGAGACATCTGAGGAGTCCAGCCTGCCCAGGGTTCGGTTGTTCAGTATTGAGTTTACTTCCACTTTTTCCCCTGTGTGTGTGTGTTGTGCAATTGTGTGCGTGTGTGCAATTGGGTGTGTGTGCATGCGTGTTAAACAATAGTTTTAACATCAGCAATATATGATTCAATCTCTCCTCTTCCCCATCTCTCTGCCATACCCTAACCCCCCTCCCCCCCTCACCTTACACACAACACTCCTTCATTTCTTCCTTGCATTTTCCTCTTTCCCTCCACTTTGAACCCTGCTTGTCCTATCTTCTCCGTCGGGAAGACCACCGTTGGTGGAGGTTGAGTGTGACCGCAGACTTGTGTGCTCTTCTTGCTTTCTCACTGGTCTTCATTGCTTCTGCTGCAAGGAGAGGTAAGCTCTCTTATGACGTCCTCAACTCAGGGGAGAGCAGGGAGGCCACAGGTCTTGTGGTGGTCACAGTATGGCTAGCTCTCATCATCTGCACGGGACCAAGCCGACAGAGGTACTGCTATACACCTTAACTCTAACACTTACTTACTGCACCTTCCTCCCCTCCCTCCTCTTCCTTCTCCACTCACTTCCTTCCTCCCTCCCTTCCTTTCCCTCACCTCCTCCCCCATTTCCTTCTCTTCCTTCTTCCCCCTCCTTTGGTTCATCCACATCTCTCCTCTTCCTCTACCTCCTTCTTTCTTATTTTCTAGCAATAACGTCATCTTTGTCTCTGAACTTCTGGTGTGTGGCCTTATTCCTTTCATGTGTTGGATTTCCCTGTCCATATTCCAGAGGATGCACTGTGGGGTGCCCCCCGTACACACGCACACACTAATACACTAATACACACCATAACATCATTATCATCATTAGCACCATTGTATATCACATGGATAACAACTCAATTTGAGTGTAAGACTTGTGTTCCCTGTGTGGACTGAGCCCCAGACACGACACAAGTTATGTGGTTTCAACAGTCACCAAATAGGTGGTTGTGGCTGACGAGGTTGATTGTAGTTGAGGTCAGTGGAAAGATTGACACACAGTGATAATTTTATTTGATATTTAACACTGATTTGCGGTTTGATTAAATTTAATGAAGGATTATTGTAATTTTGAAGGGAAAAAGAACAACACATCTTCAAAGAATTTTGGACCAAATTGTGTGTGTTGCTCTAGAAATCAACATATGGAGTGAAATGCTGAGATGTTGATAAGAAATTGTTTACAACCGTCACCCCCAACCCCTCCACATTTAATTTTGGAACCAACAAGCATGAAGTTGTAATGTTGGCCAGCAGCACATCTAGAGATTTCTTACAAGTTCTTGTAGTTTCTTTTGTAAGAAGGAGAGTGCTCAGTGGTTTGTTTCAAGGGGGAGAGAGAGAAAGAAAGAGGGAGAATTGTTGGGTGTTTTTAAAAATAGAAAACAACACTGAAGAGCTCTCTGTACATTTTGATATTCCTGCTAGTGAAGTTTTAAGGTCACCTTCACTCCAATACTTCTTACTTGCCTCCTTAGAATCAATTTGTTTGATTTATCACAAAACCCACAGTTGGTAAGGTATATGGCTTTGTGTGTGGCTGTTCAATAGTCCACCCAAAAAAGCTTCTGACATCTTGCCAAGCTAGATTGCCACAAGATGAAAAGAATGTCATCATTATTTTCCCCTTCTATTTTTTTGTTGTAAAAATTTTTTTTTTTTTTTTTTTTTTTTTTTCTTTTTTTTTTTTTTTTTTTTTTTTCTTTTTTTTTTCTTTTTATATTTACTTATTAATTTGTTATTGTATTTTACCCGTGAGCTACTGGAGCTCACGAGGTCTTAAAGTTACTTTGTTGTTGCTGTTATTCTTGTGTCTTGATGGTGTGCTAGTGCAGGTGCTGACTAAAGCCATACATTATCCTGCTAGGGTCCCTCCCTCCCTCTCCCCTCTGTGTGTGTGTGTGTGTGTGTGTGTGTGTGTGTGTGTGTGTGTGTGTGTGTGTGTGTGTGTGTGTGTGTGTGTGTGTATGTGTGTGTGTGTGTGTGTGTGTGTAACCACGAGTCTCATGACTGCATGGACTCTTGTTATGATTGAAGGTTGTATGTTGACCTCCATGTGAGATGGCTGAAATATTTGTATTGTTTCGTCCACGCTGACGGTGATACACTTCCAAGCTTATCCAGTTCATATCTTTCAATCTAAAAAAAAATTATCTTCGTTGTTTTGTTTTTATTCAAGAAGTTTTATTTTGTAATGCCATTGGAGCTGGTGACCTAGAATTTGATCAGAAAACTGTTTACACTGGGATGCTAGTCTTCTGCAAGTGTGGATTCTTAAAATAATACTCCGAATTGAAATATCAAGTTAAGTGAACAAGCTTTAAATTATGTATGCAAAACATTTCAGTCTGTGTTGTATTTCTTTCCATGAACCTCCTGACTTCAAACTACAAATTGTTGTGCCTGGTTCGGCCTTATCCAGCTCAGAGTACTCCCACTCCCGTTGGTTGATCTGGCCGTGTGAATGTGGTCTCTGGTATGGCTGTATTCCCACTATGTGGTGTAGGAAATGTATTTTCTAAGCTTCAGTAAACAAATGAAGCTCATCAAGTTAGTTACCAAGCGAAGTGGTTCAACTACTTGTTAAAATGTCTGAAACTTGGCTCACCTCATTTAAACATCTTTAAGGTTGTATTGTCAAATTGAAAAATTTTCTATTGTGTAGGAGTTGCTCTAACATCAAGATGGCATGCATAGGATACAGGGAGAATGCATCAGTTAGTCCTTGATGATCTTATTGTTGGATGCACTAGTATATCATAGAAATAGGTTGAAGGGGATGAGAGGTTGCAAAGCAGCTACAAACTCCAATTTAGTTGTAGTAAGAATAAACTTCACACTTAGTCCTGAAGGTGTCTTCCATTGCCTCCTTCCTTGCGGTGGGATTGCCTCCAAGTAGTGGGAGTGGAAGGAACAGGTCCATGTTCAGTGGGAAACAAGCAGAAATTCAAAAATTCAAAAAAAAAATTTAGGAAAATTGAAGCAACTTGTTTTGATGCTTTTCAGCAAAGAAAGAGTGACTTATTTGTTGTATACTGGAGTAAAAGAGAATTTTTTAAAAAGTTTCTTGTATTCATTTTGTAGTACTCTTAGTATATGATTTGAAACAGTTACTTAGTATTATTATTTTTATCTTTTTTTTTTCTTTCTAAAAATGCTTTAAAAAGTGTTAAAGTTTTTCTATACCTCCACCACCAAGTGGTTTCTATATATCATTTATGATTATCATAACGTTTGTCAGCATTTAAAATATGATCTCTGTCAATATTAATGCAAAATGCTTGCATGCAAAAATTGTGCCTTCATATATTCAAGGTGCAATAAAAAAATTAATAATAATGTGTCATAGTCCCTAACATCTTAGCCACAGAGCATTGACGTCCATCCCACCCTAATAACTACACTTGGGTGGTTCGTCTGAATGAAATGTCTGGCATTTGTGTATACAGTACTCCAATATTGAAATGAACCAGTTGTAAATGGCATTAGGAATAGTAATATATATATATATATATATATATATATATATTTTTTTTTTTTTTTTTTTTTTTTTTTTTTTTTTTTGATGTCGACTAAAGAGTAAGATGTCTACATAGCAGGTGACTTCAGCTGATATACATCCGAAGACACTCCCAAGCACATATCTTCAATCGTTCACTAAAGTAGCAACCAAGCAGAGTGAATTATCATTGTGATGTGGGGAAAACTCTTTAATTAAACTTGAAGGGTTGGTCTCAGCTGTCTAGCTCCTCTTCCTCCCATCATAATTGGTGTACCATATATTTTCTCTTAAAGATTGAAGTACCAAAATACGTTGTTCCAATAAATGTATATATACAACTATTAGATATTTTCATTTAGTGAAAGAGAATAGACCAGAGAAATATGGTAGGATTTATTAGTGGTAAAACCACATCAAAATAGGTAAAGGTTGTGCCACACAACACAACCCATAACAATGGACTATTTCACAAATATTTCTGTAAAAAGCAGGGCACCATTCCAGATAATTGTGCATGTTTATTTCATTTACTAATTTTTACCTGCCAGCAGTCTTTAAGTTGCTTTGTTGTCCTGGTCAACTTCCACTTTCCAATAGGGAGGTCTCCAGCTCGATTCCTGGTCACGGTTGATTCCCCCGCCCCCCCCCCCCCCCCCCCCCCCTTTTTCCTCCTTTAATTCTCCACCCCCAGTGGATTTTCTTTAGTCATTATGAAGTCAACAGTAAGTCAACATTGTCATTATTAAGACAACATTAAGTCTGTGAGCAAGCAAATTTGGGCTGGAAATCCAGTCTTGTTTCTCACTCTTATAACACTACAACTTTTAACGCTAATTGGACTATTAAACACATCTATATTCTTTAGAAATAAGACATAATAAAATGTGATGAAGTGTGAGTTTCATACACAATAGGACCTTCAAGAACTACCAGGACTATCAAAGTGCAAAATTCACAGTCATCAGTTCAGCAAGAGGGGAAAAAAATACTGCAAGGGGGATAAAATCATAAATGTTACTTTCTTCTATTCTTGTTGGTTTAAAAATGTTGGTAGTGTTTGATTTTTTAATTTTATTTATTATTACTTGTGATTTAACAGGATTGACCTTTGGGATGATTGAGAGCAGTGAGCACATCTTGGCCACTAATTAGATGACTCTTTACCATTTTTAATGAGATAGCCTAAGATAGTTGCACTGTATCATGTGATTAGTGTATCTGATTTAAAAATGTGATCATTTCTTTGATCCAATGTACTTCCTCCTATGAATAGCTACCTATATCAAATAGTTGTGTCCTCTGAAATACCAAAAGACCACAAATGATCCTATAAATATCAATTACCAATCAGTTCTTATTAGTGGATGGAGTAAATACACAATGAATGTGGTAAATAAGGAGTGTATATAGCCAATTGTACACCCACTGTACTATAATCAGAAGGTATGCATAAACAATTGCTAAACTGACACATTGCTTTCCCATGTGTACCAACGATAGTAAAAATGGACGATTTCAGGACTAATGAAAAATAAAACCTTCCGCATAAATTATTCCTAACAAGATGGAGATGTCCAGCCATAAACCTGCTCACTCATAGTAATATAGTATTGACTTAACTATGTTCTTAGGAAGTTTCCTAAGAAGAATAACAGCAAATTTTATTCTTTCCCCCTACTAGTTGGCAATCTTGTTTGGCAATCATGGAGGGGGAGCATCAGGGCACTCCTCTTCCTGCACTGCAATTGCAAACTGTGAAAGGAGATAGGCTCTACTTCACCAGAAGGAAGCTCTCTCAGTATTAGATGAGCCTCTCTTCCCATCATTACACCAAGAACTTGCCTTGATATATTGGCTTGAAATTGTTTGAGGCTATACCCATTGAACCCTCTCAATTATACACCAGTAATAGTCAATCCTGATATCTGACATCTACACAGATGAGAGAAAATAGCCACAGCACTCCCAGTTGTAAGCTCCTGCATATTTCCTCCTACCAAATAGTTCAGGGTTTAATTGACAGAAATAAATATTTACAAGTTGAAAACTCACTACATCAAAAATCACTGCAGATGAAACATAGAAAACAAACAAACAAACAAACAAACAAAAAAACAAACAAACAATGTCTATTGAAAAAGATGTTGAGCTAAAAGTGGACAGGCAGAACTTGTGTTTCTCCTAAAACAGCAAACGTAACAAAGAGGATGTAGAGAATAATCAAAACAACGCCGTAGAGCCTGCAGAGTAGAGAGAAATTAACAGCATTGAATTAGGTCAATACATGCTTAAATGTTGTAGCATGTCATTTAACTATCAGTAATGAATAATGGTAGCACCATATATCTATAGAGAGGGATCGAGACAGATATGTATAGAGAGAGAGAGAGAGATGGATATATAGAAAGAGATAGAGATATAGATAGTTTGTTGTTTTTTTTAGATAGATATTCATGCATATGCTTGGTTAAATGGAACACAAAGAATTGCAAGTATCACTACACACACTCAACACTGACTTACACACCATCACTACACTCAACACTGACTAATACAATCAATAGATGAGATACTATTATTAATGCTGCCAGCACAAATCATGTTTGCTGATCAATCATGTAATTAATGCACTTGATTTATACCAAAGCAGCAGCATTAGAGGATCAGTTGTGTTGAAAGAGGTTTATATGAGATTGGCAAAACTCATGAGGGGGGCACATTCTAGATCAACATCACACTGGATTAAGGCAGGTTGAGGTATTTAACAATAGCTCTATGGGACACATTTTTTTAATATGACACTGGGTTGAGGCAGGTTGAAGTAAGTTTGACAATAGCTCTATGGAGACGCACACTGGACATTAAGATACTGGGTTGAGGCAAGTTCAAAATGGCTCTATGGAGACGCACACTGGACCATCAACTCTGGCCTGAGGAGAGAACCACTACATCAAGCAAGTGTGCACAACCTCTGCTGGTGCACATGTGACCACAAGTAACTACTCCCCCAAGGAGCTCTTACGAACCTTGGAGGGGAGAATTTGAAGATTGGAAAGATTAAGGCACTTCCTAGCAGGGAGATGCCCAGGAAGATCCAGGAGAGTTTGACCTGGGAGTAGGCCATGGTGTGGATGTGGAATCTATACGGCTCACCGTGGTTGTAGAAGACAATCTTTACCTGCACAGTTATATAGGCATTGAGATAAATTTAGTGATATGTGGAATGATACTATATGTATCCTTTTTTCCAATTAAAGCACACCCAGCCCAAGTTGCCATTAATTGCAATCAACACAGGCTTGGCTTTCCTGGCGTACTTGAAAATCAAATTAAATGTTTTTAATGTGCAATAATCCCATACTGCATCACATTTCTAATTATCCAACTGAGTGTGATACAACACTTCTATGTTCAATCAATAGTAGTTGAGAATTATTGATTAATTAGGCCTACCATATAGTCTGGCTTTACCCGGACATGTCCTCCTTTTTGGTCATTATATATCAGTCTGGGAGGATTTTGAAATATCTGAAAATGTCCAGGATTTTGGTCTTCTTTTTGTTGAAAAATATTTGTCGCTAAAATAGCCACACTTCTTTTTTTAAACCCAAAATCCAACTTAGCAACAATAGTGCAGTGAGGGGGTCTGGAAAGGCAGAAACTTAAGTTAGCATACTTTTTTCTCCATCCCTATGCCCCTCCCACTACTTAGGGTAGATGGTGGGGGGATTGTGGTGGGTATCTTTTTAATATAAATTTCTTTTCTGATAAATTATCGGGACTGTCCTGCCTGCTATCATAGATCCTACCACCCTTCCTATGAAGGCTGATTTCTTGATTTGATGATTCTATTTTAAAGCTCACAATGACCAAAGGTAAGTGCAAATACACTCCAAAACAGAAGACCAAATTTTCATGTTTGGGAGAACAGGAGAGGAATTAGAACCCCAGTGTTTGGACTGAGTATTTTTGTGAAATAGGTAACAATGCAATTAGTGCAGTAGAATGAATTTTTCATTTCAAACAGTAAAGCATCATCAGGACTGCACATCTGCCATGTTAACTAAAATTCTTTAACCAGAGTAAGTGAAGGTAGGATCTTTTCAATTCCAAATTATTGATATTCTTGCATAAAATTGATGATATGAATATTTTATACTTTTACTGTAGTCAGGTAGAGGGTTAAAGATTGAACCCAGTTCTCTGCTGTGGTGAATAAAAATGAGGGAGCATGAGATTAGGAATGCTATTTCTTCTTCCCCCAATTACATTTTATTAATGGTCCTTCACAAACAAAAAGTTCACTAGTAAAATATGATCCCCTCCCCCTCTCAAAGTGTCCTCTTTTTTGAATCTGTAAATATGGTAGCCCTAGATTAATTAACTAATGTCAACCCATTAGAGAACAAGTGACACTAAGTGGGTTCAATTGTGTAATACTAGCTCCTCTTTGAAAAAGTGCAGTGCAGTGCTGCAGTCCATTTGCTTTCACTCTTTCCTGTGGAAAAATCACAAAGTTGCCTCCTCCCCTTCTTTTTCAATTTCCAATATTTTAGACATCAGCCAACTCCTGCTGAAGTGCTGTGCAATGTTGTTCCTGGGGCTTTCCGAGGAAAGAGCAAAAATTTTTTTGCTATATAGTTTCACTATATGATTGCCAAGACTTACAATCATGGCAATGCTCAGCCCAAGGACGTGACTGAGAAGTGGAGAACCAAAGCAAGAAGCAAAGGCCATCTCTGGCTTGCCCGCCCTGGTCACCACGGTGTCCGCCACCCAGTCAGCCACACAGTTGCCGAGAGCCAGCACAGTCAGTCCCAGGATGGCTGCACAGACAAAGGGGGAGGGGCATGCAGGGGGCGTGTAAATCATGAGATCTGTTATTAGCTCATTCTACAGATGTTACTAAAGTGAGTACAGACTTTGCCAGTTCATTGACCTTGTGGCAGTTGAAAAACTTTGATTATGACACTTACAAAGAAGTGATTGGTTAGTAGCAAGTATTGAGACTAGCCAATTCACCGATGGTGGACTACACAATATAGTATGTTGGCATTGTTAGTGCGTCTGACAGCAACACATGCAGACACACACACACACACACACACACACACACACACACACACACACACACACACACACACACACACACACACACACACACACACACACACACACAGTTAATTGCATAGACAAGCTCCACCTTGTGTGTGAGTGTGTGTGTGCATGAGTGTATGTTAACACACTATCAGCAGTTGAACTTGACCCACAGCGGCCAATACCTATATACCTCATATCAGATGTTCAGTCAGAAGGACAGAATTTAATAACCAATCTCCTACACCATTAATAACCAATCTTTTTACCTGTGTGCACACAGGTCTACGAACACTTGGAATAGTTGGGGGGGGCAGCATACATCCACAAGTTTTGTTCAAGAATGGATTTTTAACTAATTGTTTACTGTTTGGCAGCACCAACATATGTTGCTATGACTAATTGGTTACAACTAAGTGTTTTACTGTAAGAAAATAGTCGTTACAACTAAGCATTTTACTGTAAAGAAACCCAAAAGTTGTAAATCACAGCACAAATTTAACCTCACCTGAAGTGTTCTAAGCAATTTTTTCCCGGTCTAAACAATTTTTATTCATGACTAAAAAATTATGTTTAATAAAGATCATAGTAATTATTTGCCACGGGTCTTAAGGCTGATTCACAATATGACACTAACTCATCCTTTTGTTCCCTCCAGTCACCTACCATCTTATTATTAATGAACATCATCCGTCACCCTCCGTTTTGACAAATGAAACCAAGTACTATGTGACACTGAAATAGACCTTGGTTCTAATCCAGCATCAGGTCCAGTGCATCTGACCAATCAGATGTTCCAAATGCACATGCCTCATTGCTAGTGAAGTGTGCTCAGCTAGAGATCAAGCTAGAGCGGCATTTTTTAAGCTAAAAGCGTTGACTTGTGAACAAAGCAGACGTCAGAAGAGACGAAAGAGAACAGTGACCTATCGTGATATTGTGAACCCACCTTTAGTGTGGGACCGCTCTTCTTTTTTTTAAATTTATGCACGCAAAATGTCTCCTCAAATGCCACACACCAGTCTATATTTAGTGTAGCAACTCATTTGGTGCATTTATTATGTCAACTTACTTACATTTAGCCAGTTTCATATCTGTTACAAGCCATTTAGTGCACATGCATGTCCACATGCTCCATGCAAATGTGTGGATTTCTATTTAAGTAATATCCAAGTCAGCACACATACCTGTGTCTATATTTAGTAACAATCCAAAAGCCCTCATGATGCTGACTATCTCGTTGGCCATGATGTTGAGCCAGACGATGGCCATGATGAAGGCAGCTGGCACCAACACCACCTGCAGGGCCCAGTGAGGACTGCGACAAGGTCGCAACGTGGCAAACAATATCAATGACGGGATGGCAGCTGGAGGGGTGGCGAAGGTGTGTGTGTGTGTGTGTGTGTGTGCATGTTGGTATGTTAATCAGTTTGATACCAAAAAATTACTAGAGTGTGTATATTGTGTGTGTTTATGTATATGCTACACCATCAAATTGGCTGTTCTTACTTCAATCTCCCTCAATCCAGTGCAATATTGATCCAGTTTGTATACAGAACTTTAGGTGTGAGTTTGTGTGTGTGTATGTGTGCATGCACATACATGTTTGTGTTTATGCATGCATATGTGTGCTTTGAGCGCATGCCTATCGAAAATTACTAGCAATCCATAGAGGGGCTTGTACAAAACACTCAGCTAAGATTGGTTTGTAGTTCAGCAACAGAAAATCTTGTCTGATGATCACATTAAAAGAAGAGCAACAAACTCAATCTACAGTAGGCAAAAGTAGTGGAGCATCTATGTCCATTATCAGCACCAGTAAACAGATATTTCATGCACACCTTACCTATTGCCATGAGCAGAACAGGGAGGGGAAGAGGTCCGACATGGAGAGAGAACCCCCTCCAGCCCTTGGCCGCTATGAGGAGCAGGAGGGAGACAGGGAGAGGAGAGAAGGAGGCAAATAGGTAGTGCCACACACTCCAGCAGTTATCCTGGGAGGACGGAGGAAGACATGCAGTCAATGTTGAGGTGGAGATGGAGGGAGGAGAGAGGGAAGGAAGGAGGGGCATTAAAGAGTGGCGAGAATTTGGTGGAAGGAGGAAGAAAAGGGTCTAGTGAGATAGAAAAGGTGGGAAAGAGAGGGACAGGAAGAGAGTTAGAGAACAAATGAAGAGAGAGAGAGAGAGAGGGGGGAGAGAGTATGTGAGGCAAGAGGAACTACTGCAGGAGAAAATACAGTTTTGAAAGGAATTGTACATATGTATCAGGGACAAGAACAGGGGTGACCGTAACAGCCATAGCCATCCCAAATTTTACTATTTTCTTTCCTTTTTTCCCCTTCATTTTTCAAACAAAGCCTCACTAAGAGATTGTTTCCTTGTGCCTCATTGTACACTTCCATCTGTTGGCTGTTGGTACCTCCATGGTGTAATGGGATAACTGTGGTTTAGCCTCACTAGCATATGGCCATATTTTAGCAGCAGTTTGTTTCTAGACCAATAGCTATGTCCAAGTTGTTTTTCAGCAAAGGTTGGTTGTTTGTTTTTTTTGTTTCTTTTTTAAATGGTTCATGAAATTACTGACATCATTGAAATTACTGACATCATTGAGGCTACTTTAAAGTGTCTGGATGCTTTTCATAGTGTGGTTTGTAGGGTAAGTGTAACACTCGAAACAATTATAATAACATGTTAGGAATGCGTACTTCGATTACAATTACAATATTAGTTAAGTAATTGTTATTGATATTAGAGAGTGTGCAGACAGACAGAAATGTGCACACACAAGGTAATACCAAAACAAGCTTTCACTACTTGGCTTCAAACATCTGATGTAATGAAGGAAAATGTGATATAGCTGCTGAGATATGCTAAGAGTAGTAGATAAACTTTAAAGATTAGATTCACTTTTCCTGTCAAAATCTATAATAAAGCACAATTTCTCACTATATTCAGCAACCCATTTCTATTATATGCACAGTAGTTTTAAACTGATGAATGCACTAGATTTATGTCGCATTGTAAGGACTTGATTGCTTTAATTATTTTTAAAAATTTAAATCTATTTAACTGTCCATGATATTGGTCTTGTTAAGGAAAGTATCTCATGTCTCCTTGAATACATTAAAACTAAAACACTAGCTACATCACACAGTTGCCTCTCCTGGCCACAATTTTCTGGCTCAAGATATTGGGGATTTCATGGTCATATTTTTCACATTTGGCTTGCCATAATTGAGGGAATTTTTTCGTTAATTCCTTTTCCTCTGCTTACCTTTCGGCAGTCAATGTCTGCCTTAACATCTCATGGCAGATGCAGTCATATTTTATGCGTGCCCCTAACATTGGCCATTACATTATGACTCACCTTCTTATGTTACTGTGTATCATTTAATTTATATGTCCCTATATATGTACATCTCTATCTATATTTTATATGTACCAGTGGGTCTGTTGCAGCTTTGCAACATGGTCTTGGTGCAGTGAAGTATGAAAGTGGTATAAGTAACTAAAGCCAGATTTGCTGGTAGCAGTTCGAATGAAATATGTTGGTGTTGGCATTCAAACTTTTGCAATAATGTTAGTTGGCAAACCAAACCCATAACCACAAACACGGGAGGGTAAGAACATTCATGGTCCCATGAAGTTCACATGCCAAATTTCAACCTGATTGGTCCAGCATGTGATCAGAAAGTGTGTGATTCTCCTTTGGGGGTCCAATTAATTTTTGTTCCACTTTATTGCTCTTGATCAATTTAACCGTCTCCATTAATATTTTATGGTTGTGGCTAGAAACACTCACAGGTTATTAATACTCTTGTGACCGCATGAAGACCCGCATGTAGTTAATAATGCTCACCCAAGTACTTGGAGACCACACGCCACCCAATTTCAGCTTGATTGGTACTTTAACTAGCTTTTGGCAGTTCAAACTTCCTTTAGGTATGGCTATGATAAAACCACACCCCTTTCCACACACACGTGTTTAATAATGCTCACCAGGGTACTTAGAGAGCACATACCAAATTTCAGCCTAATTGGTCCAGCGGTTTGGCAGTTAAAACAGCTCACATACGCACACACATACAGAGCTCCTATTTATAAGTAGAGAGAGAGAGAGAGAGAAATTAGAAATAATTGGAACTAGTTGCTATATAGATTATTAGCTTATGACACAATTGAACTTTGACCATCTTAGATTTTATATTTGCTCTATTTTTGTACCGGATGGAGAGAGGGACTTTATGTGCAGCACTAACTAACATCTTACATGGTAGAAGGACGGGATGGTGAGCCAGCGCAGGAGACTGAAGGGCCATTGGATCAGCCAGATAATCTTGGTGAGAAAGTGTGATCCTTTGGGCTAAACAAAGTTTTAAAAAAAAACCACCATCACACACAACTCACAAAAAACAAGTAACGCTATCTTGAGTTGGTAGATTAATTTCAATGTGTATTAATTATTTTTGTGTGTTCACATACCCACGATAGCCCGTTAAGGTAGCTAATATTTTTCTCTCCTTCTTTCTCCTTCTCTGGTTCTTCATCTTTTTTGTCATTGTGGATTGTGCCGTTAGTTTTCCCGTTGCCCACTCCCGTGGTCAGAGGTCGCTTTTCTGAATCACTGTATGTGATCTCTGCACATATTACAGAGAAGGCGTCAGTATCATGTTATATGTCACACATATAGTTACTGGTCACATGTCAATAATGTGGCAGGATAGCAATATGTTCTCATGTCACACTCTGGTCACATGACATTAAGTGGTAGGATAGTAATGTAGTCTCATGTCACACACTGGTCACATAATTAGTGATCATATCACCCAAGAAGAAAACACACAGTATTCATGGGTCATATGATTATGTTTTGGAGATCCTAGCTTCTTGTAGACTGGGCATGTGCAGTAGCTCATTCAATACAGAGCATGCCTGTGAAAACAAAACTCTGATCTCAACTGCTACCTTGTTGGGGAAAAAAATTAAAATTATTGCAGAGATATCCATTGACCTGAGGGTGGTATGCTTGCTAAAAAATAACAAAAATAGTAACTGAAAGTAGAAGGTATAGAGATGTTTAGCCAGCTCTAGTCCAACAGGTATGCCCTCACATGGAAAATGATGGTAGATTGGGATGAAATAGATTTTTTTTTAAATCATCCATATTTCATGAAATATGGCAATTCCAATGAACATAGATACTGTAGACTAAACACTTTGTATCTTGCACACTAAATAAATTCTCTTTTTGATATTAAAATGTGTAATTATTTACACCCAAAAATTATCTCATTAAACATCTGTGGCTACAATATTGATTTGACAGAGAGGCAGGGCCAACCATGCTTGTTTTCTTTCTGTTGTATAGTATTGTGATATTCTCAAGTTTAAGACATATAAATAGTGTCCTCAGTGCTCCCCATGGATGGCTAATTGTCCTCCACTCACCTCGTAGTTGTACAGAACTCTTGAGACTCTCCCTCTCCCCCGGTATCTCGTCTTCACACAGAGTCACTTTACAGGACTCACTAGCACCTGCTTTGCACAGTGAAGTAGGAAGAGTCTCAGATTTTCTCACAATCCAAGCCTTCAACAAACACACATTAACGTGACATGAACAACAAATGACCATGTTTACAGCACACTTACACAATACTTCAGCTATGACTAATTACACCCGACAGGTTTACAGCATGTAAACAGGAGATCTGATTATCAAACATGCATCAGCTATAATTAATTAAAACATGTGCTTGTAGCAAATTAGTGGAAGACATTTGAAATGGTGTATCTAGCAAGGAATGAGTAAAATGATTGTACCAAGCATATAATGACACGAGAGCATGTGCTTGTACATGTACCATGCAGAAGTGATTATGCAATGAGATTATTGAAAAATTCTGAAAAGACTCACTCTGAAATATCCCAGCCCAACCACTCCAGCAATGTAGAGAATGTAGATGAGAGGGAAGATGCAGGCCTCCACCAAGTACACCTTGAATAAATGATACCATCAAGAATAAGAAAAAAGGTGCCAGAATAAATGGAAACTGAAACAAACCACCAGTGACAAGAGTAGAATATATGCTGGAGGAAAAAAATTTTTTTCTTAGAACTAAGAATCACATACACCCAGGTGTATTCCCCCTCCTCCCTTTGATTGATAAAAAAACAGGAGAGCTTCTAGACTGCCTCTAGAGAGACAAACATTATGTTTCTGCTGACAAGGAGACACCACTAACATAGTTAAATCGCACTAAACCTCTTCTCACCAATATTTATAGCTCTTGTTCTCTTTACAATATTATTCATATGAGGGAAGCTATATATATGTATACATTTTTTTGGAGAACATTAAACTCATCCCAATCAGGAGAGCCCAGGGGTTCTGGACCTGTGGAAGGACCCATCTTAGAAGAAACCAAACATACTATCACTCACACTATTACAAGCTGGTGCATGTACATATCACTTAGCAGGTGTTGTTAATTGAGTACTCAGCACAAGTGGAAAATGTTCTGTATCTAAAAATCTTCCATGGAAAAGCATAGTTGCTAGCTGCCTTTTTTTTCCCCCTTCCTTTTATTCTCTATTATCACCACGACAGAGTGAGTGGGTGGAGATAGGTCCATCACTGACTAAGACCTGTTCAAAATAAAACCAAGGCCTATTATTGCTCTCCAAATATAAAATAGTCTTGCACTACTTCTTGGACATGACGCAACTGCAAGCTGATATTAAGCTCTGCACAGAGTCCCTTTTTTTCATTTAGAACTACCTATGTAATGAATCTAGTGATTAATGAGGACAAATATGCAGATTTTTTTTGTTGAAGAGTTGAAGAATCAAGACTGTAATGGATAGGGGTTTTTTTAGGGGAGGGCAGGTTAAACTACTACTGCTGCTGCTACTACTACTACTACTATCATTGTTAGCATTATATCAATATTAAGTTCGTACTTACAGCTCCATCAAAAGCCACGCCCACAACAGTTGCGACCACAATAGTGAAGGCAATAATATCTCTCATGAAGTCAATCTTGTCTAAATTTAAGTGAAAAGAGAAAACAGACTATTCAAAATAAGAATATTCCCTATAATCTCAAAAATTTCCTCCTAATGTGATATATGTTAATCCAGTGTGTGTCATAGAGCTTTTGTTTACCTGCCTCAGCCCAGGTGATGTTGGTCCAGTGTGTATCCCATAAAGCTATTGTCAAACTCCTTCAACCTGCCTCAACCCAATGTGATGTTGATCCAGTGTGTGTCCCCATAGAGCTATTGTCAATCTCCTTCAACTGGCCTTAACCCAGTGTGATGTTAGTCAAATGTAATTGCATTTTGCTATATCTCAACTTGTGGTTCTAACTGTTCTAGTGGTAGTTTATTATAAAATCAAGTGGAACACAGCTAGCTAATGTGTGTGCATCCTTCTCTGACGAGCTGCATGTCCTATGATAGACATCCATTCTTCCTCACCTAATTTGTAGGGCCAGACCTTGGACACTAACATCACAGTTCCCAGCACAACGGTGGTGATGAATATACCGGCACCCGTCAGTGATCTGAGGGTGAGTCAGTGGGGAGAGGGAACAATAAAGAATATGTCAACTAGTTTAATAATTTAGTTAACTCTTATATCAATATTATTATTATTATTATTATGATACAAAAACCAAAAAAGAAAGAAAGAATGTTTAAAGAAGAGCAAAAGAAGAATTATACTGATAAGTTTTATTCAGGCCAAATCCATCAATAATGTAACTACAATATAAACAATAACACTATTACAGCCTCACCCAAGAACCAAGGCCAAATCATCTTGTGCTATGCCCGAAAACACAACAAAGATGTCCGGTGCACCTAAAGAAGAAGAGAAAAAGAAGATAGTTTGAATTTATTTTCATCACAAATGAGCCAATACAAATGTGTTAATGGGTGATTGAAGTGATAATAACAGAAAATTAAGTTTCACTATCATATGATCGAAATCACTCCCAACGTGCCCATTTGATGCAACTCTCAAGCACTGTGATGTTTCATGTGTACCACTGCCAGAATAGAAATACACCCCTGTGTAACATATGATTGAATTACTTTGTTTAAGACAAGCTTATCATGAACTATCTTTAGGAATGTTTGATCTTAATGGTGGTCTTCAAGTGTCTCCAAATAAGATCAAGTAAAAAATGATTTATAAACTTCATTTAGACATCACCTAAAGCAGCTCTGCAGTCCGCAGAGGGTCAGTGTAATACTCTTGAGGGGACCCAGCCAACATCTCCACACAAACAAATTGGATTAGTAGAGGTTCAAAAATGACTATTTTTTCAACCACTCCAAAAAATTCCAGGAACATTTGGCAAAAAAGCAGAAATATTTTGCAGTGTGTAGAAAGAAACTTCTATTACTTCACCGTGTCAGAATATTGGTTATATTTGCAGTAGGTTGATGGGGAAAATTTATGGGGAGAAAATGCTGATTCTGCAAACTGATATGGAGACAGTTAAAGAAGGAAGACACTTTTTGAGTGCTCTAATCAAATAACACAGTCACCAACTGATGAACAGCGAACTTTCTTGCCGATATAGTTGGTACAAGAGCGCAAATAATCAGTTTCTCATATTTTTTAATCTGAGCAAGGGAACAGAAACTGAGGATCCAGGGCCTGGAGAACTAAGTGCAGCTACCATTGGCACAAATATAAATCAAAGAAGTTACAGATTTAATGAACAAGCTAGAATGTTGATTACACAAGCTGTAGACAGTGCAGTTCTGATTTGGTAATAATTCCATGCCTGAAATCTGTACAAAGCCATTTATAAAGAGGCAAACATAATACCTAGCTTGACTATATGTCAGGTTTGATAAAATGTCTTTACTTTGACTGTGTCTTGGGTTCAGCAGATGCCTTGGTGTTTAAAGATAGCGTTCTGAATGAACACACGTTGATATTGAATGTTATAATACAATACATATAACCATCAACCTCTTCCTGATCAATCACATAAGTGAGCTAAGTTGTTGACTACATTGGGCAAGTGGTCACAACATGGGCCAGACACACTGACATACGCTGTGTGCACAGTGTTGCTGTTGACAGTAGCAGCAACAGCTGATACCTGCAGTCTGCCCAGAGCAGTGATCAGCAGCCAATCCACAGTCCTGTTCTCATGTACAAACCATGTTAGCAGAGCTCATCATGAATGGAGCACACAAGAGCACACAATCTCCCACAAGTCTCACTTGCAGTAATTGTGGAGGCTTGTCTGGTGAGTACCAGTGCCCAGCTATCCGTCATGGGCTAGCTGGATGGCTGGCTGGTGCAGTATGTAGGCAGGACCTAGTGTGGAGTCAGTGGCCAGTGCACTGTTAATTGAGCAATGGTGAGTTTGGAAAAGTTTTGAATTACTCATCCATATAAATACATTTATTTTTAAATATAAGAAGGCTTTTTATCACAAATATGCAGTCGCTATTTTCCACAGATTATTTGATGACTTAAAATCAAATAAATACTTTTATAGCACAAACTCTCCTCATACTAAGACAGCCTGATTCCACACAGCCTTGAACAACTCCCCTATTCCTCAATGTATGTTTATGTATATGATATTATATATAGCATTATATAGATACATACATATATAGCCATATGCATAAATTTATACATATATAAATATACTGGTATATATATGATTTTATTTCAATTTATCCATGTATACGATTTCAGTGTTAAGAGAGCTCATGCCTTTACAACAAGATGATGGGGAGTGCATTGCCATAGTGACTGACTTGATATGCAAATAATGTATTGAGAACATTTGGTGCTCGTGGCCCATGTGTCCCAGCTATGGCAGCACCTTGTCATTTACAAGGAGTCCATATAAGGATATGTTGTAATAAACTACTAGCTTGAGTGTAAGACCTGCCAAATTCAGAAGTGTGGACAAGGTATAACCACTTAATGCTCAAGTGGTGACTGATATTCCAATTGACTCAGTGGTAGACACCTAACAAACCACTAATACCAGTCTACCCCGAAAAACCCCATTCATTTTATAACAATACAACACATTTTTAAGAAACACATGTTCCCATAATAGAGAAATATGTGTCAAGATTACTAAGGTCCAAAAATATATAAAGGGAAGTCTTAACACATGATCTGTCACTATTGCAAAAATCTCCTCATTTAGTTTATATTTGAATTCAGAAAGATCTCTCACTTTCGATTCCACCCACGCCTCCCCCTTCCCCAAAAAACAACAACAAACAACCGAAACAACAACAATAACAAACATGCATGGGTCACATAAAAAATTAAATTTTGAGGCTTTCTCTTCCTTTTATTTTGAACTTTAGACTCCCTTTAACTAATCAAGTGTTACCATTTCCTAAGGCCATGAGCGTCACTCCGGCAACACTTGGGGTAAGTCTAAGCTTCTCTGACAAGTAATTCAATGGAGGCACAAAGAAGATGTCCACCTAGAGAGAGACACAGTAATATATAGTAAGGTATATTCAATGCAATAATCTTGCAAATACGAAACTAGAGAAGGCCCCTGGATAAACATATAGCCTGTTACAAACATCAACAACTGCTCAATTTCTTTTTGTTACACTTCAACAACAAAAAAAAGACACGGGGGGGGGGGGGGGGGGGGGATATTTTGGTATTATTCTCCACCATTAGTTTGCTGCTGGATTAAGTACACCTACTGTGGTTGCTAGAAGAGAGATGAGATAGACAAGCCACACACTCATCACCACGTAGCCCAGCGGCTGCAGACAGAGAAATAATTACCATAATAATTTTAAGGAAGAAATATGTATACTTGGCCAAGCACCAAAAAGTAACAAAAAAAAATTAATTTATATGCATAAAGGAAAGTTGAAGGTCAGCGTTGCATTGTTTCACACACCCCTTTTAGAGATGGGAGTTGTGAGTTGGAGCTCATCAGGGTCCTTTCTTCTTCCTTTTCCTCCACCCTCTCTACTTTCCATTTTCTTCATTGTTCCATATTTTTTCCTTTTTTTTCCCGTTTCTTCCATTTCCCTTTCCTCTCCCCCCTTAAAAATACTTTGCAGTAGCAGTAATTTTTTTTTAGCTGGGCTTGCAGCTGCTACATTTTAAAAATACTTTTTTCATTATCTATCTGCTCCAAAACCTCACAAACAGGCAAAAAGAGCTACTTAAAAAATCATGGCATTTGATTAATTACAAAGATAACGCAGGCATTTTTATTGACAGTTGTGCTTATCATGAAATTTTGTAGTTCATTCACATGATTAAAATATAAACTCCCACTGCATCTATTTGTCTGCTCATTTGTAATACAGTCCTTCTGAACTAAAACTGAAGAAACAAATTACATGCAAATGCCTTTACTTTAATGTAGTGTGACTACAGCCCACAGAAGGTGGGCCCAGTAAGCAATCACAGTCTGAAGCTGTGATCACCTGCTAGGAGCAATATAATGTTTCCATATGACAACCAAGTTAAGTAGGAAGTACTTCACAGTACTTGGGTACTTAGAAAAAGTACAAACTTTGTTTCAAAGCACTGCACTCGAGCCATTTAGTAAATATTCCCAGGAAATATGCAATGATAAATGAAATTCACCCATCATCAGATAACTTTTCATCAGTACAAAGTTTTTTAGTTTGGTGTTTCAATTTTAACTTGATCAGTTTCATTCATGTGCTGTTTTTATCTCTATATAGTAATAACAATAATAATAATAGTAATAATAAAATAATATAATAATAATAACTAATTATAATATGAATTTTAATAGCTGCAGTATCAAATTGTATCTCTGAACTGAAATAAAATTTTTTTTTATTATTTTTTTAAAATACATTTTAAAAAATACATACCATACCATACTATCTTCCTGCCAAGCACTTTTACTTCACCACACACTGCACATGCTCATAGCAATGCACACTGCACACTGCACACTGCATATGCTCATAGTAATGTACACTGCACATGCTCATAGTAATGTACACTGCACATGCTCATAGTAATGCACCATAACAAAACACATGAAGCTTTGGAACCTGTGCTTTGGGAAGGTCGCAGAGAACGAAGGCCAGATAGTCTATGAGTTCAGACTTCCCTGTGCACTCAGCATGCACAAAGTCACAGCTGTCATTGTACTGGGGAAAGTACTGTCTAGGGTGGGTGCAGTTATCATCATACTCCGAGGACTCAGTCTCTTCATTGTCATCATCTTCTCCAGGATCATCTCCACTAGTGTAATTTTTCTCATCACGGACATCTCTATGCACCATTCCCACCTCTTCTTTACTTCTGTGCGGTCTTCCTCTCCCATGAACATCCTCACCAGTACCAGAATTCCCTCCATTATATAGAACATTATTTTGCTGTGACCCTCCTCCTCCATAATTTTGAAGTCTATGCATCTCAATGGTTGGTAGTTCAACTTCCACAGTTAATTCTTCACTGC
The DNA here is from genome assembly GCA_963969325.1 of Lycopodina hypogea. NCBI lineage: Eukaryota > Metazoa > Porifera > Demospongiae > Poecilosclerida > Cladorhizidae > Lycopodina > Lycopodina hypogea. The sequence goes on from OZ017783.1 coordinate 14,016,189, forward strand.
CATAATTTCCCTGTACTCCAACAGTTGCTCTCAAGGCAAATACAAGTCCAAGGAAGAATTCAGCCATGATAATTCTGTGCTGCATTTCTTCCTTCCGTAGCAATTTAATTGCATCTAGCTACTGTAGCTGGGGGGGGGGGGGGGCAAGTAAAGAATCAGTAATATAAATCACTCATTTTTAGCCGTTATAGCTAAGCTGCGAAGTAACAAACATTAGTGATTAATATTTCCATGCATTCAGTGAATTTTCGACATTAAAACTTACGGATTTAGGACACAATATGAAAATCTGAATAGAATTGCTCCTGCAAGATTTAGTTGAATGTAAACTAACTGAAAAATCAAGATATTGCGTGTTACGAGGTCAAGCCTTATGGCTAGTTACTTGGTAGTCCTACAACAAAAACTCGTAGTAGGTCATCTTCCTGTGACGCTGGCACTCAATCTCTCCCTCCTGTGTGAAGAGTAGACAAACAATTAGAACAGGCTGCTATTACTAAAGCCTTTTCTCTTTATTATGTAAGCAGCTAAATATCTAATTGAAACGGTTCATACTAACAGCAGTACCCACTATAAGGATGTGTGTGAACAGCTAAGACTAATGGATAATGGCAATTAGGGCCAAGCCCATTGCAACAGCTACACTTGTGAAGTGATCACGTAAGTGTATTGTCTACAGATAAAACATTAGTCAGGATAAGGGACTTATCAAATCCCTGTAGCTGAACACCTTTGATTTTAGCTGCTGGGTTGGCATGGAGAGACCATTATCCACTTCAATGCACCTTGTTTTATGTCTTCTCTCTCCCCCTCCCCCCCCACCAGCTCCTCACAAATCACCTTCATCTTTCAAACCACATCAAACAATGCACATGTTCTAGAGAACAGATAATTATTTATAATAATTATAAATAGTTCTCCTGAATATCTTTACCCCTGATTTATTGCCTGTGTGGTGTATAGTGCAAGGAGAGGCATGGAACAGATTTCATGTAGTTACACACAATTATGATGAGTACATACACTTGAAGATATTACAGAAAGTTACAACACATTGTTATTGTTCTGCATTTCTGGTTGTGTGACAAGTCTCTGCTAAAAGAGAAATTTCTTTATCTTCTTGCTGTAGGAAAAGATTAAACAATAATAACAAACATATAAAGATGAGGAGCACATACTAAATGTGAAGTACTTTTTGCATTAAGCACAAATGAGGACTAATGCTATTTGATTAGTGTGTACTGTTAAGAGTTGTTTCAAACCTGGCAGTTGCCAGTAAAGGGGTTGGGCTCAGGCTCGGGGCACCAGTAAACTACTACATTTATGAACACTCACAACACATGCAGTATACATAGCTTCGCCAGCCAGACCCTTTACCATGTAAACTGCCAGGGGGAAAGGGTATGGTATACTTGATTTTATTTGCGTGTATGCTGCATCTCGAAGCTATGGCACGTGCAGTGCACTTCAGGAGTGCCGTCAAACTTTTTTTTCCTTCAAGTGCATGTGAATGATATGAAAGTAAGTGATTTAGCTTGAAGTAGAATACTCTTTCTATGTGAACAAGTGGTGGAAGGAAACCCACGCCAATTATGCTTCTACACATGTCATCTGTTAAAACGACGGATTAGTAAAAAAAAAAAAAAAAAAAAAAAAAAAAAAAAAAAAAAAAAAACCCAACCAAATGTAGAATTAGACCAGACCCTTTCTTATGAACTGCTTTCGGTTCAGAGGGTAAAGGGTATGGCTAGTGAGACTACAGTATGTATACTATATCTAATATAAACATGATTGATTTTTATATCAGAACATTCAGACCCCTCCCAAAATTCCCTTAATGCAGGCTTCCATCCAATTTCCAACTATGGTTGTGTAAATGTAGTAGCTTAGCTGTGCCTATCACTGCCATGCCATGTTCTTGTCCATGCTCAGTATAGTTCTTACACCATAGCATCTTCTGCAAAATTTAATTTTTATTTGGCAAAGTCATCCTACAAATTGCACAAATAATTTCACCGTTTAATTGAACTTTTGAAGGTCTAAAGAAGAATGAAAACATATATCTAATGGTGGCAATAGAACGGAAGAACTCTTATTTTCGCCGGTATGTAATGTTTTCTTTCCCTAATTCATGTCACTCTCAGAAACAGTAACAAAAGGGAAAAAAAAAGTTCCTATAAGAGAAAGAAAAGTAAGATAAAAAATCTTAAAACTTGAAAAAAAATCTCAACAGCTTTTACACAGCATAGACTACTAGAAGTCTGTGTACATGCCTTAACTAACAAACAACAGCCCAATCTATAACTATTTCCAATTTAAAACAACTCCAACAGATGATGGTATTTCCATGGTAACATACCAAATAAGACTTGAAACACTGATGCAGTTCTGGACCTAATTGAATTAGTGGATGCAGACCCCTTTAGTTCTGAGGGGGACTGTGTCTTTGGGAGAGTTCTCGATGGATGGGCTGAATGTGACGTGGAAGGTGAGGTCTGGCTCAACCGCTCCACCAGATCCTTGGGAGGTTTTTTAGGCTTTGGAGGTGGGAGGTCTAATAACAGGAAGAGGAAATAGGAGGTGAGGAAGGGAGGAGGTGTGGGGGGGGGGGGAGGAGGTGAGGGAGGGAGGAGGTGAGGGAGGGAGTAGGTGAGGGAAGGAGGAGGTGTGGGAAGGAGGAGGTGTGGGAGGGAGGTGTGGGAGGGAGGTGTGGGAGGGAGGAGGTGTGGGAGGGAGGAGGTGTGGGAGGGAGGAGGTGAGGGAGGAGGTGAGGGAGGGAGGAGGTGAGGGAAGGAGGAGGTGTGAGAGGGAGGAGGTGAGGGAGGGAGGAGGTGAGAGAGGGAGGAGGTGAAGGAAGGAGAAGGTGAGGGAGGGAGGAGGTGAGGGAAGGAGGGAGGAGGGGAGGGAGGTGAAGGAGGGAAGATAAGGGAGGCAGTAAAGATGGAGGAAGAGGAAATCTAATGGTAAACAATGAACGAATAACGGAAGAAACTCTAAAATAGGATAACATGTTTCCAACTTCAACAAAACCAATATAAGTTCCACCAGGTAAACAAAGCATATTAGAAGAAGAAGATTTAGTGTGAAATACATTTGTTGAAACTTGCATTAAGATCACAAGCCACGTCACACAGACTCACCTGCGTCAAGATTACTAGCCATGTTCTGTGTGAGTCCAACAGATGTGGTGGGTGGAGATGGAGAACTGCCTCCAGCATTTTGCATGCTTGTCTCCACTGTCGGGCCAGTCTTGCCGAGGAGGGAGAAGGGGTGTGAAGATGATGAGGAGTTTCTCACCCTCTTAGCATCTGTGGCAGTTGAGGCCCCACCTCCAGCCCGAAGAGCTTCTAGTTCCATCTGAAGATTATCCCTAAGCATAGAATAATAGTATCTCAAATTCCTTTATGAAAGAAAGAGCACCTCTATAAACAAAGGTCATTTACATCAGAATAAATGCGTGCACAGATCCTGAATATAATAACAACACTGTGCAATGAGACCACTCAAGCACAACCACTTTCACATACACATACACATCTTGTACAGAGTCCACATCTCATTGAATAGAGCATACGCACACAAAAAACATTTATTTCAGACACACACTCTGGAGGAGCCCTTGGTTCCAGAGCCTATCCATGCTAGTATGAAGGATTTCTTGTGAAGTTATTTCACTTTGTATATGCCAAGATACACAAAGCTTTACCTCAGAACTATCAAAATAGTCATGCAGTTGATCATTAATGAATAACTCTATGCTAATTGAAGGCATTACATTTTTTTCCCCTTCACTTTAACAGTATCACTCTCCTAAAGCCAGACATAACTTCAGTAGTGACTACCTCAACCTCCCCACACAATGGATCATTGCATCTTTAAATCCATTCATTTTTTTCAGATTGGAAGTTACCATCATTAATTATGCCCATGTCTTTCATTTCACACTTACTAAATGTGGGCAACTGATAACCACAGATCTTGAAGGAGCAACAAGTGAACATGGACATATGCTATTGATACAGCATTCTCATGGAGGTTACTAATCAGGGGACGTCTCTATTCAATGAAACATGGCTGACTCACTATCGAAGTAGGTATGTGCACACACATAAGACCAGGGTGGGCCACCTACACAGGTTCAAGTTGCTTCATTACAGTGCACATGTGCAAACAGCACAACATATGTACCTCATTTAAGATGTCATGTGATGTCATGTGGTGCAAACTTCTTTGTGAAGTATTAACCATTACACACATGCACTGCAAATGCTGTACAGAACATATCAATGTTAAAACATGTCTTACAGTGCAACTGATTAATTTTCTTGACCCATGACCTGACCTCTCACCTTTCCTTCTCCACTGCAGTGAGCTGCACTCTGAGGTCGCTGGAGCACCTCAAGGCCTCAGCCAGCTTGGCACTGTCGTCCTCCTGAGGGGAAGGGGGGGGAAGGGGGGGGGAAGGGGATGATGGATGTCATGGTTACAGGTGAATAGGGAGGTGGTGTTAGAGCGTATGAAAGAGGGAGGTAGGAAGAAGTTTGAGAATAAAGTTTGAACAAGGTTCAGCTATAGGAACTATTGATGTTATTTGCTACACATAATCAAAAATATGAAAGCAATAAGTATGACAGAGCTTCGAGACATAATTAGAACCAAATAATAAAAAAACAAAAACACAATAAAATAACAAAACAACAAACAACCACAAGGCTAAGAGATGATAGAGGGAGACGAAGGTTCAGGTTCAAATCTCACCTCAATTGACCCTTCCTTCCCTCCTAATGAACTCTTGGTAGAAGTTCGAGCCTTCCGTTCCTCACTGACACTCATCTTCCTGCAATAAGTTCAGGAGGCACTCAATGAAGCCACACCCATATGCCATGGCCACATTACATGCATGTAAGCACACCCTGATACATGTATCTTACTTCTCCATGGATCTGTTGGCTTTTCTGATGGTGTTTAGGTCAGCAAGAGCCTTCTCTTTTTCGATCAACAACTGAGCAGCTTTTTCTGACACCACTTTCAACTCTCCTTCCAACTTGACAATGCTACATACACACATAGCAACAACAACAATAACAACAAGAAGAAAAGTGACAAATAGAAAAGTTAATTTCCACCAGGAAAAAAAGCTGTAGAAGTACATTATATGCTAAATTGTCCAATATAAGTTGTAAGCTGAGAACAATAAACTGTCTCGGCCTCCTTGGCCCAGACATACTTGGATGATGAAATATCGCAGAGAGTACACCCACACACACACTGTACTGCCTACACTGATGCACATGCTCACTGCACTAGCTGGTCTCTGCCTAAACTTACTTCTGTTGTGAATTTTTGAACTTGATTTGTAATTGTTCTGCCTCTTCATGGGTAGGGCCTTTAGAAGCAGCTGCTTCCTGACTGAGCTTTGTCATTTCCTGTTTCAGAGTTTCTCTCGTGCTCGCCCACTCTCTTCTCTCCTCATCAAACTCCCCCTCCATCTCTCTGCGGACGTTTGCCATCTCCACCTGCCACTTGAGACGTTCCTCGTGGACGGCCTTCTCCCCAACTCTCCCAGACATGGCAGACTGTGCTACTGGAGGCATGTCATCAGGAGAGGAGTTGAGCTGCCCTTGATCCATCTTCTGTTGTAGGTCTCTTTCTCTCTCCAGAGACAAGAGACTGTCTCTAAGTGTCAGCACCTCTTCAGATGCCTGCATAAGAGGAGGGAATCATCATGGCATGCATATCTAATAGGAATTTTCAATCACACAAACTGTATGCAAATCAATCTCATGTTATGCATCCACTAGCCATGATGGTAGCTAGTCCACAATTTACATAAACATATTTAGAAAATAGTTATATTTGCAAAAGTCCATCCATAATTTCAGTTCAACTCCCAAATGCCCAGACAATAGTAGTAGCAGTAGCCTTCATCCAGCCTGGCTCATGCCCCAGGGCTATCTATCCACATGACTTGGTATATTAAAGCTTCGAAGCACTAGCATGCTGATGTATGCACATACAGATGCTAGTTCATGACATATTGGAGCCACTTCCAAACAGGTTCTGTTTCTCATTCCAGACGTACCAATGTGTGTTCTAGCTGAAAACAGGTACACTAACATTGCAACCTCAACATCTGCACTTCTTGGGACTAAACTAGCCTCAAACATGTGTTGCTGACCAATCCTGCACATGCTTTTAAACAGCCCTAGCCCCCCTGCTGGGGTTCATGTCATAACTATTCCAGTACAATATGTCTTCCATGTGAAATCATCGTCAGTTCAACTAACTCTGTCTCCAATAGGATCCTCCCCTTCCTCCTCCTCCTCCTCTTCCTCTTGAAGTTCAGACCATGGCAGATTAGTGGTGGTCTCCCGTGGGTGCAACTTCTTCTCCATCCTGGCCATGTAGGTGATGTTGAGAGAACGGATGCTTGAAGGAGCTGAAGGAGGCTCACTATCCGCTCGTTTACTCAGCGATTCCTCCAGCCTCTTCGCCACATCCTGTATCTCCAGCAACTTGCTCTGCGGATGTAGCAACACACGTCTATAACAGAGCGCCTGTTGCTATGGGGCGGGGGAAGAAGAGGGACTCACCTGTGTGTCAGACAGCTCCTCCTCCATGGCGCCACTGGTGGCTTGCTGCTCCTCTAGCTCCTGCCGTAGAGTCAAGATGTCTTCCTCCATCTCCTGGTAAGATACGAGGGGACAGAGGTCATGATGAGAAAGAGGAGGGAAGAGAGAGAAGGGAGATAATGAGATATAAAATGACACGGAAAAAGAAGTTATCAAAGTGGTTAACTAACCATATTCTTCTCCTGTTCCTCCTCCAATTGTGTCTGGATGCTGTCGTTGATGGTTTCCAAGTCTTCTTTTGCTTTCTCCAGCTGCTCAATCTGAACTCAGCCACATATCACAATATTTCATGTCAACACACAACACAACGTCAACACTCACCTGAGAAGCATAGTCCTCTTTCTTGTGCCGTATCTCCTCGATGTTCTTCCTACCTTCCTTCCTCTCCTGGACCAGCTGCTTCTGCAGCTTGCCACTGACAGTTGCGCTGGAGCGCAAGTCTGCCTCCAGACTGCTCACCTTGGACCGCAGAGCCTCCACCTGCATGCACATGTACATGTACGTGATGAGGGAGGGACTGGGTGGTACCCACTACACACAACTTAGGTCATAATTGGGCCACAAGGTCCATGCTTAAGAAGTAGCTTGGTTAATCCCTGCAGGGTGACTATGGCAAAAGCTTCAAAATGGCTGGCAAGACTGAGACTGGACTTCAGTGCCTACGTGTAGCTCTATGGCAGTGTCCCAAGGAGCAGACCACAGGCTCGCATACAGTAGGAGTAATCACATAGCCTCTCTTGGAAGATAAAGTCAGAGGAGGAAGGTGGCCATGATTTGAGTGGCACATTGCCACACCCACATTGGTGACATGTAGTTGATGTATGTGTACATAGCACAAAAATAGCCAGACCTTATTAAAACTACCTACCAAGATTACTGAAGGCACGAGCACACTAGAGATACAGCTGTTACAAGGAGATTTGTACATATAGATGTACTGCAAACTACTTATTATATTACATGTAAAGGGTTGCAGCCAATATCTTTGTAATGAAGTTAGATGCTGTTATTGGCATGTGAGTTATTTTAAGTCTGTTCTTGAAAAAAAATTTTTGCCGCACATCTTGTTAAAAAAAAAAAAAAAAAAAAAAAAAAAAAAAAAAAAAAAAAAAAAAAAAATTACTGTATGTTCACTGGTAAAAAAATTAAATGAATACATTCTTAAAAATAATGATAAAATAAATTTAAAAAAAGAGAAAAGAAAAGGGTCATCAAATCCATAATTCAGGATGGGTTATATTGCTTGTTATAATGGAGGGAGGGAGAGAAAAATCTCAATATTTTATTTCTGAGAGAGAGAGAGAGAGAGAAAGAAGAGCCTGGCAAGGAGAGATTCCAAGAAGACAGGTGCCTTGCTGGAATTCTGAATATGGAGTGTGAGTTTGTCGTGGAGGGAGAGAACAGTCGTTAAAACTCAGGGAAAGACAACAGCCATTGTAGGACACTATTGCTCATGCTTGGTAATACTGACCACGAGAAGTAGCAAAGTGGGGGGGGGAAAACTTACAGACTCAACCATTACTAATAGAATTCATGCAAATATGCACAGGGCGAAGGGCGTGTGCCAACTGAGATTAATCAGGCTGAGATGAGTGGCAAGGACAATCAAGTGTGAGTGTGAGTGTGCAGTGCTATGTAACTTGGCAGCAACTGTGAAGGCCACACTGTTTGGTCTGAGGGATGATAATCTAGCTGACAGCATTGCTATGTACATTAACTGGCCAACCAGACCACAGGGCAGGTCAGGTGGCTAAGCTCATGTGCTACATTGGCTTGTGCACTTCTATATGTCCAACTTTGAAATTTTCGCCAAGCTTGACACATTCAGAATAATAAATGTATAGTTAATGGATATTAACAACTGCTACAGGTTTCAAATTTTAAAAAAAAATAATTTTTTTGTGCATGTACAGAAGACTATATAATTGGCAGGGAGGGATACATAAGCTGAACACTAATTCTGATACACACAAGGATGAATGTTTAGGGTAATATCTACATCCAACTTTCAGCAGCACATACACATATGATGAGCTATCAACCATGTGGCAGCTATGGAACAAACTAGCCCACGATGCCTTGAGCCAGTCCCTACAGGTATGTACAACATGAGAGTCCATGAACTTACTTCAGCTTCAAGGAGTTGCACGACACCATCTTTAGTGCTGCAGGAACATGACAAAACTACAGTGAATACCACAGAGAATGTAGCAAGCACTCACCAATCTACCACCCACCAGCTAGAGCCCATTATGTCACTCACACACACACACACCCGTTTTGTGCAGCGTTGATGGCTGCTAGAGTCACCTTTCCAGGTTATATGTTCCCATGATATGTGAAGACAAGGAAAAAACAATAATGATGAGGACCCATTCCATTCCACTGACATGGAAACTAGATTAGACAAATTGGAAGTTTTAGCTGAACTGAGTATCGAGGTCACACTATTCTAGAAATGTTTTCTTATAGTTCAGAACTTGAATGTGGTTTGGGCTTGTTCAACTAATTATAAACATGCAGAGTTGTATTGCCGTTGCTGCACTAATCTTGTTTGCTAATGCCTGACCAACCAATCAGAGCTGATGACCTAAGTTAGCACCCATCTCTCTACATCAGAGAAAAGTGCTTTAAAATACCTATCTGGTGCTGAGTTGGTATTTAAGGACCTACTAACAATGAATATATGAATGCTTTTATAAATACCTATCCAATCCCTCCCAATACACACACACAAACCCAACCCCCCCCCCCCCCCCCTTCCTCCCCATTTCATATATCTCCCATCAGTCCATCACAATCCTCACATAGGTCCGTCAGCATCCTTATCCCCTCTCACACACATCCCTCACTCACCCATTACCTCTTCATATTCTCCACCTCACCTTATGGCTGAAACACCTCCATGGGTAGCTTCTGCACTGAGTACTTTTTCCTCCCCTTCATTCAAGGAGTAGCCAGATGCATTGGACCCGACACTCACATCATCAGCTCCTAGCATGGCACCATCCACCATGGATGAATTCTGGAAGGAGGAAGGGGAGACATGTTGAAGGATGAAAAGGTGAGGGATATTGAGGGAAAAGGGAGATGTTAGGATCTCAGGATGATCCTGGACCACTTGAGACATCCCAGGGGTATCTTAGGAGGAGTTGTGGAGTAATGGATCTCTGACTGAGAGAATGTCTGCCTCTATCTCAAACCTTCATATCTGAGAGGATCTGCAATGTGAGAGACAAAACTGAGATCCACTCTGACTGCTCCACAGCTGTTTCCATGGAGAAGTTATAGATACGAGTGGGCATCTAATAGAGAAAATGCCCAAAACATGACCAATGACGTTAAAAATATAAACAACAGCAAACAACAGCAAACAACATTATTATCAACTACATCCACAATCTCGTCAACAATAATATAAACAATATCATCAACAATACATACAAATTGGTTGTAGCTTCATTAAGTGCATGTGTAGCAGAGAATATGGTTATATATTTCTTTGACAAACTTACGTGCAAGTCCAAACCAAAACCTTTCTTCCCTGCAGCGCCCACAACCGAGACACCTTCAGACAAGTCAATGTCACCAAGGAAACCTTCACTTTGAACACTCTAAAATAAGAACACCAAACTAAAACAGAGACATACAAGACATTATGAAGCATTGCCACACAGAACAGTCACCTTCTCATTCTTGTAGTAGAAGAGTTTGCCATTGCTAAGGACAAAATATCTTTCCTTCCAGCCCTGTGTGTGTGTGTGTGTGTGTGTGTGTGTGTGTGTGTGTGTGTGTGTGTGTGTGTGTGTGTGTGTGTGTGTGTGTGTGTGTGTGTGTGTGTAAGAGTGCATGTGTGTGTGTGTGCCAGATTTATCGTTCATCATATAGGATGCAGTAGGAGCAATGACATTGTGAAAGCTTCCTGTGTATAATGGACTTCCTCTGACCTTATTGTTACTTCCGGTCTTGGACATGTAGCCTTCCTTCCTCTGGAAACTCAACTAGTGGGAGAGGAGAGATTGAGGTAGAGAGTTGGGAGTTGTAGTGAATGGAGTGGGGGAGGGAATAAAACAGGGGAGGGGACGAGAGGAGGAGGAAGTGGGACAAAAGTAGCAATACAGTATATGGTCAGCACACCATACTTGATAGTGCAGAGGAGACAACTGAGTGAGTTCACCATATACAGTTATGGATCTGCTCCTGCCATTCCACCCAATAGCATACCAACAAGATAAGTTTGTTTTAATATGAAGACACATGCGGTTTCATGTGTGCTGACTTTCTGGGCTTCAAAACTGGCTCCCTATTATAATACACTGTCAGTCTTCAGCCCAGCAATGATAATGAACTGAATGATATGAGAACAGTATACATCACTTACACTGTATAACTAGATAGTCACACAAACATCATACAATCTCTAACACTAATCTTCCTGATTAAACATACACAATACCATTAATAATGAGCCAGATAGGTGTGTATACATCACTTACACTGTATAACTAGATAGTCATACAAACACCATACAATCTCTAACACTTATCTTCCTGATTAAACATACACAATATCATTAATAATGAGCCAGATAGGTGTGTATACATCACTTACACTGTATAGCTAGGTAGTCACACAAACACCATACAATCTCTAACACTAATCTTCCTGATTAAACATACACAATATCATTAATAATGAGCCAGATAGGTGTGTATACATCACTTACACTGTATAGCTAGGTAGTCACACAAACACCATACAATCTCTAACACTAATCTTCCTGATTAAACATACACAATATCATTAATAATGAGCCAGATAGGTGTGTATATGTGTTACCTGTAACTTGTCAAATGATTGAAAGTATTTTGACAGAGTGTGGCAAATATGAAGCTTTGGTGTGGGGGGAGGGAGATGGATTTAGGCTGGGTCTTACATGCTGCACCTCTCCATGTGGGCATTTCAGGTAAAAATAATTTTGAGCTGGGGATGGGGGGGGGGGGGGGGGGGGGGGTGTTCAGAGTTGAAACCCACAACTAAAAGAAAAGAAAATAAAAAAAAGAAAGAAAGTAGTTCTTTTAAAGCCCTTTTTCTTTACAAACAGCTGTTCCTAAGTTACCTGGTAGCAGTACCAATTTTTTAGCTGAGTTTGCTGTTGCTACTTTCGATTCCTCATTATAATGCGAAAAAGACCATTGATAGGTGCCATTGATAGGTGGAAAGACAATTAGGGCTAAAAAAGCATGAAAAGTGTGGTCAGATGCAACTCAGGAAGAACACTTATTTAGTCAGTTTGTTGGTTTATGATTTTTACCCATCCCTTCCTTGCCCCTTCCCTTCCTTGCCCCTTCCCTTCCTTGCCCCTTCCCTTCTTTCCCCTTCCTTTTTCTTTGGATGCCTTCTGCCATAAAAACAGAAAAAGCAAGATACATACAAATGCCTTTACTACAGTGACCACTGCTGGAGAGCTTACCTAGCCCACACTAGCTTATCTGGCTGCTCATTTGTAGCAAAGTCTCTCTGAAATAGCCATTATTCCATCATTGTTCGACTACAGCCTCACTATAGGTGGGCCCAGTAAGCCTGTGTGACTACAGCCTCACTATAGGTGGGCCCAGCAAGCCTTCTCAGCTGGAGGTTGTCTGTTTGTACAGTTATTGGACACTGTTCAGTCATAATCCAAACTATTAATGGAGCCCTAACTCTCTCCAGATGCAGCATGAGAGTTATCCAGTATTGTTATGGTTCTACTGGAATCAAGAGATTCACAATGCATACACACTCTCAATTAATATAGAATTAGCATCATACTGAAATTGAATTAAGACAACAAAAAACAAAACATAACAAAACACAGCTATACAAGTAACAGTGATTTCTCTATATAAAGCACACATGGAAACTCTTCAAACAGGCAACAGCAGCCAGAGAAATGTTTTGATATGTAGTTAAGTAAAAATTACAAAGGAAAGATAAATATCTGTTGTTGCTTTTATTTTGAGTTACTTTCAATCAACTACAAATTAAAGTAGACTGAGTTAACTACTAGCTAGTTATTTGTGTCCAAAGTATCAGTCCATAATCTCAGACTGTCCAAGCACTAAAATAATGCCATTATCACCATGAAATTCCTGCTATTACTGAACTAACTTGACCCACCAAAAGCCCAGCTGTATGAATGACCACCTTCCTAGAACATTGTATCTACCATCAAGAGGAGTTTGTTGATGCTTGTGAATATAAACAATTATAGCAACAAAATACTGTAGAGTCAACAGAACTTAGTCTCCCAGCAGCACTTAAGAATAACTGCAACTTTCTTAGGTCTAAGTAGATGGCAACTGCCCAATGCACTCCCAACACAGCACATGTTTCATGGCCACCTCACCTTTTGAGAGAGACTAGTGTACGAGGTGGAGGTCGTACTGCTTGAGCTCCCCAGTCTCTTTGCGAAACGATCCCTGGAGAGAGAGTCACCATGATTCACACTGGGGACATTCTCGAACTCACACTGCTTGGCAAACACTCGAAACACCTATGGAAATTGGAATGGTTTACCATAAAAGTTAAATTGAAATTTATGAGGTTTGTGGGGACAGGGTTGATTGCAATATTGTACATGCTTTTCAGCACATTGGAATAGTGTGGTTGTCCATTGGTTCCTTTTAGTGCACACTCATTCTGTTTGGTACTTTAGGGCGTCCTTGACCATCTACGCAAGCTACTCAAGTGTAACAGTTCTGCTTCAGAAAGACCACAATATACACACATTTCTTTCATATGCTCCTCTCTCTTTCAAAATATTCACCACCCCTGATCAAATGAATTTAGAGGAACTATTCGAGGGAGGCTTTATCCAAGGAAACATGTTGTGATACATGTACTAATATGTGTGTGTATGTCATGTGATAGAGTACACATGTGCACTGTGAAGGACACACGTGTCATATCAATACCATCGTACTTGCCTTGAGCCAGTCATCAAACAACTTTGCTGACTCAGCCTTAAAGTACAACTGGGTGGAGTCTCTGAAATCCAGACCCATGCTGAATGAAAATTGGACCCCCCTGGTCAAGGGGTTGAATATGAGAGAGCACTGGGTCAAGAGCAATGCCGCTCCACATGGTTTTGTACTCTGAGGGAAAAAAACAACAATACAACAAAAGCATGACAAAATTGAAAAACAAAATGTCAAGATGATTAATTATATTTTATTAAGATAAATAAAATGCTTGCTCAACTGATTGCCACAAACTCTATAGAACAAGCAGTAGAAAAATGATCATGAATTTCAGGAAAAAATGAATAGGAAATCTACTTTTTTTTAAAATAACTTTCTTAAAGGAATTAGCTGACTATTTATGGGATATGTCTGAGACAGATGCACTCCATGCATGGAACCTTGCCATAGCAGAGGAGGTGTGTCTGCCACCTTAGGCAAAGTGGAAGTACAACAACAAGCATTCTTCATGCATGCCGTTAAAAATGACAAAACAAACCAATTTTAAATTACATTTTTGACTTAATTAAAACAATAATAATAAAAATAATATATAAAACAAATATTGTAATATATCCAGTTCTTCCGATTTGGAGGTCTAGCTGCAGACTAATGCACACTGCCCCCCCCCCCCCCCCCACACTTATCAGAGTCTGCTCCAAAAAACCACAGCAATGTCCTCGGAAAGATGACACAAGATGAATTAGTCACTATTGTATCTTCCTTGAATAGTGTTGAAATACAGCAGCGTCTGACCCTCGGTCACCACCTGAACAGTTTCTACATTATTTTGATGATGTAATAGTTTAATGAGCATGTGCAGGCCAATAACACTCGAACAGTTCATTCAGTGACTGCATATCTCAACTAAATCAAAAGTATCTGACATCATCAGTTAGCAACGCTATTAGTCTCTTTGGGGGGGGGGGCTCATAATTCAAGAGCATGCATTAATAATGCTTGTGTGTGTCCAAGAGCATTTTATTAACACTTTTCTGCGAGGATGTCTTAATAGCACCTATAGTAAAAATACAAGGCAACCCTGAGAAGGATATGTACTCCATTTCCCCCTGCTCATACCAAACGCTTGATGTTACTATGACAACAAAACAACATGCACTGGGATCATTGCTAATGATACCTGTGTACCTTTTCATTGTCAAAACAAATGAGTTCCCCAGTTCTGCTCAGTGTGAACCACTTTCTCTGCCATTTCTGCAAGCAGAGTACACAATGATCATAATACTATGCTAATTAAACGACTCACATACACAAACACAATTAGAACAGTTCAATCACACATACACATCAAGGTTAAATAAAAATTTCCTGGGGTGGTGGGGGGGAAAGGTATGATATAGAGGATCTGCTATGAGGGGAACTCTCTACGGTGTAGGTGGGTACTGAGGGGATGACACCCAATTTAATAAAAACTTTTCAAGCCACAGGCAAACCTGAGGAGGGGGGGGGGGGAAGCTCCTGGTTATTCTGTATGAAACCCTGACTACACCTCACACACAGCTGCATTGAGGGTAAACAATGCAATAATTAAAGTAATGACAAGGGAATGACTTAACATCTTTCAAGCTGTATTATTAGAAGTCAACATAACAAAAACTCATACTTGTGGAATAGACAAATGTGAGAAGAAAGGGAGAGTTTCACCAGAAAAATAGTGTATTTAGTTAAATAATGAAATTAAAATGGAAGCAAATGTATATCCTCCTTCAATTACCATTAGCATAAAATTAAGCTGAACACCAAAGTATTTCACAGGCTTTAATGAGTACCCAGTGTTTCATAATCATGATTCGTGTAGACTTCAATTAGGTTTATTGTTTCCAAATTTATGAATCTCTTCAAGCTTGTGGTAGATGTGACTGGAAACCACAAAAATCAAAATTAAATCAACTATTTAAAAAATAGGAGTGTTAATAATATAACACTACAAATAATATCTATACTCCCACATATTAGACTTTTTTTCCTTTTTTTTTTTGGCTATTCAATTGTTAGCTGTAATATTTATGCCACAGGATCATTAACTAAACTAGATATAAAAAATTCAAATTCTCATTTGGCACTATGTTAAAAACATTCACAGCAACAGCTTTGAGGTTGTGCAGGTCATGTAATGATCAAGGATCATCCACCACACATCCACACTTGCATTTGAGATCTTCAGGCACTAATGTTACCATGGTAGATGAACCCTCAGCATGGTGGCTGATGTTGTCTAAAGAAGAAATGCTTCTTCAATCAAGGAGCCCAAGTGACGGAGGATCTTACAGCAAAGGGTCCAAAGGACAGTATGAGTGTTTCAGAAGGTAAGACAGTCAAAATCAAATTTAGTTTTGACAAATAGTTAAAATGCAAGCTTTTGGGGCTGTTATTTGGGAAGTCTACCAGTTTGAAATTAAGGAAGCTGGTGCAGAGAGAGAAAGAGAGCTACTACATACCATTATGCCTTACAAACAAGATGGAGGTCCCTTCTCAAGCACTCTTGCATTGCTAATTATGATTGGATCTACATGTATTAAGTTTTCCACACCGGACAGTAGTATATATCTTGACCAAGCTCTTATGCAGTCCAACCTTTGTTCAACACTCATCTCTTTGCTAATCAATGCCAGCCATTTGTCGGACACTCAACTAATGAACCTGCAAGCATCTCAGTGAGCATATAATCAGCTACTGCAAACAGAGTGATCATGTAACACTGTCAGAGCAGAGAGACAGGTTTAGAAAAAGAAAAGAAGAAGAAAAAAAAAGGTATCACAAGAGAAGGAGCTGGTCTTTAGCAAGTGTCATAACACCTCATCACACTCCATCACCAAGGGCAGATAGAAGAAGCTCAAATAGTCCACCATATTCATTATGAGTGGACTGCAACTGGCAGAACATATTTTCCTGGTAGTTGCCGATGAACTGAGCTATCTCCCTGCTTCATTTCCTAGTAACCTCCTGCCTTGCCCTGGACATACACAGGAAAACTGGCTCTGTTTGACTAGTGCCACCTTTAATTACTTACACAGGATCAACCGGTCTTCTCAACACAACTGTACTTAGCCTCGGGAGGAAACAGAGAAGGAATCTAATGATGTGTTGTACCCTTACCAAATAAGTGGCAGGCATACATGATATATACCACAAGCTAAGTAACAAATAACCACATGATACACAAACACAATGCATGGCTACTACAGCTAGCTTCTAAAGTCATTCACCTCCTCCTCCACCTAAAAAAAGGCATCACTTATTATCTTATTACCTCACCAACCAGTGAGTCAAAAGTGCTCCAAAACATAACTATATTTCTAATCAATTCTTTGCAGCTGCTTCAAATGGGATAATACCACAGATACAGACAGTAACAGTGTATTTTGTTCTTTCAATAGAAGCACATTGACACAAACAGTTCAGCCTTCCTATTCATATAAACCACACAAGTTTTGCCATATTTTTCTTCTTCTGAAGGACAATTAAAGTTTGTCTGGAAAAGACAAGACAAAGAAATTTAACATGCCAGTTCCGGAATTTTTTGGTTTGACACTTAACAACAGGTACCTCCTGGCCTTAAGATGCCACCAAACCTGCAAGCTGCCCCCTCCCCCCATCAATCTCAGTGGCTCTGCATAGTAACAGTACTTCAGTAATTCCTTGGAGTAGCAATTACTACACCACCATCTACTGAACTCTCCCAACAATGAACTTTCTTGCAAGATTTCTCTGCATTACCCTATAAAGCTAGTAATGCAGGCATTGGAAACAAACACAGGCATTTTGAAGAATGAGAAATTTAATTGCTCCAGAAGTTTCAGGATTCAGTATTCAGGAATATTAATTATCTTTAGCAACAAAGCATTTCCTCCACAATATGGCAGTTTAACCAATATCCTGTAAAATATATCATAATTTTCACAGTAAAATCAAATAGCAGGCTAGATATATGTCAGGCTGGCAGGCCAGACCAGGAATTCTATTGGTAACAGTCCAGCACATATTTCTATAAACCACAGACAGTGCTGCACATTCTCGTAAGCAAATAAAATTAAACCAAAACCCCCACCCCCCAACAACTGATTTATTAATCTGTTTGTATTGAATACACAACAAATATAAGAAGTGGGAATGGATATTTTCGGCCAAGATGAAAATCAGCAATCTAAGGTGACCAATAAAACCAACACCACCTATCCTTAAACACTTCCATGAGCACTTAAGTCACCACCCCTGTACAAACACTCAACAACAACAACAATACTGTTAACTGTTCCTGCACTCAGAGTTCCAGTGCACTCAATGTCCTAGTGTTACCATGGAAATGATTGTAACTACACAATGTGAGTCTGAGGTCTGCCAGGTATGCTATGCTTGGACGTGAATACCAACTGGCAGACTTGATAAGGCAATGGATGGCAAATCAGCTCTTATGCCCTGGGAACAGATACATGCTTTGAGTTCAGCTTGTATGCCTTGGTTCCCTGAACCATAATGTATGTGTATATAGGGTATGTAAGTATATACACACATACAAATTTGTGCACCATGGCTTAACTCAACTTACTCCCTTGAACAAGACTATGTGTGAATATTTGTAGGTATGGTATGACAAGTGTGTTGGTGGATGATGGAGGGAAACAGAATGCTCAGGGACTCACAGAATGCTATGAAGAGGTCCTCAGGGGCACCAAACACTGTATGTGGTGCTATTTGACCCAGGGGCTACTTGCAATTGTGCAGGAGAAGGGGAAAAAAATCATCAAGAATGTTGATTCTATTAATCCAGAGTTTGCTGTGGAAGGGAGCAACTCAAGGACTTTGGCTGAGCTGAGAGGGACAAATATCGCTCTGGATTTAAGTGGTTGGTCTGTTGGAATGGCCAATATGCTGGCATAATTTTGAGCACAGGTGTGCCAAAGAATTGAGCACAGTGCCAACATACTAGGGGCAATGGATGACTATGAAAAAATGCACTGTGTAAAATTAAGGCCTTAGACCCACCCACTAGACCACTACCCACTCATTCTCTAGTCTCCACCCACTTGTCAATAACAGCATTCCTTCTGGTCTACAGTCACAAATAATGTGGAGACACAATGACAATAACACTTGAGAAGATATGTTGATCATTTCATTAGTTTGTATTTTACTGTATGCTGGGAGAGAATTACCAAAGAGTAAGCTCAGAGGAACAACAATCAATCTGAATTTAAGTGGTTGGTCAGAAGGAATGGCCCAATACACTAAAATCCTCCCCAAACACCTGCCATATATATTTTGTGGCGTGTATAACAATGTATGGTAAAGTATTTACTGCATATGTGTGATCTCACTTACTACACATGTGATCTCATTTACTACTTACTACACCTCATAGAGTGAGTGAGTGGGAGTGAGTGGGAGTGAATCAGTGTGTGTGTGTGTGTGTGTGTGTGTGTGTGTGTGTGTGTGTGTGTGTGCGTGTGCGTGCATATGTAATAATTATGAAGCAAAAATAATGAAGTGCCAGTTGCAGTTATAGATTGTGCATTATATCATAGTTTGGAACCATGGTACAATTTTATACTTACTAACAATACACAACACCATAGCACATGTGCACCACACATACTCACAATATCCACAGATATGCACACATACAGTCACTAGGGCTTCTTATAGGACTTTTGTTAGGGGGAGGGAGGGAGGTTTGAGAACCGAGGGGAGGATCAATTGTTACACTTAAAAGTTCAAACTAATTAAAAGGTGCCTTAGAGTGACCGAGCTGACCACAAGCACAACTAAAGAGATTGAAATGAATGTTTGTGAGTGACAATTGCCTAAGAGAGGTCTAGTGGATAAAATCATGAATTATTTTCCAAGAAATTGTTCCCTAGAGCAGCCATTATTCTTGAAGTTGATGCTCATTTCGGAGGGGCCAGTGTTCTGTATGTCCCTACAAAAAGAAAACGGTCTCACTAATACCTGCAAATAATCTTTGACACATCAAACAACTGCAGAGGGTTAGCAAAGAGGACAATGAACATGGAATAGTATCAAAGGCTACACTATCAACTGTGCAAAGCTAAGTACTTCAGTCGTGAAAATCTCACTGGAGAAAAAAAAGTCTTCCTCTGCAACTCTTGAAATCAGCAGGTGTGGAAGCCATGACTGCATGCTTGACCAGTATCCAGATATTCGGCAGTGAATAAGTATGAAATTCAATTACACTCACACTGAGCACCACATCACTCAATTGAGTGTGTGTTCTTGTTTAAGAATAAGGCCATTGATCTACTTCTGTCTGTCCAGTATCTAATGCCTACTTGTCTGTAGAGACTGTGAGATACATGGATACCTACCACCAATCTCCGTGTAATAGGAATGCTTTCTGTGGATATTCCCATGCTAACTATTGAGTTAACAAGATTATATGTCACATAAATGTAGCTATACATAACTACCTCCTTCATTGAAGCTGTTGGTAGAGAGGAGTCACTATACTTACGTTAACCAGTCTCTAAGAAAACTAAAAGCCTCTTCAACATAGTAGAGCAGCTGGTTGCCACTAATAATTAGCATACCTCAAAGGAGACAACATGACCAAAACAACACATCTTTGTCAGATGAACCATATTCTGGCACAGATGTGTCATGTTGCTCTGCAGTGGTTGAGTGTGGCTGTGAGATGACAGTGGTTGAGTGTGGCTGTGAGATGACAGTGGTTGAGGAGTCTGGTTGTGAGATGACAGTGGTTGAGGAGTGTGGCTGTGAGATGACAGTGGTTGAGGAGTCTGGTTGTGAGATGACAGTGGTTGAGGAGTGTGGCTGTGAGATGAGTGGTTGAGGAGTCTGGTTGTGAGATGACAGTGGTTGAGGAGTGTGGCTGTGAGATGACAGTGGTTGAGGAGTCTGGTTGTGAGATGACAGTGGTTGAGGAGTCTGACCGTGAGATGACAGTGGTTGAGGAGTGTGGCTGTGAGATGACGAGAAGTCTGACCGTGAGATGACAGTGGTTGAGGAGTCTGGTTGTGAGATGACAGTGGTTGAGGAGTCTGACTGTGAGATAACAGTGGTTGAGGAGTCTGGTTGTGAGATGACAGTGGTTGAGGAGTCTGACCGTGAGATGACAGTGGTTGAGGAGTCTGACCGTGAGATGACAGTGGTTGAGAAGTCTGGTTGTGAGATGACAGTGGTTGAGGAGTGTGGCTGTGAGATGACAGTGGTTGAGGAGTGTGGCTGTGAGATGACAGTGGTTGAGAAGTCTGACCGTGAGATGACAGTGGTTGAGGAGTCTGGTTGTGAGATGACAGTGGTTGAGGAGTCTGGTTGTGAGATGACAGTGGTTGAGGAGTCTGACCGTGAGATGACAGTGGTTGAGGAGTGTGGCTGTGAGATAACAGTGGTTGAGGAGTCTGGTTGTGAGATGACAGTGGTTGAGGAGTCTGGTTGTGAGATGACAGTGGTTGAGGAGTCTGACCGTGAGATGACAGTGGTTGAGGAGTCTGACCGTGAGATGACAGTGGTTGAGAAGTCTGGTTGTGAGATGACAGTGGTTGAGGAGTCTGACCGTGAGATGACAGTGGTTGAGGAGTGTGGCTGTGAGATGACAGTGGTTGAGAAGTCTGACCGTGAGATGACAGTGGTTGAGGAGTCTGGTTGTGAGATGACAGTGGTTGAGGAGTCTGGTTGTGAGATGACAGTGGTTGAGGAGTCTGACCGTGAGATGACAGTGGTTGAGGAGTGTGGCTGTGAGATGACAGTGGTTGAGGAGTCTGTCTGTGAGATGACAGTGGTTGAGGAGTCTGTCTGTGAGATGACAGTGGATAAAGTGCCTGGCTGTTAAGTGAGTGGTTAAGAGTGCCCATGCCCAGACTGCTGCTATTAGGAATGGTTAATCTTTCAACACAGCAATTTATTTGTATGCTTAAAAATAATCAATAGGCAATTGAATTAACCTATAAGATGTACAGCAAATGTGTAGCAACCTTTCTTTACTCTACTTCCCATAAGACCCCAACCTGGCATAGCTCTGAGATAAACTTTGACATACACACATACACATCAGTACCTTGGGGTTGTGCAAGTGTTTAGAGACCTCTGGGGATCTGAGGAGGTAACCTTCACGCAGTAACCGCCCCTGTAGGGTTGAGTCGTTGATACAAGCATCACTTAAAGTCAAGGAAGTTAGGAAGTTAAGCTTGCCTGAAGTTTATTTACTAACAGATAACTTACACTCATTCTTTGATACTAGACCACTCCTGCACTAAACCTAAATTAGTCACAATTTTTATTCACGGAAGCCAGACTAATCCAGCTGAAGACCTTGTGGTAATTCGTCTTGAACTCATTACGGTCAGGAAGGTGAACTTCGACCTTTTAGAGCAGCTGGTGGGGAGAGGAATATGTCTAACACGGGGAAGCTGGTCAAACAGGAGAAAGACTTGACTGAAAGAGTGGATAAAGAACTCCCAGCCTGTCAGGCGCTAGCCAACGTAAGTGGCTAGTACTCTCTTGCGTAAGGGAGACGGTTTATTCTAATTAATGAGCACCATGTCTTTTGCCAGGAAGGGAAGGTGAAAGAAGCGCTGGAAAGCTTACTTGCTCTAGAGAAAGAGACTAGAATGGTTAGTGTGTGTTTCATTTCACTATATATAAATAAAATTTTCACTAGACACATTTGATCACTTCTTCCTAATTCCTCCCCTGATGTCTTTCCTTTCCACACCCTACTCACTGCTTATGTCACTCTCATATCAACTCCTATTAATTCCATTTTTGTACTGAACTTTTTTTACTTCATTCTCTCTGCCCTTTCTGCCATCTTTCCTTCCTATATATAACACATCTTCCTCCCTTCTACCATTGACTCCTCTCCTCTTTCTCCTTCACTCACTTCCTTCCCTTGTCTCCTTTCTCAACCTACTCTTCCACTGTGTGCTATAGGGAGTTGATGCCCTGTCCACTGGGCGGGTTCTCAAGGCACTGGTTCAACTCTGTTTTGATGCCAAAGACTGGGAGGGGCTTAACGAGTATATTGTTATTTTAACCAAGCGTCGCTCTCAGCTCAAAACGGTTAGAATATACATATGCAGTATCCTCTTAAGTTTAAGTTACAATTTGGCATAAATAGCGATCAACATTTGTAATGCAGTTTTTAATAATGGAATAAAAATTAGAAATGAATGGAATAGATGCTCAAACATTTCTTATTTTTATTTCCGTCTACTCCATTAGTGAGATTAGGGGTTCCCCTTGAGAAAGATTCTTTTTTATCTTCTTAATTTCTAAAAACGTGAAGTTTCTGTTGCATTAGAGTCAGTAGGAAACTGAGGCTAAGAGTCTTTTTTTTTCAATTGACTATAAATTAATTATTTGAGGATGTTTTTCTTTCCTTACCAGTTTGCTTGTGTGCGTATGAATATGAGTCAAACCTCTTAGCTTTAGTGAAATTAATTGAAAGCTTTGCACACAGGTCACTACTGGATGGCCATAAGGTTTTGTCTTGGTCCGAACTGTGGCCATTGTCTTGATCATCGGTTGATTTAGGCAGTGTTGAGGTACTGTTGCAGATCGCACTCTTCAACACACACTCTCACCACAGCATCAACATTAATTGTGTTGCATGTTGTCTCTCAGGATGATGCAGGATGTAACACAGGTCGGTTCATAAGCATGCCAAGTTTACAAGGCTAGGTCTCCCCTAACAACTCATCTATCCTTGATGGTTTAGAAGTGAAGTTTAATAAAATATCATCATTGTGTTGGTGTATTGCGTGGTAGGAAGCCATAAACTTTCTGGGTTGTCATTGTGGGTGTTGCCTGACCTGTGACTTGACCTGTGAAGGTGATACTGTTGCTTCAAGCCTGTTATCCAATGAAAAAAAGATGATGGCCCTATTAGATTGCTGAGTGAGGATAGGTGCATGTATGAGGTTGTCTGTCAGCAAGCTTGTATTGCTTGTACTACATGTACATTTCCATTAAGCAAGGCCAGTATTCTATGCACATTCACAAAATGCCGATATTGAAATAAGGTCAGTATTTTATATATTCTTGGTGAGGTCAATATTCCATGTATTATCCCATTAAGCCATTATTCCAGGTAAAATAGTAAAGTAAGTTTATTGTTAATTAATAACAGATGCACACACTCTGTTTCTTTAGCACACCACCCACACACTCTATTTATCTCTCACACACACACCCCACACACACACACACACACACACACACCCCACACACACACACACACACACACACACACCCCACACACACACACACACACACACGCTATCTCTCTCTCCCCATCTCTTGCTCTCTCTCTCACACACACACACACACACAAACAAACAAACAAACACACTCTCTTTCCACTATCTTGTAATAGGCTGTTGCTGCTATGGTTGAAGAATGTTGCAAGTTTGTTGATCAGACTCCCAATCTTACTGTCAAGATCAGCCTTATAGATACTCTGCGGACAGTAACAGAAGGAAAGGTGCAGTGGGCCTCCTCTAACCTAACTAACCAGCCATCTCCCCCACCATGTCATGTCATTGTGTGGTGATAACTCTCCAGATTTACGTGGAAGTGCCTCGGGCTAGGCTAACTATGGAACTTGCTCGGATCAAAGAGGAACGAGGAGATATTGCTGATGCAGCAGACACTCTCCAAGAACTTCAGGCAAGTTAAAGAATAGAAGAAATACTAGATCAAACATTTTTTAAATATTATTTTTTGGTCTGAAATCCTAGACCTAGACGCAGATATGTCTATCGTGCACATCCATCATAAGTTTTTATTGCAGTTAAAAAATAAAACAATATGAAAATACTAATATCAATCTCTGAGTAATACTTGTGTCTTTGCTCAGTTATTTAACTAGAGGTGAAATCTGGATTATTTATGGCACTAGCAGTATAACTTCAGATGTGGATGGTGTGAATGTACTCAACAGCAGTAAATGGTCATAGGCATCTGATTTCAATTGGTAAAGGGTTTTTAAGTTGTGATCTCTATGGGGACATGCTTTTCTTAATTTTTCATAGGTTAAACCACTATACCATATTTCCTTGATATGATTGCCTCCAATCGAACATTTTCAAAGGTATCAATAGCAAACCCATCATTTGTCAAGACCCCTCATCTAGACAACAATATATGGGATATAAGATTATTTCCCTCCCTGGATTTTGCTATCTTATGAATTTTGTGCTCTATCTAGTTACCTGAACTCATCTGTAGGCTTAATTGTAGGTATTAATCATTAGCACTTGAGTTGAGCTTGTTGGTACTCAACCTATTCAAAGGTTTGACCTGATCACTGAATGGAAGAGCTTTGGAGTGGACTATTCAAGGGCCCTGAATGATCAAGGATGCAAAGAGATTAAGGAAATACAGTAATTTGTTTTTCATAGAAACATTTTCCCCTTGGCAACAGTATAGGAAGTGTGGGTGGGTGGGTGGTGGGCATGCATGTGTGTGAGAGAGCTTTTGTGTGTCTGCCATTCATATTGCTCTGTTTTTCCTTTCCTCTTAAGGTGGAGACATTTGGCTCCATGGAGAGAGAGGAGAAGGTCAAGTTTATTTTGGAGCAGATGCGATTGTGCATGACGAAGAAGGACTTCATACGGACACAGATCATCAGCAAGAAGATCAGTGTCAAGTTTTTCACTGACAAGTCTGACTTGGTGCAGGTTGGTGTGTGTGCGTGCGTGCGTGTGTGCGTGCGTGCATGTGTGCACATGCTAGTAGGTGTGTGTGTGTTAGTGGGTGTGGTGCTAGTGGGTGTGTGTGCATGCTAGTGTGTGTATGCTAGTGGGTGTGTGTGCATGCTAGTGTGTGTATGCTAGTGGGTGTGTGTGCGTGCTAGTGGGTGTGTGTGCGTGCTAGTGGGTGTGCGTGCGTGCTAGTGGGTGTGTGTGCGTGCTAGTGGGTGTGTGTGCTAGTGGGTGTGTGTGCTAGTGTGTGTGTGTGCTAGTGTGTGTGTGTGCTAGTGTGTGTGCGTGTGTGCTTGTGGGTGTGTGTGCTTGATAAGGTTGTATCTGATGAGGTCACATAATATTTCTGTGTGTAATGGAGCAAGATTAGCCACACCTCTTTCCTTGTGTTTGCGATATGTGAAGCATCCCTTACAATAGTCAAATATATAGTGACAGCTCTCTGCATTAGGCATCCGTTGCAATGCGTATGGTGAGCTCATACTTCTTCATCAGTGGGTGTCCCGGGCAACGAAGGGGACATGGTGAGTTCCCAAGGCTTTCAGTTTATAATTCACGAAGAAAGACCACAAGAAAAAAGAATACCATAAAATTTTACTTTAATGCCTTGGTCTATGAGAGATTAAAATTTTTTATGATATTGCAATCCTGCTAAATACTGTGTGATTTTAGAGATTTAGCTTGTGTTTGACACATAAGATGAAAGTTATTACTTGTATTCAACACCATTCATCCTCCATCAACCTAACCTTACCTATCCTTTACTACTGTTTTGACTGGTCTGGTGATCAACCAGTGTGCAAGTAGCTCTGCAAGACTTAGTCAGTTATATTGCTCTCTCCAGGGAGAACCATTGATGATTTCTGTTTGTTTGTGTGTGTGTGTGTGTGTGCGTGTGCCCTGCCAAAACTAAATATTGATCTTGTAATTCACATCAACTCCCCTCCCCTCCCCTCCCCTCCCCACCTCTCCCCATCCCTCCCCTCCCCACCTCTCCCCTCCCCTCCCATCCCCACCTCTCCCCTCTTTTCCCCTCCCCTCCCCACCACCACCCACCCCTCACTAAACAGGATTTGAAGCTCAAGTATTATGACTTGTTGATCCAGCTCTGTCAACAAGACCACAAATACCTGTCCATCTGCAACCACTACCGTGCCATCTACGACACACCGAAGATACAGGACAACGAAGAGCGCTGGAAGGAGGTGAGAGCAAAATGGTGGCGAAAATATTGTGTAGGTGGGTGGAGCTAAAGATTGTTTGGTGTTTGGTACAAAGTTAAAATGTATTTGACCAGTTGCCACCATCTTGAAGCTCCTCCCCTCTTCCTGCAATCGTAATGTGTAGTAGCAGTCTCATGTCTACCTCCTTCCACTGGTGGCGTGGGGCAGCAACCTTGTGGTCACAAATGTGGCAGCCACAGAATAAGTCAGTATTACAAAAACTGTCTTGCAATAATGGAGGTTGTTCTGTGTGTGTGTGTGTGTGTGTGTGTGTGTGTGTGTGTGTGTGTGTGTGTGTGTGTGTGTGTGTGTGTGTGTGTGTGTGTGTGTGTGTGTGTGTGTGTGTGTCCTGTAGTCCTCATGAACATATAGGATGTGTCCCCACTTGGCCACATGTCTTCCTGTGAGTGTCTCAGGCAAAAAAAGAAGATGGGAAAAAGTCATGTAAAAGGAGATTTGGAGGAAGGCTGTGAGCTCAAGCTCCACCGTGGTCATTTTCTCTCTTCCCTCCTTTTTTTTTTTTTTTTTTTTTTTTTTTTTTTTTTTTTTTTGGGTGTCACTTTTTTTTCACACAATCCCAGGTACAGGGGCATGGTTTTAGAGGAAAGGTGTGGTTCCTGTCATGTGCTGTCATGTGATAAATAAAATATCTGCTGCATCCTATAGCTTCCTAAAGGGAATCTTTTTGGAATTGAAAAAGAAATTGAAAAAAAACAAACAACCTTTTATAAGCTTGCAGTCTGGTTTACCAGTGGCACTTGAAGCTGCTCCTCAGTAAGGTTTGCTAAAGGGTCATCGTGATGGACCTCGCTGGCTATCTCTTTTGGCTACATACTGACAATCAAGTAACTCCATCTTGAAATAATGGAAGCACAGGATAAGATGATTGCATAGAATTTTTATGAATCTC
The DNA here is from genome assembly GCA_963969325.1 of Lycopodina hypogea. Taxonomy (NCBI): domain Eukaryota; kingdom Metazoa; phylum Porifera; class Demospongiae; order Poecilosclerida; family Cladorhizidae; genus Lycopodina; species Lycopodina hypogea. The sequence continues at coordinate 14,043,657 of OZ017783.1, forward strand.
ATTTGGACTGGCACTTGCCCCCACTCTACTATTTTACTTCAAGAACAATATTGGTGTCACATGATGCTGTTTCTGAATCCTCCACAAAGTAACTGTCTCATACCTCACATACAGACACCTCTTCTTATTGATTAGATATGTCATCTGCCCTACTTTCCACTTAGGCATCACCAAAAAAAGATTGATGGCCTTATAGCACATTTAATTCCACTCCTGGTTATTGCATATTCCAGGGCAAATTGAGACTTAGTTGAGTTATCATCGTCTGCCCTCCCTCTCCCCCCCCCCCCCCCCCCACCCCCAACACAATCTAACCAAGGAAACTCTACCACACTCTAAGATAATGGGGTCATAGTGACAGCTGGACTTAAATAGCAGCTCAAAGTGATCCAAAACATGTACGCCCTCTGCACCCATATCCACTTCTGCGTCTTCTTGGTATTTGAAGCGTGTCAATGGACCCAAAAGGTTAAGTACTTCCTACTTGATAGTAGAGGATGGTGTTATCACAAAATAAATGGGAATTTGAAAATAAGTAGAAGATGCAAAAATTTCAGCATGAGTGCTCCATATTCCTGGTCTTAACATCTCATGAAGATTGGACTGCATGTCAAGTCAATTTATAGGGGTTGACATCAGTGAAAATTTAAATGTACTAGCAAAAAACCTGCCCTATAGGTGGTTTTTATGTGGGCCACCTGCAGTAACAAACAATATTATTGACACTAATCTCATTAATCAAGCAAACTGATACAATTAATGAACATTTCTGTAAAATTAATATTCATATCTGGCAGTGAAAACAACTTCCCATGGGTGTGGCTAATAAACAAACTGCACCCATAGACATATCCACAGGATGATAGTAGCACTCTTCTGGTCATGTCGAGACCACATACCAAATTTTAGTGAAATTGGTCATTAATTAGATTTTTCCAGGTGAATTTATGCATTATGTCACCAAACCATACCCATTAACAAAACTACACCCATAGCCACGTAATTGGAATAAAGCCTTAGTGAGGACATGCAGGGAAATGCCCTAATGAATCCTTGAAAGTTTTGTGAAGGTCCCTCCAGCGGTTTGGAAGGAATTAGAGTCCATACAGACGGACAGACAAACAGACAGACAGACAGACAGACAGACAGACAGACAGACAGACAGACAGACAGACAGACAACATTAGCTCAATTATAATAGGATAGACCATCTTTCATCATATGTAGGGAGGCTCATGTGTTGCTGTGTCTAAAGTGTCGGCTGGAAATATGGTGGCAGCCAAGGTTATGGTTTTGTATTTGTATCGACCCTTTAGCATGCTAAAGCCGATATAGTGGCTTGATCCTCCATCATGCATGGTCATTATAGTTTTAACTTTTCCCCAATACACTTTAACTATCAATACTATATAGTATGCTATGTATACATGCATATTATCTTGACACTTTTTTGTATTTGTTTGGGAAAAAAGTTTTTTTTAAGAATGATTTTACAGTAGTCCCTCTCTTGAGAGACCCCTCTATTGGAAGTCCACCTCTTTTGAGAGACCACATTTTTCATGGAGGATGTTAAATTTGCTGTATAACTTACCTCTATTGGAAGACCACATCTTTTGTAAGACAAATTTTTGTCGGATTTAAGGGTGGTCTCTCAAAAGAGGGACTACTGTATTGTGGTATTTATAATCGAATACAACCAACAATAAAGTTTGGTTCACATTTCCATCACTATAAGAAGACATTAGATGTCACTTGCTGTGATAAAGACGAAAGCATGGAACTACACATAAGGACACAGGCTCACTGGCATTACAATCCTTGTAGTCAAATGTTGTGCGTTGTCTCTCCTTGGTTCTACTACTGAGTCGTCACTGGAGTGGTTTTGATAGCTTGTCAGGATAATATTGTTCAGAAAGCATCTGAGGGAGTGAGCCTTCCAGTGAGGTGCGTTCTCTATTACGATGTTTTCATGAGTCATACAAAGCTAGCAATTCCCTGGCGAGTTTCAAACAGAATTTTTTAATCCAATTTTGGTTGATGAGTTTCGGATTGAATCATGAATGCATTCACAATACGCACATCCAAAGTAAAGTAGAACCATCTAGGCCCCCACTTCTTTGACTTTCTGCTACATGTATAAACATTTCTTTTAGCATCCGCCAGATCAAATCCTCCCATACTAGCATTGTAGCTCTTTACTGCAAGGGGGTACTCAACTGTAGTTCGACTTCCATCTTTATTCCTTCGTAAGACTTCAGTTTTCTTTATAGGGTCATATATAGTGTTGATAAAGTACACCAGCTTGTTATCCTGCCATGCAATACTGTTGAAAGTTGAATTTTCATCCAGTTCACTTTCGGAGTCACCTCTTGCTAGCTTGACCATTTTCAGATGCCTGGGAAATTTCTTGCGATTGCACCTTGCAGTACTACAGGAATACGTGCTATAGTGATCTAAAAGGTCATGTGCAAGATCAACACTTGAAAAGAAATGATCGTAAAATATATTATCGTAAAATAAAAATATACCATACTTCCGAGTGGTTCCACCAGTTTCTTGACCACATCTGTACCTAGCCCATGACGTACATCCCCGCTATCAACACTAGTAGAGACATCAAATGTGCACATGTACCCAGTAGCTGCATCACATAAACACCACACCTTGTACCCCATGCTTGCTGGGCTTCATAGACATGTATTGTTTGAGAGAAGTCCTCCCTTTGAGGCCAACCAAAGCTTCATCAACACTTGCTTCATGAGAGAGCTTGTACTCCTTGCATAAAGTTATTTCGTGCTAGAGTGAGAAGTGGTCGAAATTTGTGAAGCCTGTCGTATTCTGGATCACTTCTTGGTTTCATCATCAAATTATTATTCAAGTGTAAGCAACACAATAAGAGTTTGAATTTATATATTGGTATTCCATCACTATGCCTGGAACCCTCAAGAGAATATCAGAACACCAATAATCTTCCATCTTAGGAACCTGATGTGACCCCATTGCAATGATCATTCAAGAATAATCTAATTTCACTAACTCAAGTATCAACCCAATGTTATTGATTACTTGGTGGATTTGGAGCTGCATAGAGTGGTGATTGATCCATGCATGAAGGAGGTGAGAGAGGCGGAGGTGAAGGAATTAGAGCAGAAGAACTTGGTCCAGGAGAGACTGCATCACCTTGGGCATAGTCGAGGGGGCTGGCTGATTTGACTGGTGTACTTATTCTTCCAAATTGATCAAGTCATCATCATCGTCTGAGTTATCTCTGTCATCAACCATTGCAATTACTTTTTCAACAGAGTAGAAAGCCATTCAGTTTCACTTAGACCTGTAAGTTTGTCATTTTGTCATCAGTTTCTTTATGAAGGAAGGGAGAGAGAAATAGCTAAGGACCTACCTCAAAATGGAGCCTTCACCAAAAAATAACTGTGAACACTAACCAACTGTGAACACTGAACTCTGCCCTGGTACTAGCTACAAACACAAGCCTTGTACCAGACCCTAGCAATTGCATATTGGATCACCTGATGCAAAAATTATTTTTAAAATGCTGAATCATGAGAAGTTACTGAGCATGTGCAGTGAGAGCCAAATTATTGGCTTTTGCATTTTGAGCAGTTAAAAAAAGTCACCGTGCTTCATGATAAAGGGTTAAGATAAGATGAACAACATAAATGAGGTGAGGAAAATAGTTGAAAATACTGTTAATCATCTCAGAAATTGAAGTTTCTACGAAATTATTAAAAGACATGGATGACTTTTTCTGAAATACTGTGCATGTGTGTGGTGTGTGTGTGTGTTATTTTGGCGTTCTTTTGCATTGTGTTGCAGGTGTTGAAGAATGTGGTGTTGTATGCGTTGCTGGCTCCATTCGACAACGAGCAGTCAGACTTGATGGTCAGACTTGATGCACCGAGTGTTTGAGGAGAAGAAACTACAGCACCTCCCAATATATAAGTAATAGAAAACGTTATGCATTAGACTTGGGGTTGGGGGGGGGGGGGGGGGGGGGGGGGAGAGGGAGGAGGTGAGGGATGAAGGAGGGAGAGGAGGTGAGGGATGAAGGAGGGAGAGGAGGTGAGGGATGAAGGAAGGAGAGGAGGTGAGCATGTCCACTTCTCCATGATGGAGGAATCCTTTCAAATGTTGAGTGATGAAAAGTGAATTATTTTTCACTTTTTAGTCAGTATAACTTCCTCCAGTCATCGTATTGGAGGAAGAAAATGATAGACACTTTAAAAAATCTTATCTCTACAGTATTGGATTGGCTTGTGGAGAAAATACAGGAAGCAAACTATACCCACATGGACCACATATTTGATGATTTTTTACCAATTGAAATAAGATAACCACTGTTTTCACAAAAACTGATTCCGAATTTGTGCAAGTCACAATATTATCCCATGTCCAAAATATGCATGTACATGTAGTTTGATCAGTTGAGAATGGTTAACAATATTATCTTATGAACTATATAGTTCATAAGATAATATTGTGTATATACACAAATATAATAGAATTCCTTTGATAATAGATTATCATTTGCAATATGGATGGTATTAAATTTTTGTGACTTATAAAAATGTGACGCAACCCTTAGCCATTACTGTTCAGTTAGTAATGCAAGTCACTTCTGTTACAAGCAAGTAGTTTGTATTTCTTTACTGGTGGTTGCTAACAATGATATTGCTCATTCACATCAACTCCATCATTAGAGTCTCCTCCTCATATGTTTTGTTTTTGGATTGTTGCAATTGTCTTGGTCCAAACACTTACAGAGTAAAGTGCAGGAGAAATCACTTGCTTATATGAAGTGCTGTATCTAGAGCAGGCATTTGGGCAACACACAGATATTAGCTTTAACTCTCATTAGCTCAGCAGGTGGATGGACCTCAGAAACACCAGTACATGGAGAGGAAATGCAGAAGCGGTCATCCAAATTTACAGATATTCGCATCAGGTGGGATTGATCAGCTGCTTTCCATAGAATAGTTTGAAACTTGATTAGGTGACAGAGTCTGTTCAAGCAGACCTCCCTTTGATTTCTACAATAAAGGTTGTTCCACAAACTGGTTGGAGAATACGGTGCTCCAACTTCCATAGCTGTGTTGACTAACATTGTGACTCATGTAGAAGACAAGTGTGTCGTCATCCAGCTGTGCCGTTGGGTAAGGCAACGAATAATTGCCTTTTTGATCAGCTCTGACAAGCATGTGTGCAAATGCAACTGGAAGGATAAAACTGTCTATCAAAAGGCAGCCTGTTCTTGGTGATCTAGCAGCTCCAAGCTCTTCCTCAATAGCCTCATAGGTGGTCTATTATCTATTATTGGAATATTCATGTGTGTGTGCGACATCAAGTATGTGTGATTCTTTAGGAATGCATTGCATGAAGTCTTTAACTTGCTTGGTGTTGTTAGAAATTTTCTATCATGGGACACAAAATTGGCTAATTACATGATTTATGTGAAAAATGTAAATTTCCTGTAAAATATCCAAAAAAAATGCAAGATATTTCAAGGAAACAGTCGCCTATCTCATTTAAATTATTAGTAGTGTTAGTTTACCCAACCAGGAATTTAGATTGGTCTCAGTTTAGAAGCATCATATTGAAAGAGCTGTAGAAAAAATTACTTGATGATGATGGAACATCATCGTGTATTTCAGTTTCAGGACACCATAAAGCACTAAAACAGAAAGAAAAAGTTACGTGTACCCTATTGCAACGTTCATCTAAATGCAGCTCTGGATTAGTATGTAGCAAGTTTCCTGTGTGAAGCTGCTATTGATCATGTGATTGCATGTATATTCTGACAAATTATAATTATATTTTCAGTCTCTTTAACATTTATCCGAACTTTTTATGTTTGATTTTAATTGTTTTAATATAGGTCGGTTCTGGAGTGTTTCCGGAAGGAGGAGCTATTGGACTGGGTATGGTTTGAGACAACCTTTGCCCCCTGCCTACGGGATGGTGTGACTGATGGTCCTGCTCCAAGTGTGTTCTCGCGGTCAAGCGAATCACTTCTTGGGGAGAAGCAGTGGGTGGACTTCAGGATGAGAGTCATAGAACATGTGAGCTGCAGATCATATCATGTGATAGTATGTTTGCTGTGGGGATACTATTAATCCATTACAGATGTGCTTTGTTGTTCTATCAAGTAAATAAAATCATGTGAATTGTACTCAACATTGTTAAACTACTTTGTGTGTTTGCAGAATATTCTGGTGCTGGCCAAGTATTACACAAAGATCAGGATGCCAAGACTCTCAGAACTCCTTGTTCTCCCTGTCAATGTAGGTCTCCTCTTCATCCTTTCTGTATCTCATTCTCCTAAAGACTTTCTCGTACCCTAAAAAAAATCTAATTACTGGCCTCCTTTACTAATTCCGTTTTATTTTGTTCCTCAGGAATGTGAAGAGTTTATCTCAAAATTGGTGACCAAGAAGACCATTTTTGCTCGCATTGATCGTCCCGCAGGAATCGTAAGCTTCAGGCAGAGCAAAGATCCCAGTGAGGTGCTTGATGATTGGTCCAACAACCTCAGCTCTCTCATGGGCTTGGTGGGAAAGACAACCCATCTGATCAACAAGGAAGAAATGGTGCATTCTCTCGTCAAGTGAAACAAAACTATCAACCTGGGTTAGGGGAAGGAAAGGGGATGGGTCATGATGGATGGATAGCTTACATTTGTTAATTCTGACTATTGTTAATCGCTGTTATTCTTTTGAAATCATCACCTGATCTCATTGTGTATTTATTGCTTCTGTTCTTTTGTGTGCTGCGTTTCTGTATGGTTCTTTTTGGTCAACTTGAGTTGGATTTTGGCTTTTGGCTTTGTTTAGGTTTTTCTGTACACTAGATTACTTTCTACTAACCAGAAGTTTTTATTTGGCACCATGTAATGAGAGTGAATTGTGATGGAAGCATTCTTTCAAAGTGGTTTAAAAAAGAGAGTACAATTCAATTCCTTCTACTCTTCCAGATAAGAAAATCATTGGGAAACACTTTCAGAATACAAAACTTAAATTGGAATCCTTTTATATGGAACTTTATTGTTCATAGGTCACCAGCTCTCCTCAATTTTTGGACAGGGAGAAAGTGTTTCCTTAGTGGAAATCTTGAAGTGAGGTTTGTGAAGGAGAAAGAAACAGTTGAATAGAGGAAGTTTTGAGATATTTTCTGAAATATTCAACTTCCCAACAGCTTGCTTGCTCTACCAGTTGGAACATCTTCAGCTGAGACTCGTTTTCTCCTGACAGAGAGCCATGTTACCAAATATGGCAGTGGAGCAGGACAAGAGTGTGTGTGTGTGTGTGTGTGTGTGTGTGTGCACGCGTGCCAATGAATTGAGTGACTACAGAATTGATTTTTAAAAATATACATTTTAGGCCCCTCCCCCCATGATACATAAGTAATAATAAGTAATGCATAAGTGAAAATGAGAATAAAACTACATACTCGACGTTGGCAATGGAAATAAGAAGTGTTGTATCACAGTTGTGTGTATGTGCACATTCAGAATAAATCACAAATAGGTGTTAAGTATTCCGGTAATGTTTGTGGAGGCACTTTATATCCAGACATCATGGGTAGTCCATTGTTGGACCAAGGTCTGCAAGGATATGATTGTGCACGGCTATTAAATGGTCACATTGGCTTGTTCCATGTCCACACCCTCAACCACTCTCTTGTTGGTCTCCTCCTGCTGCTTCTGCTCGTACAGCCTCACATCGTCCATGGACATACCTTTAACAAACACAGTTTACATCAATAAAACACACCAGGTTTGAATAAATGATATTGACAAGTCTAATATTGATTAACAGGGATAAAAGAATACAAGTGATGCTAGATAATAATCTTGTCTAATAAAGATTGGAGAATAATAACCAAAACAGAACAAACATGTATGCCAAACCAACAGACCTTTACTGTTACAAATACTACCCATCAGCTGATGGAAATGAAGTTTCTCAGTAAGGCCTTCAGTATTAACAATGTTTAGTTTCACACATCATCAGCATCACAAAATACAACTAGCCAAAAGAGGGGACAAGAAAAATATCAGAATTTTCAACGGATGTGGTCTTTTTATTTCCTGGTCTATTATCAGCTGCCAAAGTGTGCCCACAGTTGGTGCACTGGAAAAAATTCTAGTAATAAAAAGGACTAGGAAGACTCTTGGTGCAGTACTCCCAACGCCTCATCTCACCACAGTATAATTAATTGGCATTTCAAGTGTAATTAGTTTTTCCATATCTGCACAGCTCAGCTCAGCTCAACTTTTTAAAAAGCAAGCACACAGGTTATCATAATTCATTGTAGTTTTGCATAGCAAGACCCTAAAATAAAAATCTATGCTGGGAATGGATTTGGTGACATTGCTAATATCTGACCAGTTCTTTCCCCCTCTGATACTGGCGTGAATTTGCTGAGATTGAACATGCAGCAGTAGATCAGGCTATAATCAAGCTGTACATAGTTTCACTGGACCTCGTCTTCGATTATAGAAGTTGAAGGAGTTACACTACAGACAATGGATCATGGATGGCTCTAGGGAACTGCAAATCTTGTCAAATGTCCAGAGCAAGCAACCATAGCATAAACACTAGGCATATCCTGTAGGAAAAATCATAAAAATATCTTCCCCATCTACTAACACTGCACCTACCTGAAGCTGCAAAGGCTTCAGGCTATCATAGCCCAAGCTTTTGGCTGACTCTAATTAAGCAACTTCTATCTCAGCAGATGAAGCCATCACTTTATTAATTCTTTTTTTGTATGCTATAATGATATTCACAATATCCAGTTCCCCTCCAGGATTGAGAGTAAAGAACTAGTCAGGTATAGCAGTGTCACCAGACCAATATCCACCATCACGTTCAGTGAAGGGTATGGCTATGGAGATCTAATTCATTGATGGTTGAAGCATTTTAATCAAAGAAATAAAGAGTAAATTTGTTCCTGGCATTGCACAACATGACATGACACATGTCTCAGTGTTGGTCAACTATTAAAGTCATTTAATTAATCATTTGATTATTAATTCTCCTTTTCTAAATATATCTTTAATAGTGATTTTGAAAAAATCACGTTCTAAGGTTTGTGGCTTAAATTATTATTATTTTTATCAACAAAGCTTTCTTGACTGTTTGTTCAAGAAGTTGGCTAGAAATCCAGCTCTAAAGTAACTTTAACCCCATGATGGGAAGGGGGTTAAAACCTTACTCTGGTACAGATCCACCCCAACAAGTTAGTTATATGTACAGGCAACTGGAGAACCTATCATGCCAAGACAATACCAATTATAAACACGTGAGAGCTGTGATGTGACTATTACACTAGCAAACGTACCATACCAGTCGTCCAGCCACACAAACGCTTGCTTGTGTCCACGTATTAGAATATCTTTAATGGCCTGAGGGGACAGATAAAGAAAAACAAAATAAAAGGAACACATAGAGACAGGGAGAAGAAAAAAAGAATGGAGAAAAGTGAAACTACTGATAGAGGAGTAAAAATTTGTGCAACCATGATATTTGCAAAGACGATTTGAAGAGGATCACTCCTTTTCTCTTTCCTAACTGCTTTGTAGTAGTTAGAGAAGGACAGTTCTTAGGAAAGGGAAGAAGTTTTCTTATAAATTACTTCTAACTCTATCATGAGTGATGCAGCTGTACTAAGTTATTTGATATATTTAACACCAAGTTTCCATTGACCACGTTACTGAGTGTTCTTAACACTTTCTCTAATTAGCTACATATTCTCACTGCATAGGTGTTCATATCACCACATAGGCATTATTAACGTATATATTCACAATAAAAGGTGTTAAATTACACCACTTTGTGTTAACAATACACTGTGGAGACGAACAACAGGAGAGGAATTCACAGTCCTGCAGATTGTGCATGATAAAGATTAGGGTTCACCCCTACCATGCAAGCTGTAGTGTGTGCAGGCAAAGGACTTCATGCAACTTCCAAACTTATGTACATATCGTCACTTATAGATTAATGACTGAATGGATTTGTTGCTTATGGATTAATGGCTGGATTAGATAATTGCTTGTAGACTAATGACTGAGTAGATTTGTTACTTGTAGATTAATGACTGAGTAGATTTGCTAATTGTAGATTAATGATTACAGCTTTTTCCAACATGTAGATTAGTGTCTAAATAATCATGTAATTTGTAGGTTACTGACCAGAGTAGGAAGCATTGCACATACACACAGACACACATTGGCAAAAAAATGATTAGTTATTCCATCTAATGTCATTCGTCCATGTACTGTCATCTCCATTGTTGGAAGGCTAACCTATTTAAAGAGTTTAAGAGCAGTCTGAGCCTGGAGATTCATGAGTATTAGTTTTCAAAGAGTGGAGTTGTATTTAGCTCAATCACATTGAAAAAGAGAGGCCGGGTAGTCTTAGCCATAAGAGCTAGGTGGCAGATAAACTACACTAAAGAGAAATATGTTAGGGTTTATATATGCCAGGTTCCAGTGAGAGCATGTAAACAATAAACAATGACATCATAAGTGAACTATGGCATTACACACACAGAGAGCATAGTATTGTAAACTGACTATAAATGGCAACTGCCAATTTGTAAGGTATAATAAGTTGATGCTACATCTGTGTAGTGGATATTGTACCACATTTTGGGTAACAGTGCTATGCTGAATACTATATTGGATGTAATGGAATCAATAACATCCTAGGTGTGTGTGTGTGTGTGTGTGTGTGTGTGTGTGTGTGTTGTGTGTAGTTATGCTCTTGGACTAACAACGATAAGGTTGTGAATTCAACCCCAGCCCTGACAGGAAATTTTCCTGTCTTTCAACATCTTTTTCCCACACCAGTCCACCCAGCTGTGATGGGGACCTGAAATTTTCTGGGATGCAAATTCACTGGCCATGGCTTGTCAATCAGGTAAAGGTTCAGGTACACTTCGGATGCCCACACCCATAAGCTGAGTCTTGGTCAGTCCTCCTGCGAGCTCCTAGCCTGGCTCCAGTTCCTTGCACTGGCTCATAGTGCCTGCTTAGTACACAGGCACCATGACTATGTTATCAGATGCGCATGGCCGCAGCTAGAAAATTTACATTTTTTTTTTGTGTGTGTGTGTTGTGTATGCATGAACAGGCAATGGCGTATAAAAGGTTTCTATTCTTCCTGCGTAATGTCTCTGACCATTCCCCACTTATTCAAATATCCATTGCAAATAATATCACACTGACAATGTCTTGCTGCATCAGAGTGGTCAGCATACCTTGTGCACTCCTGACTCCACCTTCCCCTGCATCCCCCACACCTCAAAAGAGACCTTCACCACCTTGTAGGAGCACATGATGGGCTTGTAGCTTTCCTAAAAGACAGTGGGAGGGAAGGCAGAGAGAGGAGACAAAAGATTAAAGGAAGAAATAAATCAAAGGAGGGAAGAGAATGCTAGAGAAGATGTTGAAGGAGGGATGACATTCAAGCAAAGAAGAGATTGAAGGAGGAAAATAGAGTCAGTGGGTGGATATAACACGTGGTATTAACAAAGTTGCTTCGGAAATGAGTTAACATTGTATTGGTTCATTTTTTTTTTTTTTTTTTTTGCATGTTGTTAGAAATATCTCAATATTTACATAACTGCAGGAGAGATTTCACACTATCTATGACCTCAATTTACATAATAGAATCAGTCCCAGGAAGGAAATACGCAAGCCTAACAACTAAAAATGCATTCCATCACTAAATTGAGAACCCCATAACAACGGGCAATATTCAATGATAATTGACAATGCTGGGCAAGGGTCCAGACAATATAATATAACACTTTATACTTTATCAGACCAACTAGTATTGTTAAAAAATGGCACTACACATACTTGTGAAACTACATCTGGCATACTCCCAAACTCTATAGCAAATGTGGGAGAAAAGCCCAAAAACTCATTAAAGCTTTGTGCATAGATAGTCTACACTCAAAGTTTGCAGTTTTTGTATATTTGTGGTACTTACTCTCCAGCCATCTCTCAAAGGTCCTCTCCCTGTCTTGGCAGAGTGAAACTTTGTGCAATCCTACATGTCAACACAGAATGGAAGAGATGAATGACGAAAGGGAAACCACACACTCAGAAAATATATGTATTGTATACAAATTTATGTTTCTTTGGGGAGGGGGGGGGGGGAAACAATTTGCATGGAGAATTCCTGAGCAAAGCACAACTTCATAAGGAGATGGAGGGAGGGATACTCCCCTAAAAAAATTTAGACAATACATGCTCTAAGATGAACTCTGGTGGTTTCTGGCAGCAAAGAGACTTTAAAATAACAACAGACCAAACCATAAAAGAACACATGGACATGTGATTAACCATTTGGTAACCAGCCAAGCTCACATGAGAAACCATGTGCACTGCCACCTGAAAAAAGTGGATGGCATGTATGAGAGCTATCTACACAAGAGCAACTGAATATTTGACTGATTCTTGAGATGGAAACCAATGAAAGTGGATTAGCTGTGAGGTACAAATGAAACCTAAACTTCAGGGAAGAATCCTAGGGATTACCCCTCTGTAAGTAACTTTGTAACACCATTTATACACATCTTTCAGTGAACATTAAGTGCAGGGTTACAATTGCTTATAAATTAGCAGACAGGCATGTGTCAATGACTGGCAGGGCAGATACAAGAATATGGTCTTCATGAGAGACTATTCTTCATGAGTTCGTAGACCTAGTAAGTAGCTGAATGAGTGCTTCTGGGGCAAGTGCAGCCATATCTCTAAAAGTAATAAGTATTTCCCTGCACCATCAATGAGGGAGCTAAATTAAACTGGTATGAATGCTAAGTAACAACAATAACAACAAACAATTGTTTAATACATTTGCATCTTAATTAGCGTTCTAGTAAATTAATAGAAGAAGGAATGCCTTACTAAGTCGTCCGGAATTTCTCCACTGGAGAACTGATCGGTGGCTATGTCCACATGCTCCACCTCTCTTTGGTTTAGCAGCTCACCAGTGAGGTCCATAACCTGAGAGAGGAACACAAGATGGAGGAGGGGCAGATAGAGAGAGAAGAGGGGAATGGATGGGTGGAAGGAGGGAAGACATCGAAGAAAGATGAACATACAATGAAGAGGAAACAAAATCAATATATTCTCACGAGACACAAAGCTTAGCAAGTCCTGTATATATGTAGTAATGCAATTACAAGACCAACGAATCTATTACAGTCCGAAAATCTTGAGGAGTTGCAAACCATACAAGTCAGGGTGAGAATTTGTGACACGTCTTGTGAAAAATAAACAGTAATTTATTGCAAAGGATATTAATCTTGTCTACTGTAATGGATTCCTTTGGGCTATATTACATATTCTCTTTATATTTGGCATGGCAATGGTCAGGAAACTTGAGGACACTTTTATACACTCACATTCTCAACAGTTCCATTGTTATCTTGATACACTGTGTCTATCTCGATGCAGAATCTCGGCAGGAAGGAACACTGCAAAGGTGGAGGAGATCTCATTAGTGCAGTGAAGGAACATGACATTGCAACACTTGGTAAAGCTAACACACTCAAGAGATCTAGGAATTGAGCGGGGCCAACCACGTTACATAGTGGGCAGGACATTTACTTATTTTGGTAACTTCATACAAAATTCTATTACAGGATCACTTTAGAAGGAAATTATGATATAAAAATGTGTAACATATGCACACACTAGTAAATAAAAGGAATATTCCAGTGTTTTGTGTGACTGTAAACACCCCCTCCTCCCCTCCCCCTCACCCAAACCCAGGATCATGCTGCATATCAAATTACATTAGCAAAGTGCACAAGCATGCTGTCTCACTCAAATTGGTAGCTGAAAATTTTTTTGTTGCTAATTTAGAGTTTAAATACTGTTAACCTTACTTCCTGCTCTACATGAGCCCTTGGCCTTCCCTGGGGCTACATCAGATGCATACCCACTAATGTTCACTGCTCTACAGGAGACAATCATCTCACCCACATCAGAGTAACAGAGAGCTATCACATTTCCAGCCCTGAAGATTTATACTCTGTCATTTATGGATGGACTGGGAATTGCTGGCAATACCACTGGACATACAAGAACAATGTATTCACTTCACAAAATTCCTGTCAGTGGCACTAACTTCCAATAATTACTGAAAAGCAAAGCAATTTCTCTTTTCTTGTGATGACTCAAAGATCAAGGTAGACTATTCAGAGTATAAACATTAGCATTGAAAATTAAAAAAAAGAGTACATTTGGAAAAACAAAAAAGTACTAAAACTAGTACACTTCTATTCAATGGAGAGTGGAACCACTGAATGTGAATGGATAGCCTTGGAAAAGTAAAAACCGTTGAGCTGCCCTGGTCAAGGGATTGAATAACAGACACTAGCATTATTATGGGATAACAGCAAGCATCTTGAATATCAAGGCGTTTGAAAATTAGTGTTGTCTTTGAGAGCACCATTCTTCGTACACACAGTATAGCTACAAAGTAAAATGTAAATACATAAACAATAACAACTCCAAAGTCTGAATTAGTTTGAGTGTACACAGTAATTATACACACAACAAAACAATATATGGATGGGATGCACTATAAATAAATATATCAAAAAAGAACATTGGACATTATTAAGTACAGAGGTCATACGGTCATTCAATGGGACATTATGGGAGTTGTTCATTGTGATAAGTGGGAAAATGCTGATGCATTGCATAAATATGAAGTAAAAGGGTAGGATTTCCAGCAGTTATTTCAATACTTTCCAGTTGTATTCAGACACATTTATACAGTTGTGTATGAATGCTTCTTCTGCCATCCCAAGTGCAATTGTAAGTTCAAAGTACCATCATGCTAGACCAAACACAACTCAATCCAATGCAGGCCTGTTCTCTATTTTCATTCCAGTATTTTTGGAATATAAGCCAACCTCATGCCTTTTCTAATCTTGGGACATCCAAAGCCATCATGAATTAGATTTTAATCGATAATAAGGTAAAAAACATGAGATATGAGATGGAGAACAGTCAACACAATCACATGGGTGTGCATATTGTAATAAAACAAGTAACAACACAAGTGATTAATACATGTACTTACTGTGTATTCTAATTAGCAGCAGGAGCAGCAGTGGCAGGTGGAGGTAGGTGTCAGGTCATGTGAGGACAGAAAACAATAGGTAGTTGCAACATTTTGAGGAAACAAATTTGTATTTGCTTGCATCCAGCATGCATTGGTTGCAAAGGTATGTATGTGTACACACACGAAATTATTCCAGTATAAATCACAGACATAGTGGTTAAAATGTAATAACAGGCTCTACAATGCAAGAATTTGTACCATTCATACACATACACACATTATTACCGGTTCTGGTGTAGGGGTAGTAATTCCAAGCCTTCTCTGTGATGTAGAGCACCTTAGGGATCATATATTGCATCCAACCAGGCAGGCGGCTGTGACAAACACAAGACAAAAGACAAGAAAACGGAGTGATTGAAAACAGTGTCATCTGTTGTCAAAACAGCTGTGCATCATCAGGAAAAGGCACATGCTAATTGACCTCCACTTTCTGATTCAACATGTCCTGCGATTAAGCAATTACAGACAGAAACAGATCAAGTGCCGCGAGGCCAGCTGTAGATCTCCAAACATGGATAGAAATGCAGCAAAGGAAATGACTAAGGGGCATTAACCTATAATTGGTACTTGTGGTGAACTTCCTGTTATGTGAAATATGTTAACAATAAGTCAGTGGGAGCAATATTATGGTCGCATAAAAAAGATTACAGCACTTCTTCAATGCAGTTTACCCAGCCAGCCATCCAATCTGTAGCAAATTAGTTAAGTGCATGGCACATACACCATGAACATATATCGAATACCACTACATTATTGAGTTGCTGCATACCTATGTAGTTGCACCAAACCAAATGTTATAATCATGTGGAATATGGAACTGTTTTAATTGAGTGAAATTCTGGATTGTGTGGAATAAAGAATTGATGAAGCGTGGGAATTGGAGGAAACAAATTGTGGCATAAATTACATTACGGTTTTCTGCAACGAGTTGTGAGGGATGTGAGCCAAGATTTGTATTGATATCATTTGTTGATGATGTAAAAGAAATAGTCTTCAAGAGCACTTCCACTGCCATTTGTACCATCACAAATTACAAATATCAGTTCCTTTCTCCAAGCTCTTTCCTGCTACTCCTAGTTTGGTCTTCAACGATTAGATTAATTACATAAAAAGGCTCAATCTTGCTCGATTTCCTCCATTCTTGGCACAGTTTTATCTACAATGTTATTAAAACACTGACCTATTGCATATAAAATTATTTTATCATCTGAATCTTGTAGCAACATTACTACATGAAGTCGTGCTACGAATAGTATTGCACATTTTAATAAAAAAAAAGAAGAAAAAAGAAAAGATAAAAGAGGAAAAAAAAGCTTTAATATATTTATGAAATGTCGATAAAATATAATAAAGACAATTTTAACACTTTCATTTCTTACTTGTAAACCTCAGTTGTAAAGTACAGTTTCCCCCCAGAAAATTTAAGATATTGCTTGATTATATCATTTCAATACAGCTCTACCAACCAGCTATACAATTACAAAAAACATTGCTCCCTAAACTAAATGGGTGTGGTTGTAATAGACGTTTTTATGCTCCAGACTCTGTATGATGTTGTAAATGTATAAAATATGCATGCGCATGATATTTATAACATACAGGGTAGGTATGAAGGCCACAAGTTGCTGTGTTCATTATCTTGAAGACAAACAGAGAGGTTTATTCTTTACTTCTGCACTGAGACAGATCCATTGTGGAAGTAGGGAAACAAAATGTTCATCCATCATGTATGCATTTTCCTTCCACTTATTTACTAGTTAGAGATTGCAGGTTGAGATCATAATCATAACACATGTTATTGAGAATCAGGAACATAAGGACAGCGGCTTATTCAATCACACAAGGGGTGCCAAGCCAGCCCGTTATTAAACAAGTTAGGGAAGGCAACAAGTTTAATTATCACTGCTCCACACAGTGTTACTGTCTGTATCTGCATGTGTGGTACCAGTACATGCTGGCTACATTCACCGTTTATTTTTGCATATGCTTGATCTTCAACAAAAGCTAAATTGAAGGGTGTGGCACACAAGGGTGCTGGCACACTAGGTGTGACCTATATTACTGAAGCCAAGAGCAAGGGGGTGCTTATGTGAGGATAAAAGGTGATAAAGGGTGCACAGAGGTCAAAGAATGTAAGATTAATTACTCATGGCCAGTGCAGATCAGGGCTAGGGCGTAGGTACCAAAGAAAGAACACATGCATGCATGTGAACATTGAAATGTACTAGCAGAAAACCCCACCCTGGTGGCGGTTTTTAAGTTGGCCACCTGCAGTAACAAACATGTTAAGTTTGCTTTATGTAACATGTAGGGATTATTGACACTGGGTTGTGTTCCCCATCACCAAACTACACCCACTAACAAAACCACAACAATTGCCATCTGATCTGAATGAAACATCTGCGAGGACATGCAGTGAGGTGCCCTAATCAATCCCCAAAAGTTTTGTAAAGATCCCTCTAGAGGTTTGGGAGGAGTTAGAGAGCCCACACTCACATACAGAGGGACAGACAAATTGTGAATTATAGCAAGATTTGTGTCTAACATAGGTGTATAATCCAATAAAGGTGTATGTGTGTGTATGCATGTGTGTGCATATGTATCTATATGTACGTAAGTATGGTATGTGTGTTAGGATAAAAATGTGTATGTATATCACATGTATGCACAGGATTGTCCTTTGTACAAATTGGAAAGCATCTGGAGTGTGCGAAACAATTTTGCTTTGTCATGCAGAAATGTTCATAGCAGTACAAGGAATTGTGAAGGTCAGTAGATATACATTTTTAAATGGAGAAAGGTTCCCCTATTTCTATCATCCAAATTAGTTTTTATATGCCACGCTGTCATTAACTTAGCTGGCTTAAACTGCAATGACTGTCGCTCTCAAACGCCACAATTGATTGTTGGACCAACAAGTTTCTCTGTGGTTATGCTTAGCAGGTGATAATACCTATGGTGTGTGCTTCTCTGGAGGTGGTGTTTCCCTGGGTTGGCATGGTTACAGTGGAGGAACAGCCCACAAGAATAATTGGTGGATAGTTTTGCAATGGTGAGTGAATGTCAGAAAAGGTGACCATGCATTAAGAAAGAAGGTATGCCTTGTTCTCATGGTGTGGCATGCCCACTTTCTCCAGAGTATACTTGTGCTTCTATTATTAATTTAATTATACATAGCACATCCTTCAAGCACTCACTAGTAAGACTAAACACTTTGGCAAACGACAGAGCATAGGTTATACTTGGCAAGAGAAAAAGGGTTGAGCACTTCATTAAAAATTATGAAGGAAGAAAAAGTGTCATTTTGCTGTCATCAATAAAACATGTTGACAAAAATTGTCAGGCACAGTGTTGAATAAGAAGCTAGTAGTAGTTAAGCAGTTAGTGCCTGTTGACTCTACTCTATATTGCTCAAGACTGGAATCATTTGGACAACCTTCGTCTTAGAGCCTTCAAGAAGAAGGAGTGGGGGTTGGAGAAATAGTCCACTGGAAAGGAAATGTTCTGTGATCAAGCCAAAGTAAAGAGGAGGGTCACCAATCACCTGTTACACACACACAGTGTGAGAATACCGAATGAGGAGCTGGCTAATCCACGGTAGTGTCTCTAGATCCTTATTTCATGATGGTTCACTGGCACTGAAAGTAAACAACAGGAGGGCACAACAAAGATAACAGATAGAAGAGTTAGCTCATACTATGATGTAATGAAGCATATCCGCATTTGGTAGCTCACTCTAGACAAAATTGCTCTTAAATTTTCAATCATGCAACTAAAACTTTATTACTTCTGTTAAAACACAATCATTCTTAAATTACAGTACAGATAGAAGCATTCTTCTAGTATATATTTGCAGCTTCCAGTCCAAGAGTTCATTCCGGATGGGGCAGATCATGGAAGGAATATAATTGAGTTTAGACATATTTTGGCGCTATTTGCAGTGGGGCTAACCACAAGACAATGTTGCCAACACAAATTTCTCTCCTTTATTAATACCAGTACAGTCTCTGAAATAATAAGGTTGTCTACTCATATCCATAAGCTTTCATTCTTTTTGTGCAGATTATTTAAAGGAATGTTATGCCTACTGCACTGTGATGAGGATGGTATTTCAGACATGACCCCTGTCCACCCACAACAATTAAAACTCCGAAAAACATCCAATTAAAAAAAACAACAACAACCTTGAATGCATATTAGATCATGAATGAGACATCTAGAACTACTCTGGAACAGCACCTACTAGCAACAATATAATTAAGTCTTACAAACATGGTTAGCTTATGTTCTCTTGGCAGATTGATGGACAGTGTACAATGTTTTTGCGAGTATATGGCCTTGTAAATAAAGAAGTTAACACCTCATGTAACAGATATAAAGGCCTTGCCTGACCAGTGCCCACTGTATCAGATAAACAGTGCAACAACCATTGAGTGCAGTGCAGCTAATGCATATTGAGAAGATAAACCTTGTTTAGAAAACACCTCGACATAAAATGAGATGGTTAAATAAAGTGGGACAGAGTTCACCTGGAGCAATTGGCAGGGGTGAAGGATCTGCTCAAGGCTCAAGTCCAGTCTACTAGTGATATCCTGAAGAGCTCCTTCATAAGTCACAACTTCATCTGCAACAATGCCATCATGATCTACAGCTTCATGTTTTTCCAACAAGTTGGCCCAATGCATCCCTCTGAACCCAGGAAGGTAATATGATATCTTTGGGATCTGAAAGTGATATTTACTACATCAGTCAGCCAGTGGTTTTGATTTAAAGCTAATACAAGAAAACATAATTCCAATTCCACACAGGTTAATAGGTTAGCAGTTGAAGGTCTTTGTGTAGGTAGGTGTTAATTACATTGTTTACTTCCTCCATCACTTCCTCTGCCACCATAATTACATTGGCGGCAATGTAAATCCACACTCGAGAATTTTTTTGGGCCAGAAGAAATATCACAAAGCAGTGATCATCACATGTTTTGACCCACCTCAACCAAGGGTGAGACTTCCTACGTGTTGGTTTGGGTTAACAAGTTTACTCCACTCTGGTGTTTCAGCTTGGCAAAGCAGCTATTCAGGAGGGCTAAGGTTGAGTGGCTAGCAAGTGCAGCCAATCTTATAAATAGCCCTGGGGTGGTAAAATCGGAGAGACTTACCTTTGAAAAAAACAACATTTTTTTGATCTAGGACGGAAGTTTTGTAATCCCACTGTCAAATATTTCATGCTCTCTAAAGCAGCACTTACATAAAGAGCACCCATTTTACCATGTTTAAAAAGGTATGTATACAAAATGTCATCCACTTTAGAATTGACATAACTGCTAACTACAACCAAGTAGAGAAAAAATAAACAACTTCACCATATACGAGTCCTACAAATGTTAGCTGTGCAGTCAATGATTTAGTACTATTGTTCATAAGTAGCACAATCAAACAGTTTCAAAATTTCAGGACATCAGCTTTAGGCACCATATGTGCAATTAAGAGGGGAAATGAAGAGGTTAAAGGGTAGAAAAAAATTAGGATGCCTTTTAAAATCTAACAACACAAAAAACAACAACGGACATTTCAGCTTCTCTTCATCATTATCATTGCACTATTATAACGAAGAAATTAATATTCCAAATTGAACATACTATCTGTATGATTTACATGAGGAAAAAATATTGGTCAAAAATACAATTGAACAAAGATAAAATATAGAAAACTCTGTATAATTGCTGTGCCAGACTTAGAATTTACAATACTGTTAGTTATATTATATTATCCAGGTTTGAAGGCGCTCTCAGTGTTAACAGAATAGAATTAACAGTAAAAGTGAGCTTAGTGAGGATTAAATTATAGACACACACATTACATCACATGACCAAACCATGGAAACAAAATCATAAAGATTTACAATTCAAACCTATAAAATAAGAGCAGCTAAAGAAATGTGCAAATTGGCAAGATGACAAGAGAAACGTGGCACAATTTCTCACCTTGTCAAATATATTCTCTTTTCCGTATATTGGCCAGTCCCACGTTCTTCGTCATGGCAAGCTTGGTTAACCACCACCTCCACACCATCCCCATTGCCTTGGCTTTCCTCCGCGCTGTGCCTAGCTATCATGTACAGCTGGCCTATTCTGTACTGCATCACAAAAAAGCAGAACATTACCACACGTAGCAAAAGGTCAGTCGGGACATGTTGTAGTTCTCCAACTCAAATAGCAAAAACTGAAATCACTACAGCATGCTAGCTAGTTAGATATTGAGCTAAGGTGTTATTTCACTGCGCTTACCTCCTCCACCGTAAGTGGCATGCACACCCTGTATTCTTTCAGCAGCATAGGCCCAACTAGTCCGAAAAATTAAGGAATTAATTGACGATAAATTCCCTGCAGAATAGACTGTAGGCTAGAGCCTACATTTATATAAGATCATCCGTAAGGTCTCCTCCCCTTATTGCCTGGTTCCAGCTCCACTCACCACCATTTAAGCGCGTGCGAAGTTATCTTATTTTACGTTTCATTATGTTGCCTAGTCAGCACAAATATATTAAAAAAATAAAGAAATCGAAAGATGAGCTTGCTTTGATTTATGATTTGTGATGAATTAAGTTATTTTCCATGGAAGGTTAATTTGAATAACGTAGAATCTGAAGTATCTTAGATTTGGTTGTGCTTTATTTAATGTTTACACTTGTATCCTCCAAGTAATCTTCTTTAAGGGGAGGGAGAGGCGGAGCAACTGGGAGGAAGCTAGCCACGCCCATTTGAGACTATTGACCGTGGGTGTAGCATTGCAGGAAGAAATATGGGGGGTTCTTCAATTTTGGAGTCTAACGATGGTGAAGGAGGGAGTGATGCTTCCTGCAATTCTGATCAAGTGGATCAAGCTACAGGTGACATTGCAGGTGAAAGAGTGGGAGGGTCTGTACAGGTGGGTGTGACTTCAACTGCAGATTTTTCAGATGCACCAATAAATGAAAGGGATGAGGAATCTGGACAGGTACTAGAAACTGAAGTGCAAGATTTGGTAGTGAAATGCTGTGAGCAAAGTGAAGTAGGTGCTGTTGACTTAAAAATCGAAATTTCTAATGCAATGGATGTAAAGGACCAAATGGAGTCCATTCCAGTTGGTGCGAGTTTCAGTACTAATAGTGCAATTTTTCACAGTAAAGGATGTGATACAAGTGAAGGATGTGATACAAGTGAAGGGAAGTGTGAACATGGATCTGTTCATGTTGGAGAGGTACATCACAGTGAAGGGAGTGACAAAAAAAGAGGGAATGAAAAGAGTACTGTTGGTGGATATGCAGAAGATGGCCAGAATGATGAAAATAGAGGGCATGATGAAGGTCCTAATGAGAATGTTGAAGGTGCGTGTGTGGAAAAGGTAAAATTTAGTGAGTGGGAAGAGAGTAAATTCTCTGGTGTTGAAGGAAAGGAGTACTTGAGAGTGAGTGCATCTGAAGGAGGTAGTGATAGTGGAGCGGTACATGCCATCTGTACTCAGAGTGGTCCTTCAAAGCAGATCAATACTCCAGCATCAGGTAGCACGGCTGTTGTACCTCTCAGTCAGCCTAATTGTTATTCCCAAAGGCACAGGGAAAAACAGGAGAAAAAGGAAAAACTACCCACTGAATCATCCACCAATGAAAGTAAGGCTGAAACTTATCCTGCAAAGGAGCATCAACAGCAGCTGCAACGGAATTTGCAGCAACACCTAAAAAGCGGAGATCAACATCAACAATGCCAAATAGAAAGAAGTCATAAGCCACAGCAACAACTAAAAGAACAAGATCAGCAGCAACTGAAGAAAGATCATCAGAAACTAATAAAACATCAGTTAGAACAAGAATATTCCATTAATGCAGATCAAGGTGGGAATTATTCCAAAGAAGGTGATTGCGATTATCACGATGGACATTATTATTATTCGCAAGAAGGGTACTTGGAATACTACGAGGAGGTTGATGATCAGACATATTTGGGAATTCAGGATCAGTATAATGTGGAGCTAAGTGAGCAGTATGAGATTCAGAATCAGTATTATTTGGATCCTAATTCACAGCATGGAATTCAGTATGCAAGCCAGGAATATGAGACTGAGCAGTATGAAACTGTGGATCTAAACCAGCCGCATGATCAACAATATTTGGATCCAAATCAGCAAGTTCAAAATCCAGATCAGCAGAATCTTGATCAGGATCACCATCATGAGGTGTGGAACCAAAATGATTCCAACAAGCAACATTTAGTGAATAGCCAGCAGTATGAAGATGCAAACCAGCAACATGGGGCTCAGGATCAACATATGGACTCAAACCAACATTATGGGGATCAAGTGTATGTGGATCAGAGGCAGGAACATGAGAATCAGTATCAGCACTATGTGGATCCTGACCAAAAATTCGAAGCTCCAAACCAGCTCTATCGGTCTCAAAATGAGCAGTATGAAATTCAAAGTGAGCAATATGTGGATTCAAATCAGCAGTTTGTGGATGCAAGTCATAGTTATGAGGATGTAAGCCAGCAGTACACGACTCAAGATGATCAGTATGGCGGCAGTTGGAGCCAAGATTATTCATCCTCTGATAATTACTCACAGGAGGAGTATCACTTCTATGTTGAAGAAGGTCAGTATGACCAGACAGAGTATGAAAGCCAGCATCCATATCCTCATGGCCAAGGGCAGTATCCTCAGGCTGACCATGGCTACTATGAAGAGGAATACAGCACTTCATCCCATGGAGTTGCACCTAGCAGTCAGCCATCATCGACTCAGCAAGCTGCCCTTCCAGCACCTCATCCTCAATCAGCACCAAGACCTCCTCTGCCCAGACCACTAGAGCCTCCACCACAATCAATTCATTGTCCAAGACGACCGCTGCTTGACACACCAGTATCGTTGCAGCAATCTTACTCTGCAGTGTCTCTGCATCAGCCATCACCAGTGGTTGGGCAGCTTGCCGATGTCCCTTCTACTCCCGAGTCAACTCAGTTGTATCAACATCACCCTCCAGAAAGTCATCAATGTATTTCTCAGCAGGAACTAGAACACCAACATCAGTTGTCTGCGGGAGCTCAACCACCAGACCCTCTGAAGCCTCCAACACAGCTTCAAGTTCTACCAGGTGTATCTGTGCATCTGCAAACACCTGCTCCTCTGTTTCCTCCTTCTCTTTCTTTGTATCCACCTCCACCAGCTTCTCCACATCCTCCTGCTTCTCAACATCCTCCTGTTTCTCAACATCCTCCTGCTTCTCAACATCCTCCTGTTTCTCAACATCTTCCTGCTTCTCAACATCCTCCTGTTTCTTTGCATCCACCTCCACCAGCTTCTCAGCTTCCTCCGTCCTCTATTTCTTCATATCCATCACCTCAAGCTTCTCAATGTCCTCCCACTTCTCAACATCCACCTGGTTCTTCGTATCCACCACCTCCTTCATCTCAACATCCTCCTGGTTCATCATATCCACCACCTCAAGCTTCTCAACATCCTCCTGATTCTCAGCATCCTCCTGGTTCTTCATATCCACCACCTCCATCTTCTCGTGGTTCATATGATATAGAAAGTGATCACAGGAAAAGGTTTTGGAGAAAGGACAGAAGGAGAAACTCTCATTCCTCTGGAAAATGGCATGATATGAAACAGTCATCAAATAGAAGTAACTTTTACCATCATCCTTATTCAAGTGACCATCGAAGAGAGAGAGAAATTGAATCAGTAGAGAGACGTAATTATTCGTGGTACAATGACAGGGACATTGTCAGACACGAAATATCACAACACAGAGCAAGTGACACGCAGTCCAAAAAAAGCTCTTTCCATGATAAGTCAAGTGATGTTGCACCAAGTGATCCCAGATCAAGAAGGATGAAGACCAGTGAAAACTCTCCCACTTCTCAGCACCACTACACCAAGTCAGCTAGGTATGCTGCTGCCTTAAAGCCAACCTTTATTGAGAAGAGGAGCTCCATGTTAAACAGGAGCAGTTCTGTGACCATGCAAGGCAAGAAGGCAGGAAAAGGTCCTCCTCTTATCCAGCCTCATACAGAAGAGTTGGTTGAAAAGAAAAAGCAAGGACCCAAAGTTGAAAACAATCCAGGTGACCCTTCGGCCAGCTCAAAAAATACCTTGTCTAGTTTTAAGATACCCAAACGAAAAGCTGCAGCTGTTGAGCCGAAGGTTGTGTCAAGTGTGTCACTTTCTCGGAATGCAGAAGTTAAGATTCCAGCTCGGGATTCTCTGAGTGGGAAAGAAGTGGAGGAAGCTAAGTTGAATGACACTGGCTTGGGTTGTAAGAAGACAGCTGGAAAGCAGGTCAAAAATGAAAAACTTCAGTTAGTGGAAGGTGAAGCAAAAGTTACAGAGGAATTGAAGAGTAAGAGCTGTGCAGGAGTGACAATTCAGGTTCTCCCCCAAGATGAAAGTGTTTCTAACATGTCCATTCAGCATTCAGGGGTTCCAGCAGCTGCAACAACCCAGTCTTCTGCTACCAAGGTGTCAACAGGAACAGAAGCTAAGTCATCCACTCCACCACCAACAAAGAGTGATAGCAGTGGTGTGGGTTTGGCTGCAAAAGCGGGCTCAGAAGCAGCTGCTACAAGTGCTGCCGGTCAGGCTAAATCTACCACAGGCATCTCTTGCTCAGTCACTGCTGCAGTGAAGGGTTCTGAATTGAAGATAAATAAGAAACAGTTAGCAACTGCTGGAGCTTCTCGTACAGCTCAAGATTTGAACTCCTTGTTCTTTAAATTAAGTCCAGTGGTCCTAGGACAACTATCAGCTACTGTTCAAAGAAGTCTGAAAGTAAGTGGTACTGTGAAGTGATTAGCAAGATAGAATGCCTTCTATTCATGTTCTTTTTTCTTCTGTTTTATATGTTGGTGTGTTTGTTGTCTTTGTTCCATTTTGTATGCATGCAGGCAGCTGGGAATATAGTTCCTCCTTCCATTGCAAGTATAGCCAATGCTTCTTCTGCAAATTCTTCCACTGGTTCTGGTATAGATACAACTTCTGCTGCTGTTTCCACTGCCAAATTTCTTGCCACTCTTTGTTCTTCAACATTTGGCCATATCGACACCACTTCTCCACCTACCACATCTGCTGGCACACCTGTGGCTTCCTCTAGTGCTGACTCAACTGCATTAGTTGACAAGAACATTGCAGGAGAAGCTTCTGCAGTGTTGGTACCCTCTACTCTGCCTAATACAATAACCAGCAGCACCATTCTTCCAAGGCCTCCAAAAATGGTTCCTGGAGTATCTTCTACTGCTGTCTCTCAAGCATCTTCTACTGTGGTTCCCCAAACGTCTTCTTCCCCAGTGATCCCCAGTGCTTCTTCTCCTGCTGGGCTCCACCTAGAATCTTCTCCTGCTGTGGTGTCTCCTGGCCCTTGCTCTGCCATCACTACCAAGGTTGAGAGCTCCTTGGAGAGCACTGAGGTAGGTCAGGTGCATGCACATCATCTCCTGTGTTGCTGTATGAACTTTTTTTTGGACCAAAAAAAATAATACTGTGTGGAGTGTACTACTATTAATTTTTTTTCATGCATGGTTTACATAAATACAGGTTTTTCCCTGAAAAGGGGGGGGGGGGGAGAAGAGAATATAATGACACAGAGTATTTTTATTTTCGTGGGGAGCATATCCTAGGGGATCTGGGGTAATGTCCCCCATCGAAATTTTGAAAAGTCAGTGCTCTCATATGAATTCTAGTGGATTTTGGGGAGACACTCTAACTACTTAGTTTGCTATAATATATTTCATTTTTTATCCTATAGAACATTGTACTTTTAGTGGGAGGGGAATTTTTATCTGGTGGGGGAAATCCCAGAGTGCAACTCTGTGCGTGCGTGCGTGCGTGCGTGTGTGTGTGTGTGAAACACTGTAATGAGTGATTATCTTACCTTATGATCCCAACACTAGTGAATAACAATCACCTCACACAGTGCATATATATAAATCTGTTCTCAATATAATGTTCATAGCACAAATGATGCATAAGTTGACCAACTTTTATTACTCATGCTTTCCAGGTTGTGTGTGTTGCTAGCACAAGGTCCTAAGCATATAGTGACAAATTCATTTCTAGTTCAGGTGGCAAAATACTTAATAGATTGTATTTATCAATACCCCAAAGAGACTTTCGTGTTAGTCAACTCATTGCATCTGAATAACTGGCTTCCATTGAAAATCTGTAGGTTAAAAGCTTTTTTTTTAATGCTAGAGTTCTTTGTGTGGTTGCTATGTAAGAGAGTTTTTTTTAATTTTTTTATTGATTAAGAAGATAATTGTGGTTTTGTACACTTCTTTGCAGTGCAATTGTAGTGTAGGGCTACTTTTGTTCCTGGTTGGTAACACTTGGTGTGTAATGCAGTGTGACTGCTGCATAGACTTAATTTGTTTCTGGTTTACAGTGAGTGAGTAATAAGTGCAGTGTGGCTTTATCGAGTGGAATGATTTCTATTTCTCTGCGTGTGAATTATGCCTGGTCAGCTCTGAGTGATTGATGCAGGGTTATGTTAGTGTGCATGTAAGTTTCTGTTGCTCTCTGTACCATGCCAGTGGGCAAATGAGAGCGGCAAGACTCACATTGGGGGGAGTGGCCATGTAGTGTTTTCTGAATGTGTGGAGTACATCTCTCATGGCCTTGCATCAACTGCTTACAAGAAATAGCAGTTACTAGCTGGCTGCAGACAGGCAGACAGATAGGCACAGAGTGGTGTGATGAAGATAAATTTATCCATATTTCCCACAAACTGTAGATAACTGTATGCCCAATACATTTTTCATTTTAAATGTCTACGTAATGCTCTGGAGAGTGGTACAATTATGATTGAAGGCTTGTATTATTTGAAAAAGAAAAAAATGCTCTCTATGCTACTAAGCTCTTATGTAATATAACCTATAATCTGCTTATATACCCATAGGCTTTCGTCATGCCAATTTTTGGGGCTGTTGCTCAAGTGGTTTTGGAGGAGATAATGCTCTAACAAGCAGACAGACGAAAATTTAGCACATTAGCATTATATTGCACTGAAATGTTTCCTTTTTTTAAGCTGCAGGCGGAGTTAGACTTGTGTTCACTCCAGCCCTCTAAACTGAAGATGCATTAAGTTTGCCTCATATTGCTGAGCTGTCTTTGGAGTACTTGTCATGTGTTAAAGGGAATATGATAAAGAAGTGTCATGATTCAGTATGCCCCTGGGAGATTTACAAGTATAGACCATCCACATAGCAAGTCAGAATTGACAAGATTACTAGATCTCTGTCCAATCTGATGAAGATGAAGATGAAAACACTGAAACAGAACTGCTCTTTTTTTTTTGTTGTGAAAACAAGAAACCATGCTGTCTACATGTAGAGTTAGGAGCACCGGATTTAATGTGGGGTTGGAAAAGCATTGAAGAGAAATAAAAAGGCTTATATCACAGTGAAACTTGTATTAGTAGCTTTTGAGCTGCCTTCATGGTGCATTCTGCTGATATCATTTTCAAAAATAGTTCAAGTATCCTTTGCAAGGTGGAAAAGAAGACTAACTATTGTCGAGTTGGAAAAAAAAACTAACAACATTTGAAAAAACAACTTCCAAATTTAAATCATCTATTCACCTATCTGTAGTTGTTGTCCTCCCCCCCCCCCCCACATACATACACACACACACACAAAACCCTCTCATACATTTGGTCTGCTCATTATTAATTTTAGTTTCAGAAGACTTTCTTCATTGAATAATGCCATCAACTAATATTCATCAAGCAGGGAACTATCATGTTTTATTAAAAGGTGAACAACTGTACTGAATTGATTTATTAGAAATTGATAGTATCTTTTGCTACTTCAAATCAGATATATATCCATTGTTCTTTACAATTGTTTCTAATTTAAATTTGGTAAGGATCTTCTAGCTTGTGGTTGATGTAGGTACAATCTTAATGTATTTTCTTCTTTAAATGGTCAACCCCATATACCCTATAATACACTTGTTGATTTAAAATATAACTCTTTTGGTCTTGTATGAAAACAAAGGACAAAACTAAGGAACGAAATCAAACTGAGCCAAGCGTAGACACATTTGACAATAGTGCATTCTTGGTAGTGTGATTTTTAAACGGCCAAACTTCCTTGCAGACACAAAATATTGTCTTTAATTTGTTTTTGTTATTGTATTAAAGCAGACCAATAACTCCTTTTGCATTAAATGTGCTGAGTAACCACTTCCTTATTGTTGCACTTTCATGTCAGTCAGGAGTTCCTGTTTTGGTGATGTCTAGTAACACAGGAACAAGAACTGTTGTCTTTGTTCTTCCCGTGGTAAGTTCTTATTTCGGCAGAAGTGGTGTCTAGCTGTCACAGGAAAGGCACGTTGTCCTTGCTCTTTGTGGTTAACAACAACCAAGATAAGCTACATTTGCCTGCTTACAAGTGGCGAGTTATTCCAGAAACATTTTGGGGAAGTAATACATATGAAAGAGGAAGATCATATGGAGTTCTTCCGATCTGAATAGCAACAAAGAAATACTGTGATGGCTATGTATTTTAAAAATACTTTATGTGAAGGCATGCTCCATAATTTTATGCGTGGAAAATGTTTTGTAAAGAAAGGTACAAGTTAATTAATTTTAAGATGGTAAACACCCACATTTTTTTGGTCCGTTTTTGTTGTTTTTAACGAGATTATTTTTGTTTTCCTAGTTCATTTCAAATCCTTTAGACTCCAACTTCTACCTTGACTTCCTAAAACATTTACTTCTAGTCTGTCAAAATTTATAACTCACCAAAAAGAAGTATAAATGCTGTCCTATTATAGATCATTCCATAGCTCCTGATCTGTTCTAATTGATAAAACCAAAATCTGATATATTACTTAAAAAGGGTTGATGTCATGATAATACTTATGACATCCATTAATCCTGTGGCTTATCCCTTATTCACAACCTCCTATACCTCAAGTCTCTGTTCCTACCGTCTGATAGTGATGCTATCCCAGTACTCTTTACCTACCTCTTCCCCTTTCACTCATGACTCCGCAGTTCTAACAAATGAGTTGTTTGGCAAGGGTGGTGGCCGAACACCACATCCCCAATCAACAGTGGTGCAGACTGGGACTAATTAATGGGGCGGTGCAAGCCCCTTTAATTCCAACAAGGAAGGCACGACCAACGGCCCAGACCAGAACCACCAGACGGAGGAAAGGAAGGCATGGAAATATAACCCTCAAAAATATCAGTATACCTCAACCAGGAGGAATTTAATAGCATTACAGTATACACATGCAGTTGTATGCAACAGATATTAATGTATAATGGAGTTTAACACAGCATGGAGGAGTAGTGAGCCAGTTGCTGGCGTGGAATCTTGATATATTCCAGGTAAGCAAGGCTCCTCCATCATCCCAAAGTCTTCACTGTGGAGTCCTCCATACCCCTGGCGGCTGCCTTTGTGGCAGACCCAGTCTGGAAATTATATCCTGAGTATGGACCAGACTCACGCCTGCCACCTGCAGGGCTTCCTTCACTGCGACCACTAAACGTTGTCTAGTGAGTGGTCGCCCGTCACAAAACTAGAATAAGGGTCCCCTGGCGTCCCCTCACCAGTAGGCAGGCCATTATGGTCGACACCGGGCACAGGTTTGAGGCCACCTTCCCGATAAACAAGGAGATGCCATGACGGAAGGGGTCCTGATTTATATCTCCATCAGACTGTTGGGCTGGGTCATCCACAGAAATAGGTGGGCAGAATTATCATAGGTGCCATTCCTTGGCACTGTTAACTCGCCGACCTGTAGGAAATCAAAGAAAGCCAGGCAACATGCCACCCACAGCATGATCGTGTCTGGATCACTTACAAAGGGTTCCTCAACAGAGGGGGTGTAATGGGGTGGTGCTCGCTCCTGCAAATACCAACCACTCCCTCAGCTCGCTTGATTCCCCACAACACACAGTGGAGCTTGGGCAGAGCGGGTTCAAAAGGGATACTGAATCCCTCCTTAACGTACAAATGCTTGAACCATGTAAGATTTGATTGCCCGATGTAAGAGTCCTGGCCAATTGTGCTGCAAATTGATACAGTAAATTTTCCCCAGCAGGCATTGCCAGTAAAATTCACATACCATTGCTGGCCTCAAGCATATAATTCCTCAAGCATATAATTTGCATGTGGAATCTGCCAAACCTTTAAGAAAGTACAGTTGAACAAGGACAGCCAGTCCACCTTTGTCCAATCCGGAGTCCCGGACACCAAGCACTGGAGCATGCACTCTGGGATGCTGGTGGGTTCCTTGGCTACCAATATACCAACCTCTGAAAGGAAGACAGCGAGTTTCATGAGAGGGCATCGACAGCACTATTAGCCACCCCTGGAATGTGGCGGCAAACCAAAGTCACTTCCCAGCGGGCCAGGAAGAAAGACAGGTGTCATCGCATCAGGTGCATGGCCCTGTTCACCTTACTCCTGCCAGAGTTAACAATTACTACCACTGCAGCATTGTCCCATCAGCAACAAATAATGAGGCTACACAGAGGACCCCACACGGCAACTCCCAGAACTATGGGGAGCAGTTCCTTCACTGTTATATGAACTTCCCTCCAACTGCCGGGGAGTTCCAACTGGAACCACGTCCCCATCATCCACAGGATCCCGAAGCATCTGACGTAAGGACAGTCTGTGGTTCCCTCCTTACCATGTTGACCGTTGGACACAACCCATTCCACATGGGAAGAAAGCACCCCCACCACTTGAGGTTGGAGTGGAAACTGGTGTTCAGCCGCACCTTGTGGTCTTCTTGCGTATGAGAGTTTCTTCTCTATTTGTTGACTTTCGCCTGAGGTATGTGTCAATTTTCCAGGGCTCACCACGAGGAGGTAGTCAACATGAGCTGGGTGGACTGGTGTGGGAAGATGTTGAAGACAGGAAAGTTTTCCTGTTAGTGCTGGGTTTGAACTCACAACCCAGGGGTTGTTAGTCCAAGAGCATAACTACTCAGCCAACACACACACACCCCCACCTTGTGGTGCAAGGCTTTTAGGCACCTAAAAAAAAACAACCCTCAATCATGCGCTGGAGGAATGCTCTGCCCTGCTTGACAATGCCACATGCATGCTGGAGCTGGCCAATGATGGACAGCAGCTTCCTCTTGGTACAAGACCGTATCAAGGCTGCGCATGATGCAGAGGCCCCACCTGCTTCACGCCCAAACAAAGCGAAGTCTAGTAGTCTGGCCCACATGAAAACAAAACAATATAACACACAGGTAAAGTCCCTACACTGCATCAAGAACCATACCCATAGGCAATGATCCCACAATTGGTCAGATAGCACATACCTGGC
This sequence comes from Lycopodina hypogea, assembly GCA_963969325.1. Classification (NCBI taxonomy): domain Eukaryota; kingdom Metazoa; phylum Porifera; class Demospongiae; order Poecilosclerida; family Cladorhizidae; genus Lycopodina; species Lycopodina hypogea. The sequence goes on from OZ017783.1 coordinate 14,076,150, forward strand.
TGAGGACACACACATGTCACATCACACTTTGCAAACACAGCAAAGCCACTCACTTTTGAAACACAGCCAAAGTACAGAGCCACCTGCTCCACCCACGAGGTAACATGTCTGAACCAAGCCACCAGCTTGTTGCTCAACACAAGATCTATCAAGCAAGGCTGCATGCCTTAGAGGTACAGCAAACATATTCTCCACAACCTTATCATTCCATACCATACAGCTAAACCTACAATAAATAATACACCAAAAACATTTGCTTCACGACCATCCAGGCACCAATCCAATTGAGACAATAAGACGATTAGCTGTCAATGAATGAGAGCAAACACACCGTGTGAATGCTCACCATGACTTTACAGGTACAACACAAAGACAGAGAGAAGCCTACCAGCAATAGCTGTCCCCATAGGATTCACTGGCTGGATTTCCACACTATGAACTAGTCGCTTGTTCAACAATGTTTCTAGCACAGACCTTATGTGAGTGATAAGCACCTGGTCAGACTCCTAGGCATAGCAGTTCCAGCACGGTCTTCAGGCAGTGCTTCCAAGCCACTGACTACACGGTCACTAGGTTCAGACATCAGAAAACCACTAAAAGAGTTTGAAAAAGAAATCTGCACAAAGGCAGAAAAGAAATCCACTCAAAAGCTTCTCCTTTGTGTGAAGTCAGACTGATTGTTCCCTGATATTTCCCCGCCTTTGTGGGCACCCATGTGCCACCCAGGTGTGCAGGCATACCTGGGTGACCCTGCATTGACCCCTTAAGGTATTCTGCCTGGTATTAACCCCACCTAAAACTTTCTTGTGTGGTTAATTATCAAAGGTACTTGGTGGTGTTAGACACACTTCATGGTCACCCTTCCACACCTATGAGTGGTTTGTACTAATTAGTTACCCACTTGGTATAGGGTTTTTCTTTGTGACCACAGTTGCATGGGGGGGGGGGGGGGGGAGGGGTGACTATATACTTGGCTAGTATAGTTATGACACATGTCATATAGAAATCCTGTAAAATATGCTGTTTTAGGGTGTTAAATTCATATACAGGGGACAATGGATAACCAAGTTATGCTCATTTTGATTTTGGACTAATTAAAATGTGGTCAACCCCTTAAATAAGGTTACTGAACCAAAGTCGGTTTTTTTTTTGGTTTTTTTTTGTCCCTAAACCACCCCCTAACCACACATATGCACACACTCACTCACTCACTCACTCACTCACTCACTCACTCACTCACTCACTCACTCACTCACTCACTCACTCACTCACTCACTCACTCACTCACTCACTCACTCACTCACTCACGTATGCACATACATTATTTGCACATTAATTTTGGTCCAATTATATGGATGATTGAACTGTGAGATTGGACAGATAATATCTCAGTGGATATGTGGATATGCTTCCAAATAAATATTAGGTAGGGGGGGGGGGTTGGAAGTGTCTAGTATATGATACTTAATTCAATTCCCCCCCCCCCCCCCCCCCCCGTTTCTTTCTGTGTACAGGTTTCTGTTCTACCTCCCAACACAAGTACAAGAAACAGCAGCACAACCAATCTCCAGTGCTCTCCAGCATTACCTGAAGCTTCAGGTGGAGAAGCAGAGCAAGAGACAGAAGCAATGATGTTGTCTAAGGCCAAGGCAAGGGCAAGGAGAGGTATGGCTAGGAGGGACAATAGCCCTACTATATCACTTTCAACTAAAAACATGAAAAGCAGGATTTCTGCTAGTCACCCTCTCTTTCTTGAGGGAGGCAGTAAGATGAAATTATTATCTGATGGGTCAAAAGTATTCCAAGAAGATCAGAACCTTGAAAAAGCTGGTGAAGTCAATCCTCTGATATGTGACAGTTTGGGTGATGGAACGGTCTCAATCAGACTGGGTTCCGAAGAAAAACCTCTTCTCATTATTGCAGGGGGCACTACAGGAGGTGTTCCTGACAAAGGATTGGTAAGCAAGGAAGTCCAATCTGGCAAAGATGGCAATGATGATATCTCGTCTGTTCCTGCCTCCAAGCTGGGTGGTCCTAGTGATGCCAGCTTGCCAGATGTGTTCTCTGATGCTTTTTTACAGGTTGGTTTCAAGGAATACAACTTGCGCAAGTCCACGTCACAGAAGAACATTACAAAACTTGTGGGGAAAGAGAAACAGGGACTGGACAGCAGCAATGACTCAGCTTCCTACCTTACGGCAGATAAACGACCAAGATCTGATGATCTGGAAGAGGTTAGCATAGTCGCAGCAAAGAGGATTAGAGGTAAAGATGTTCAGAGGAAGAGAAAAGAAGTGGACATGCAACATGAAGAGGATGAGGAGGGAGAAGGGAGAGAAGAGAGTACCGAACAGAAGCAACCTATCTTGAATAGTATTGGATCACAAGGAATGGAACAAATCAATGTGAAGAAAAAACAGGCAGATGCGACAAAGAAACATGTCCGTGGGAGGAAGAAGAGTGTGACCAAAGAAGCATCTGATGATGATCCAATCGTGTGTGCCCTATGCTTAAAAAAGGACAGTGAAATGAATCTTGGATTTCTTTTTGGGCCCTACAAATCCCTGGGAGAGGAGAAGGAAGTGTGTGGAGAGGGTGAGAGCAAAGTTTGTGTTATTGGTGCTGTTGGTGGGGGAGGAGATGAGCCTCGTTCCCCGTGGGTACATGAGGATTGTGCTGTGTGGGCCCCTGGAGTTTGTCTGGTGGGAGGGAAGCTGCTGGGTTTCCATGATGCAGTTACAGACGGCAGAAAGCTGGTACGTAAGTTGTGGTGTGAAACAGAATACAGTTAGGGGAAGTTATATATGAATGTCGTGTGCGCCAGTTAGTGATTCCCCTTGGTGTTATATGTTGGGAAATACATGTTCATTGGGTTGTTAAATAGAATATACTCCACAATTTACATGAAGATGTGAAGTCACAATGAATTATGTGCACAAGCTCATCTGCTTTGTCTTCATATCATGCACAGTTCGTGTTCCCCCAACATGATTCTGTCTTCCTTCTGAACTAAGCCTTGTGGTTGATGACTTCATGTCTGTGCCAAATAGCTGGTGTGAGGTCATCCATGCTGTCAAATTATATCTTGAATTAATTCATGGAGGAGCTGGTGTGTGATGTTACTGGGTGATGATTTTTTGTAGCTCTTTATTAATTATTGATATAGAAACCTTTAATTTGAATTTCTATATGTACTTGCTGGTGTGTGGTGTTATACTGTGTAAAAAAAAATTTTTTTTCGAATTCTTTATCAATTCCCAGTACAGTATACAGATATTTTAAGCTCTCTCTGTACCACCTGTGCTGCTAGGTCTGTTGTTTGTGCAAGAATGGTGGAGCTACCTTGTGTTGCCATTCTCGTGCCTGTAAGACAGTCTATCACTTTCCTTGTGCCAAGGAAGCAGGTGAGCAATGGAGTACATGAGTGGGCAGCGATTGCCCACCAAGCCATACATTTTATTATTAAACGAAACACGCTATTTTACTGGCTGTAGTTTTCTTGTCACACACCCCAGTAGATAATTTTGGTATCGTAGGGGTTGGTTATTTAGTGCACTTTTGTGTTTTGTTTATGCTGTTGTATACTTTTATCAAGTATAATAAAATACTGGGACTGTGACTCTTTTTTTTGTTGTTGCTGTTTTCTTGACAACTCTTAAATTTAGTGGATTGCTGCAATGAATACCGGGTAAACATTTGGTATTGAGCAGGGCTTTTTTAGAATCATGCAGTTTACAAGTTTCAAAATAATATATTATCAATCTCCTGAGCATATCATAAGGTCTGAATAAAAATAAAATGGAAAAAAAACAACAACAAAACGAAGAAACAGGTTAGTCATACCCACTCTAAAGCAAATTTTATGTAAGAGGAATGTTTCTGTTTGGTTTAAAGTAGAAGCTATAGTTTTGACTTATTAATGAGGTCATCACATCTCACGTAGATACTAGTATATGGCACTGAATCAATACTGTTTGAGCTAGCATGGCACACACCTGCCAGCAGACCAGTATTAGCTGCCTTGAAATTTGATGTTGAACTTCTGGGGAAACATCGTGTTTATTACATTGGAGAGAATTATGGAAGATGGAGGAGCAATGTGATTTCGAACTGCTGGGGTAACATTGTTCATTGCATTCAAGATTGCTGAGAAAGTTGGAGAGTGTTGTGATGTGGAACTGCTTGGGAAATATTGTATTCATTACATTGAATATTGCAGTGGAATTGCTCGTGTAATATTACTTATTTCATTGAGGATTGCTGAGAGTGGAGTATCAGGAACAGCTGAAAATGAATATGTACAATACAATGAAGATTGGCGAGGTGGATGGGAAGCATGTTGGCACAAATAGTTATTAAATATTCAATAATGTCATGTTGTTTGTAAATGAATAGTTCATTGTCCGTTTCATCCATGAGTTGAAGGAATGGCAATAGCCCAAATCCACCTTGTCTATTTGGCTCAGAATTGGCATTTGGCTAAGAAAGGTGAGGCCTTCAAAGAATTTTTGTTCTTGTTGGAAGCGTTCTTTACCTTAGCTGTTCCTTTGCTTTGAACAATAAGTTGCAGTGATATCCCTGTCCCTGTACTAGCTTACTTAGGTTTTGCCTCATCAGAGGATTTTTCTTGGCCTGCATTGTTTAACTCATTTTTATTTTTGCTCCAATATCTGACTCTGTAGATGTCTTCCTTATTTCACCAGAAGGCGCATGCCCACACTCCTGTAGCGCATGTCCAACAGGCTCATCAGCTTGTTGGAAAGCACTTGTTTTCAACTGTCCAACTTAAAAGTGGTATTTGGAGTCACTGCTTGGCTCAATGCACAGATAGTAAGCATATAGTTCATGCCAGTTGCTCAAGTCGCTTGAAATGATGAGTGCATCAAGGGAAGTCTTTTTCCTATTCCTTGTGGTTATTCCTATCTCCTATGCCATGGTTTTGAAATTCAGGAGCAAAGAGAACTTTCTGCAATGTACAATATGATGACAGTACACATTGAATTTGGCCATCTTATACTCTTTAATAAACCTATCTCAAGAGTAAGGGAAATTTTAAAAAATAGATCTTTGATTGTTTTTATCTACGCCATTCATAGAAATTACATTATAATCTGGTTCAAATGTTATTTTTAAATATAAGTGTGACTAGAGGACAATTAGTTAAACAAACTGAAAGTTAGTTTACTGAAATTTAGATTCCCAAGACTAGAACACTGATTGACCTTGAGCTTATTGCTTTCCAGAATAAACATATAATATATCCTCTTCCTGTCACATCAATGAATTCAGCATTTTCCAATTGATTTTTAAGGCCAAGCAGAATTTTTTCAAGTCAGTTTTTTGTTTGGCTTATTGAAGAAGTCTAACCTGGCTGCAGTGTTGCCACATGAATTCAGCCAAAAATCACTACAAAATTTCTCAAAATCGCTACTCTTTATCACTGCTTTTTTCCCTAGCTATCTAAAAAATAAAAAAAAAATCACTTAAATTTACATCTCTAATTTACAAATAACCATCAACTCAGACCAGTAATCCATTTTATGTTCTTTGCATTAACCCCCCCCCCCTTTCTCCCCTGTGATGGTTTAGTCATCAAGTATTCTATTCATTCTTTATGTGTCAAATAAATATTTGTGTATCATCCTGGGTCTGTATGGGTCTGTATGTACTGTGAATGTGTATAATTGTAAGCCTTCTATATCAGAGGACAATGGCCAGTAAACCACAGGAGGATGGGTACTAATTTCTCCAACCAAAGCAACAGGTAATATGCTGGTATACTTGGAGATCTGACACTATCCTTGGTTAGCCCTAGCCCTACTGGAGGTGGTAACAGTTAAGCCAGCAGCTATAGTCTAACAATTTTATCGGTTTCCTCTTATAATCTTATCCCAATCAACCAAGCCCGCTGCTGCTGTCCACCTTGATCTCATGCTAAAATATCGCACAGTTAAATTCCTTCCCTTCCTCCCCCTGTACATAGAATATAAATAGGAATGACTTTTACCACATGTATTTCCCCCCCCCCCCCCCCCATGTTTCCTTTCCTGCAGGATGTTCGTTTGAGGAGGATCGCCTGTTGATGTATTGTCCCAGCCATAAACCACCCAACTTATAATATTGTCTTACTCACCTTATCTCATTCTAACATGTTGACAAGAACTTGAAAGGCAACTTCTTAGGAACTGCACCCATATCAATAACAAACTCACTAACAAACATTCTCTTTTGTTATATTATCATATTTCTCCAGTTATTGAAATGCCGAAGCGACAATTGATACAGGTAGAGGTTCTAATTGCATGTTCAAATATTCCATTTCTGGTATTTAGATCCTTAATAATCAAGTGATGGCCTCTCTTTACTGTCTATGGGATTATATCTGAAACAATAAATTCACACTAATTACGTATCTGTTGTTTTAAACTTCTTCACTATGAATACAATAATACATAACATAAGTGCAGTGATCGTACAAACGCCAACAAATGATCCTGTTATTATCCCATGCTGGAATGATAGCCCTTGTGAGCTTTTGCCATCAGAGGTAGGTGGGGTTTTGCCTTCTTCATCAATAGGACTGGAAATATCTGTTTATAATTATTTATTAATATAGTGTATTTTATTGAGATTATTAGATGAACAACATAGGCTCTAGCTGAGTGGTAGAGCTTGTCATCTGAAGTAAATGGGGTTTTGCCTTCCTCATCAATAGGACTGGAAATATCTGTGTAATTTATATATATATATATATATATATATATACACACACACACATATATATATAAGTGTATTTTATTTGGATTTAATGATTACATGGAATGTAATTGTGGTTGTAAATTATGTTGAATACAGTATATTGCTAGCTATATACCTAAGAAAAACTTCAATAAAAAAAAAGAAAAAGAGTGATTCTTCATTCTTCAAATCATCCTGCTCAGATGTGAATGTTATAGGAAGTGTTTGGAGTGGCACTTTATACTGCTGGTAATGATAGTCTCTCAATTAAGATGATAATTGTAGGAGTTTATAATCCTGAAGAAATATACTGTAAGTAAAACTGGACATATTTAATTGGAAGTGAGGCATTAAAAGTTGTTTTATATCACAGCACATGTAGTGTGAGAGGTCATCCATTTCAGTACAAACTTTTCATTAGAGTTGTTGTTATAGGGATTCGGTGGATGACTTCAAAACTGAAACCATTCTTGTTCAGAGATACAAGAGTATAGATCTTTATGTTTTTCCCGAAATATTTTATCTTAGCCTCATAACAGAATTCAATAGATACCAAAGTTCCTGAGCAATTCCTCACATCTGATTTGGGTGGAATAGTGAAATGTAAATAGATTTGTCCTCAGTTGTAGAAATGGTTGACTCACCTCATTCTCATTGTGTCTAGTTTGCTTGAAGCATGAATCAGGAATGTTGAGAATATTGTAGAGTCCAAGTTTTTCAGGTGAGGTCTGGCACTGAAATAGCAAAGATTCAACTGAAGGATATGAATTCCCAACACTTTCACCTTTACAGTTCAATCTGCAACCTATATAAGAGACATTACTTATTATCATGAAAAAAGGTTTATACTAACATACTTACAAATAAATAACCACATCATCCAAACTGTTTTTGCTAAAGCAGCATCCATGAGGTTAAAATTCTTTATCTTTTTCCTTGGCTTTTCTTTTTCATGCAAACAACAGCAATTGAAGAGGTTGAAACATGTTCATATTAAGTAATTTATAGGAAAATGGTCACTAGCCAAATGGCATAGTAAAGATTAACACTATTTCCACTCAAATTTGTTGAACAAAGTGCAAGTTCACAAAAATTGAGACCATTTACATGTTAGAAAGCATGTAGCAACACATGCTGAGAATTTATTTACCTGCACTATATCAATGAAGGCTGCTTATTATTTAGTGCCATATATAGTATGTTTAGATGAGTTCATAGAAAATTTCAGTTGAAGGGGTATTACATCTAATGAAATGTTTATGCATGAAGTTCAGGTAAAATACTAATTGGAATGGTGAAGATTAGAACTATTTATAATTAAAAAAAAAAAAAATTAAAAAAAGGAAAGTAGAGTTGAAGCCTGAATTCCATTGAAATATTAGCAAAAACAACCACAACAACAACAACAACAACAAACAAGAGACCTGTTTATGATGGTAATATCTGTTTTCATTCTACAAGCACTAATTAACACTCATGTTTATGTGATGCAAATATAAATGAATACGTCTTGCCTCACTCTATCCAATTAAAATATTACATACAGTGTAGTGGTACATCATTTCTTAATGTTTTTGTGGTAGTAAAATTATTATAGCATTGTGTTATCTCATACTTAAAGGAGATGTCTGTCTGTCTGTCTGTCTGTCTGTCTGTCTGTCTGTCTGTCTGTCTGTCTGTCTGTCTGCCTGCCTGCCTGCCTGCCTGCCTGCCTGCCTGCCTGCCTGCCTGCCTGCCTGCCTGCCTGCCTGCCTGCCTGCCTGCCTGCCTGCCTGCCTGCCTGCCTGCCTGCCTGCCTGCCTGCCTGCCTGCCTGCCTGCCTGCCTGCCTGCCTGCCTGCCTGCCTGCCTGCCTGCCTGCCTGCCTGCCTGCCTGCCTGCCTGCCTGCCTGCCTGCCTGCCTGCCTGCCTGCCTGCCTGCCTGCCTGCCTGCCTGTCTGTCTGTTTGTGTAGACTCTAACTCTTTCTAAACCACTGGAGGGATCTTTATGATACTTTCAGGGATTAATTGGGGCACCTTGCTGCACATCCTCCAAAGGTTTCATTCAGATTGGGTGGCTGTGGATGTGTTTTTTTCCCCATGGGTGTGGATGGTGAAATCACTTGTAAGTTTACTAATGATCAAGTCCAATGAAGTTTGACATAGTGTCTTCACTTGACTAGAAGTGTCAATTTCCTGTGGGTGTTGCTATCAGTGCAGTTTTCTTATTAGCCACACCCACTGGAAGTTGTTTTCACTTTTAAAAAATGAATATTGATTTCACAGAATTGTATCATCTTTGTTTAATTAAAGAGAATAATGTCAATGATCTTTACATACTACATTAAACAAACTGAAGTTTGTTATTGCAGGGGGACGAGGCTGAGTATAAAACTGCCCATTGTGTGATCCTTCATTGGGAAATTAGAGTTATTTACACACTTAAGAGCACACACTTATTGGGGATTGATAATTAATCAAGATATACTTAAGAATTCAAAGAAATGCCATTAGTGGTCCTAAATAAAGCTGCACTATTCAGCTATTCTTTACAAAAAAACAACTCATGAGTAGCTGATGCTAGAGTATATTTAATGCACAGGAGAAACAAAGATTGAAGTGCTGTCTTTTCCCTTCATTTAACAACACTGAGTTATAGTTCACTCTCCACCAAGTTAAAATCACCTCTTGGAATTTTTCATGATTTTTACTTAATTAACTTACAAGTTTTGAAAGCATTAGAAGTCTTTTTCTGGTGTTTTATACCTAATCATTTAAAAAAATTAAAAAATTAAAAAAAATTTATTTCTATTTTTATTATTATTATTTTTTTTAATTTCATTTTATTATATTAAAAAAAAATTCTCCTTTAAAAAGTAAGAAGCAATATGCTAGCACTACTCTGAGTACTGCACCCAATAATACAAAAAGGAAGTATGTTAGGATTTATTTTCCCTGGAAATCGGATATATTTAACAACTAGTAAAAAAGAAAAATAATAGATATTAATACACTCTGTATATAAAAATCATTTTATGCACATATAAAATGTTTACTGACTAGCTAGCCCTAACTAATTTTATGATAGGTTAGTAATACTCAGTTAATTGAGTCCTGAATTATGCACTCTTAAGTGTCGGATGGTTGATCACCTGAGGCAGTTGATCGATCATGAGGAATATCAGAATATTCATTGGTATAGAGAACATTTTCCTGCTTGTTGAACAATATGTACCTTTCTCAGCCTTCCTTGCTATCCTGGATCTTCTTATTTTCTTGGCCAAATAAATGCCAGAATTACTATAAAGACTAGGCTTAACAGGATGACTAATCCAAGGATAGCAGCAGTTATTGTTGCAATTCTCAATCTTGAGGTGTTCTCTTGAGCAGCAGGAGGAGGAGGAGGTTCTTCTACAGATATTGCTTCAGTTCCTATAGATGTTATAGGATAATCTGATTCATTGCTAGTGAATGTTAATCCCATTGTCTCATCAGCACCAGTTGTATTTGTTGCAATATTGAGTGTGGATATATCTTTTGATATAACTTCATCAGTACTTGCACTTTCATTTGGTATACGTTCACTAGTATTTGGCACACTTTTATCAGTAGCTGTGCCTTTATTTGTAACAGTTTCATCAGTAACCTCCCCTTCACTTGATAAAATTTCATCAGTTAGCACACCTTTACTTGTTATGATTTCATCAGTAGCTGCATTTTTGCTTGCTACTATTTCATCAGTTTCCATACCTTTCCTTGTTACAGTGACATCAGTACCTGCAGCATTATTTGTTACAGTTTCATCAGTTGCTACACCTTCCCTTGGAAAAAATTCATCAGTTTCTACACCTTTGCTTGTTACAATTTCACCAGTTGCTGCACCATTATTTGTTACAGGCTCATCAATAGCTTTACCTTTACTTGAAACAAATTTGTTAGTCTCTTTGGAGATGGAAGTAGCAGTAGGTACTGTGGTTACATCAATATTGAATGTTTTTCAGTTTGCTGTTCTTCAGTTACCAGGGACATGGTCTGCACAGTCATTGCTGAATTTGGTTCTATATACATAATTGGAAAGGAATTTGATCAATATCAAATTGAAAAACTTTAGCATACTAACTTACCTATGTGGAACCGCAGCAACTTTAGTATATCACCATCCATTCCGTTCAATGTTTAGTAGACTTCCCATAATTAAGCTAACATTTATTTGGTATTGTCTCACAGTGGATGGTTGAAGATATTGAGGTGAAAATGCAAGCAAATGAACTGCAGATAATGGAAGACTAACACCAAATGCAAAGTTTGGAGCTGGAAGTTGAAATTGTTCCATTTCAATCAACGTTGCTACATCACAGCAGAATATAGTAATGCCATCTTGACTACAATTTTCAAAAGTGGGAATAGTGGTTATTTCTTTGGTAAAAAGTACTTTGAAACTGATGTTGCTATTTCCATCACCCAATGTGGGTAGGATAGATAATGTGGATAGGGTGAAGAGATGATGTTCTATATCCACTTCGCTTACTGTCCCACTGTAGCAGTACTCTATTAATTTTACTGTTCCACTACAATTCACTTCAGCTGATGGAACTGGATAGACGTAGCTGAAACCAGGAGATGAGGTTATTATCGTATTTTCTGATGCCAATTGCTGAACAGCAGTACTATTACTTGCTTCCAAATTAGGTAGGAAGTATCCTCTTGTGTCTGAATCAAAAGCTGAACAGTTCCATTGGTATTCTTTGGAATTTATGCCTAGAAAGAAGGAGGAAAAAACATCAAAATAGTGCAATTAATGCTACTACATACATAGTGGCAGACATTGCACACTTCTTTATCTTTCTTTTTATCTTCTTCTTCATATAAATCATTACCTGCCTATGTAGCTGCACCTGTGCATACTAAAGGGCCATACATACCTTGATCAGCAGTAGAAGAGAAAAGAAAAAGTACAGCATCTTTCTAAATGAATCTTATCTATCTTATGATATCCTCTGGGGAGGTGTCTTTTAAAGGAGTTTTCAAAATTCAATTATGACACTTGAGCCTCTATAGCATACTCTGGATAATTTTATAAATTTCTGCTATTCTCACAAATTGCTGCTAATCTATGAAATTATTGCTTTTATTCTTACAAACTGTCAAGAATATATTCCACCTTACAGCAGAATAATACCATTAGCAGGTGGGGACCCAGAATTTTTCCAGTCGCAGCAAACACCCAGAAATCTGTCTAATTTGTCAGTAGTTGTGTTCCTTTCAAATAATATCTGTTAATAGTAAATTGTAATCTTCACCATCTCATTATGGCTTAGAATATTTTATGAATAAATAATCTGAATTAAATTAAGTTTATAACCTCTCATACTCAAGGCATTTATAGAATCACTTTGAGGACCATGTTCCTAAACACAAATATTTTATTACTTAAACCATCCAATCTATGATCCTTTTCTAGAATTTTATTATGTTTAATTGCAATTAGGAATTGTTCTAACTGACACCATGAGAATTCCTTCTTATGCCAGCATGCACTATGTATGACACTCTTAGATACCTCATGAAAATGATGCTTGTCCTATACATGCTTTTTAAAACTAATGATTTCTAATAGAATTATTAGAACTCCACGGCTGCAATGGTTCATAGATCAGGATGCAAATCTTTCTAAACTATATAGTAACACACTGAAGATCAGGGTTGAAATAATTTTAAAAAAAATATTATACATTTCATGTTGTGGTTATAATATGATCGTATTCCTAAAATGGTGGCTTGTTAATATTCACCATCCAATATAACATCCTGCAGATTAATGTCTGCAAATGTTGTCATCTCTTGCACCATTGCAGCTTGGTGATATATACATAAGTTTAAAAAAAGTATAAAGAACAATGTGATAATTGAAAGCACCACAGTCTTAGTTAACCCAATTGCACAATCACAATTCAAATATCATAAGAAGAATAACTTCAATCACAAAGTCCGTTTTGACAGAATAAAAGTAAGCATATGAACACCACTGGTATATATGTGATATAATAACAATCAAAGAAAGCCATAACAAATGGTTTTCACCAATGCCACAACAGTTCATAGTTCATATTACAATTAATCATACTAATAACTATGCACAGTCACATAATTACACTCCTCCTCCTGGGATTACAAGTTGTGCTTGTCCTAGAAGTGCATGCTGAAATAATCAGATGGATGCCTGATACGAGAAGAAAGTAGAAGGCTTGTCGGATTGACAGACGCATTTGGAGGATCAACAGACATGTTCAGAGGGTCCACATTTGGTGGATCTGGTGGCACATTTTGAGGATTCTCCACTTCCTTAGCTGTTCAGACTTATCAGCACCAGTTTCTACAAGATCTGTATCAGCTTGTGAAGAAGGGTGATAAAGAGCACTGGTGATATGGTGAATTTCATTCTCTTAAACAAAATGTTGGAAGTCAGCACTTTTGAATGACGTAGCATTATCACTCACTCTGGTCTGGGCCAATCCATGGGTTGCAAAAATTGATGTCAATTCCTCAATTGTAATAGAAGAAAAAGTTGAAGCTGTAGTGTGAACCTTTAACCATTTGGAGAAAGGATCAAGAACTACCAAAAAGGTTTTTTCCCCAAAATCCCCCTGCATTGTGAATATTCAATCTCAACCAAGCTTGCTTAGGGAATTCTCAAGGATACAATGGTGCAACTGCTGGTGATGGCCTTGAAATTTGATGATATTAAAAACCTTTCACTCTCGCTTCAATGGCTTGATCCAGCTTGGGCCACCACACATAACCACAATCCAAGCTCCTTATCCGACTGATACCCAGGTGTGTCTCGTGGAGTAGACTGAGGATCTTCTGTCATCCTTGATGTGGGATAATCACTCTGGACCCCCAAAGCAGGTAACCATCTTGAATGGAGATTTCCATCTTCAGCTTCATGAATTGCTGAAGTCGCTCATCTTCACTCCCTGATGGTCATGCTGTCATGCAATACTGGTTCCCCTTGGACATGGCAGGGTCTTGCTCCATCTATAAGTTAATCTCGCTTGCTCTGATATTAGCAGACTCTATCTATTTCAATACCAACACATCTTCATGCATGGGAACATGTCCTGGTGCTTCCGGAAGAGGCAATCTACTCAACCCATCAGCATTCCATTATTCCTATCAGGTTTGTAGCCAGTCAAGTAGTGATAAGCACCCAATGTCAATGCCTAATGCTGAATATGGAGGATGCCATTACAGGTACAGGACAAGAGTCATTGAATAAGTACTTCAATGGTTGATGATCAGTGTAGATCATAAAACTTTGGCCATAAAAGTGTGGATGGAATTTTTTAAACTCCAAAAACGATAAATTGCAAGTGCCTCTTTCTCTAGCTGAGAATAAACCTGATGCATATCCAATTGGTCGTTCACTCCTATCCTCCATACGATGAGAGATAACAGTTCCTACTCCATAAGATGATGCATCACATGCTAGGATGGTCTCCCTTGAGCTGTCAAAATGCATAAGTACAGGGGCTTCCTGTAGCAACTGTTTGACCTTGTTGAATGCATGTACTTGCTGGGATTTCTATGACCAGCTTGCACCCTTTTTAAGAAGAGTGTACAGTGGAGCCAACACTGTAGACAGTTGAGAAAGGAACTTGCCAAAGTTGTTGACTAGACATAGAAAAGAGCGCAGCTCTGTAATGTTGGTAGGTGATGGAGTATCCTTGATTGCCCAAATGTCAGTTGGATGGAGGCTATCCTGGTCAATCCTATGACCCAGATATTCCACAGAGAGAGTCACAAAGAAATACCTATTTTTTTCAACGGTAAGCCTGTATCAAGTTGTAACCGATGCAAGTGTTCCTCTTTGGTCTTCCCTGAGATGAAAATGTCATCCAGGTAGACAGTTACTCATGGAATACAGTATAGAAGTGACTCCATAGTGTGCTGGAAGATGGTAAGAGCTGATGCCACTCCAAATGGTAGTCTAGTATATCTGAAAAGACTCTTATGTATATTATAACCACATAACCTTTAGACTGGTCATCCAATTGCAATTGTTGATTGCATGTGACAAATCCAATCTACTGAAAAAGTTTCCCTCACTCAAATAGAAAACAGTTCATCAATTTTGGGTAAGGGAAAGAACTCAATCTCAGACATTTGATTTATAGTAGTCTATAATCACCACAAATCCTTATCTTTCCTCTCTTTTTAAAAAATTTTTTTTTTAATACAGGCACTTTCAGAGCAACCCACCTTGAAAATTGTATAGGCTCAATTATTCCCTCTTTTTATCCAACCTATTCAATTCACACTCAATCTTATCTTTAAATACAAATGGAACAGACCTAGGTTTGAGAACTGTAGTCAAGCATTCTAATCCACATGTAGTGAAACCTTCATGCCCTTCAGTGTTCCCAACATATCCTGGAAGACAAAAGCCTTCCTCTGAAGAATGTTTTCTATCCTGAGGTTGTCTGTAGGTGGTGGATCTTATTCCAATCCAGGTGCATTTTTTCCAGCCAGTCTCGTCCAATGAAGCTAGATACCTTTTCCTTGAAGAGTAAAGTACACTGTGTTTGCTCCTTCATGTGCACAAGGTGCACTTGAATTTTACCAAGGATATCAATCCTTTCTCCAGTATATATCTGTTTATTAATGGAAGAATGTTTAATGATAGCTTGATTAGCATTATAAAGTTTATGATACATCCTTTCACTAATAATTGAACGTGAAGCACCAGTGTTTAGCTACATGGTAGTCTGGCACCATTAAGAGAAATATATAACTCTATGGGAATACTTGCTTTGCTTGGCAGTGTATTTAAGGGGTAAAATTCAGTGTCGAATCACTTGAACCTAGCTCCCCGGATTCCAACAGATAGGTTTGCTCCTTCCTTGGACTCTGGTCCTACTTCTTTGAGTAGCAGCTGCAGTGTTAGGCACTCACCACTAGGCTAAGCATCAACAAGTCTATTTCTGGACTGGTTTTGATTATTTGTAAAAGATTAATGATAATTTCAATGGCAATACACAGAGAGCAATCAATAAGGTCTATAGAGCCCAACAAGTCCAACTGTCTTTTTAGGCATACATACATACATACTATATATATATCTATCACAATGTTTAGCCTCTGATCAACCAGGTGCTTCGACACAGTATCTGGAAGTCAACCACAGTCTTGTACTATCTATTATCAGTCTAGGTCAGGGTTGTAATGGTGGGGAGATTCCAACATCACCCCCTCCCTCGAGAGGTTTTCTTTTCCATCTGTTGTTCTTCTGCATGTGTTGATCAGGCTTGGCGGAAGAGAGCATCTACATTGTTATTATCTTTTCCTGGGAGTTACTTGATGGAAAAGGTGAACTGTCTTAAGGTGTCCATCCAATGGGCGAGTCAATGAGAGTGGGGGTCTTTTAGTGCCAGAAACGAGAAAGCTTTATGAGCAGTGACAACAGTAAATGGGTTACCTAGCAGGTAGGGTGCGAAATGCATGCAGGCATTCACGACAGTTAATCCCTCCTGCTCAGTAACAGAAAATCTGCGCTTCCTAGGCTGAATCTTCCTACTATAGTATGCTATAGGTTGCTCCTCCCCGTTTGAAGTCTCTTGTAGCAAGCACAGCACCAATCCCAAATTCAAAGGCATCAGTTTGCAAAATGTATGGGTGGGAATAGTTTGGTTGGCTCAGCACAGGGGCAGAGCAGAGGGACTCCTTTAATGTTGAAAAGGATGTTGCACAATCATTAGTTCAATCCACAGGATCAGGTTTGTGGAGCTGTAGAAGGTGTGTGAGTGATGTAGATAGGGTCGAGATGTGGGGAATAAATCTTCTGTAATGGTTGATGAGTCCAATGAAGGCCCTGACTTCCTTTTTGAACCGAGGTTGGATAAAGTCCTGAACTGCTGAGATTTTTGCCTCGTGTAGAGAAATGTACCCTCCTCCAACCCTGTGTCCCAGAAAGACAGAGGAAGTGGTGGTGAGCTGGGCCTTTGCTGCCTGAATTGTTAAGCCAGCATTCCGAAGGATGTTGAATACTGTAGTGAGGTGATGTTTGTGCTCCTCCCATGTGTTTCTAAAAACAGCAATGTCATCGATATACACCGATGTGTAATCAGTGTGGCTGAGTAGAAGCCCATCTATCACCCGCTGAAAGGTGGTGGGTGCATTACGCAGCCCAAATGGCATAACTGTGAAGCAAAATTTGCCATATGTGGTGTGTTGCAGCCAGAGTTCTTCCTGGTTTGGCACATGTTACCATTGGAAAGTCATATTGGAGACGTTCGAAGAATCTCATCTGCTCTTGCGAGAGGTGGTCTTAACCTTCTGGGAAAGGGTTGTTCTCGTCCGGAAAATAGTCTGGTAGATCTGGACATTCTGGGTTCACAACAGAAAGACATGCAATGTCATGTACTTGCAATAGCCATACCTTCATAGCTGTGACATGCACAGTTCTGATCCTCTTGCTTCTGTTTTGGGTATCAACACGGTAGGTCACTGGGGATATTTGTTCTATCACCTCAAAGGGTCCTTCCCATCTATCATGAAGTTTCGACACTTTGCTCCCAGTTATAACTGGGCTGAAGACAAAGATGAGGTCCCCTGGGCTGAAGGTGATGGTCTTAACGGCCTGGTCGTGCCATCTCTTTGTTCTCTCTTGGGTTGTGGCCTGCTGATCTGCTGCTAGCTTTCTCATCTTGTCTAGGTCATCCCTAAGTTTGAGAAGCCAGTCTGTAGCAAGTTGTGGAGAGAGACTGTTAGGTGTCCAGCTCTGTTGTAGGATGCCGAGTGGTCCACAGACATGCTTGCTAAACACTAATTCGAAAGGCAAGAAGCCAGTGATGGAATACAGAGCTTCTCTACAAGCGAAGAGTAGACAAGGGAGGAGTTCATCTCATTGTTGTCCTTCTTGAGAGCTACTCCTAATCATTTAGAAAAGAGAATGATGGAAGCGCTCTACTGCTCCATTAGACTGGGAGCGAGAAGGAGCTGTTTTGGAGTGATTAACTCCAAGGAACTTGAAAATTTCCTTCATTATTGCTGAGAGGAAGCGGGATCCTCTATCAGAGAGAAATTTCTCTGGTACTGACGAGTGGGAAATAATATTCATGAGGGCCTTCCCAACTTCTGTGGCTGTCGTCTCCTTGAGAGGAATGGCTTCCGGATATCTCAATCCAACATCAATGTAACTAAAAATGAACTGTTTCTTGTTACGGGTGAAGGGGAGTGGCCCCACAATATCAATAGCCACTTTTTGAAAGGTCGACAAATGGGCGGATTGGTAATGGTGAGAGGGGTATGGTTATTGGTCCTTTTGGCAGTCTTTTAACATCTTTCACAAGATTTACAGAACTGTGTTGTCTGTTTTCCGATGCCAGGCCAGAAGAAATTCTTTAGGACTTTGAACTTGGTTCTATTAGCTCCTGTATGTCCAGATGCTGGGGCAGAGTGAGCCAGCTTCAGTACTTCTAGTCATCGTGATTTGGGAATAATGACCTAGGTATAGGGTTCACCAACTTTGTCTTTTTTCATTCGCATCAAAATTCCTTTGTTATTCACAAATGTCTTCCAAAGATCCATCAGAGTGTTGTCTGCCCTTTGCTCCTGGATCAAATTGGCTGTTACTCTGCTGATTATCTTTTTCTCCACTGGAGTTAGTGTTGCTGTCTGGATCTTTTTGGTGCAACATGTTCATCATTGGGAAAACATAGTTAGGTCCTAGCAGATCCTCAAGGGGGTTGCCATGTTCTTTCTGCCAAAAGGTCTTTTATTGCTTCCACCATGTAAATAATAATACTTTCTCGCTAAGTAGGATTGCAAAGGTTATTCAATTGCAGAGCAGAGTGTGCAGCAGCACAATTTGGAATCACTTATATATGAGGGTGACATCCATGATTTAGTGTTCCTCCTACATGTAACAATCAACAGTCATTAGTGTCCATGATTTATCAACAGCACATGTAAAATACACAGTAGCTAGGTTGCCACAGCTGCGCTAATTATTCTTGTCACAAACATATAAGGTACTAATATGAAGGTTAACTCAACTCATTACAAGAGTACCATCCAATCTCCCTAAAATTATACCTTGGAACCTTGCAGGGGAAAAAAGCTGCCAGAAATCATGAAAAGCTGAACGGACTGACTGCAAACAACATAACTGGATACTCTGATTGATGAAGGGTTTATAAATGAGATGACTGAAAAGAAAGACTTAGTTTGTCGATTAAGGATAAAGGTTAATGTACACAACTTGCAGTTACTGTATAGTTAGTGTGTTGGCAATGTTATTTACCTAGCTATATCAACCAGTGTGAGAATTGGCCAAATGCATCACAATTATTTAGTGGTTTACTAATGAGGAGACAATATACAGGGTTAGATCCTTAATATCCTCTCTTTAAAAAGTATGGAGAAGAAAATTCACGGCACAAAGAAAGAAGGGGGGACAATCAAACAAAGGCAGAAATAATTACAAGAACAAGATTTGATAAAGGAGTAAGTATCACAGAAGGTAATGATTATTCATGTATTTCATTGTTAATATTCGTCACAATCAAGTACAATAAAATCTAGTGTCTTCTAACTCAACACAGACAAGTTTCGTGTCTGAGCATCTAATATTCCAGCCAATACCTAAAAAAAAAGGAGACAAACATCTAAACTTCGACACAATATACCGCTTCATCTCATAATATAATACAATAAAAACATCAATAACATTTATAAAATGTGTCACCCATTACATTTGCACCACTGGGCAGACCCATACAAGCCATACCTACCCATGTCAATCCCATATCCCACTATCAGGTTCCGAATAAAATTCCCTGTCTCCAGATCCCAGAGTTTTATGTCACTGTCATTAGTGGAGGTGATTAAAAAGCTGTCCATCAATTGCAGATCATAGACAGCATGTTTGTGTGAACCTTGCAGGTTATGTTGACAACGGCCGGTAGTGATGTCCCACACCTAAGGGCAGAAAGAAAAGAAGGGAATGAAGGAGATGGAAGAATGTGATAAAGTCAAGGAACTTAAAAGAAATTCTGTAAATCTTACGATTGCTTTGGTGTTAGTACTAGTTTAGTGTATCATGTCATGCCAGTTACATGTTATGTATCACTGATGACTGTCAAGTAAATGTAAGGGGCAGGTTGTATTAATGCTGATTGTTGTAAATGGCATGTTTCAAGCTGAATTTAAAGGAATACGATCAGTTGATGATGGGAGGACAGTTGGACATTAAGCATTGATGGAACCTTTAGATATATTTACGATGAAGAAGAAAAGGAATTTGAAGACTGCACTTATCTCTATGTGAGGCAGATCATTCTTGAACTTTGATATGAACTTATGATCCTTAAAAATCAAGAATGTCAATGCTTCAGTGGTTATCAAAACCTAATACTGAAGTTTGGGACTAATGGTTTATGACATTATGTGGCAGCAGTGGGATAGAACTTGTCAGTTGAACAATCACATTCTCAATTTTTTTTTGGAGTTAAAATTCTGTAGAATGGTTTGGCTAATGCTTCCCCTGAGAGTGTATGAGCACATGGAGTGGTAAGGAGTATGGAAGATTCCAAGCATTAATACATGGCAATACTGAGCAAGGATGACTTAATTAGCTTGATAAAGACACAGGTTGTGGTCAGAAGAGAGAAAGAAAGTCAACATAAGTTGAAAATAGCAGAAATGGAACATCAGCAAGTGTTGGAGCTCAGAGCACTCAGAGACGTCATGGAAACCATAAGACTGAGGGAAAGGGCAAGAGAGCCCAAAACTCAAAACAGTGATGGAATATGCAGATATGGAATCCTTCTGTAGCACATTTAAGAGGGTTATGCAAGCATATGAGGTTCCAGAAGATCAGTGGATTTTCACCTTGGCACCCCACATAGCTGACAAGGCTAAACAGGCCTACACATTCATAGAAGAGAGCTGACAGTAAATCATGGGGAAGTGAAGGCAGTTATGTTGTATAGATATGATATTAGTGAGGAGATAAACCATTAAATGTTCTGTTCAACACAGAAAGGTGTTCTAGAATCCTACGTTGGGCTTTAGATCAAGGGATTTACAGGTGGTGGCGGGAGAATGAGACAGGAGAGAAAGTAAAGGAGAAAATTGGGGTGGAACAATTTATATAAGTTTTTCCACCAGCTCTTAAGATGTTTTTGAGAAAGAAAACGTTAATGTCAGGGGCAGAGGCGGGGCTGGCAGCTGATAGTTTTGTAGGAACTTGGAGGTATGGAGGACATACCAGGGGGCTTCCAGGGGATATGTTAGCTCACAAGCATGATGGTGGCTTCACGAGATCTGAGTTGGGTACAAGGAGATCTGATTTGGGTATATCTGGAGAGGGAAGGGTTGTGGAAGGCAACGTTGAAAGAAAGTGACATGGGTGTCAGGGAGTTGGGCATCTTATATAGGAGTGTCCAAAGAGATTAAGCCCAGGTTTGAAGGATATAAGCCACATGTAGTAGAGAATCCTGCCAGGATTAGCAAGTGCCATAGCTGCAGGGAAAAAGTCTTTTTTTAAAAAATATATCTGCCAAGCCCATTATACTGTAAATTTGACAGTGTGGAGAGTGGACAGAGAGAGAAGGGTACAGTGGCAGGTGTGCCAGTTAGCAGCATCTCTTTGGACACTGAGTGTAGCCAGACAATAGTAAAAAGTGATCTTATTTTTACTGGTAGAATCATTAGAGCGAAAATGCATGCATGGGCATGTTGTGAGTATTCACTGGCATTGATTGAAGTGGTTGTAGAGGGCAGGAGGCTCAAACTAAAGACTGGAGTGGCATGGAAGCTGCATATGAATGTGCCATTGGGGACATGTGCCAGAACTTATGGAGCTTGTGTGTATAAGTGCTCCAATGGAGAAGTGCCTGGTGATGACCAGGGCACAGACTCAGAGGTAACACACTGACGAGGAGAGGGAGAAAAAGCTCAATGAAACATCTGAAGTTATTTTCAAAAAGGTAGAACTTGAGGACTTGGGAGATTCTCTTATTCAGTTGGATGATAACTTGTTTCTGGAAGTAAAGTGTGGTTGAAAAGGTCTAATTCTGAGAAGAAACTGCACAATAGGAAGAGATTGGATAATGAGGAAAGACATGGGCTAGAGATGAGTAGAAAATAGTTGATGGAAGAACAGTAGAGAGATAAGATTTTAGATGGAGTGAGGGAAACTCTGGTAGTTGCAGAGAGAGTTAAAGAAGGAGAATTTTATGAGAAAAAGGGATGTTGCATTGGAGGGGAAGAGTGGTTGGACAAGAGACAGATGCAGTGGAGCAACTTGTGCTACCCAGGTATTACCAGCAGCTTGTGTTGGAGATGGCACATGCTATTCCATCAGAAGGACACTTGATTCAAGCTAAGATGAAGCAATAATTTTGCAGAGATTTTCCCGGCCCAACATGTGGAGAAATGTGGAGGAGTGTCTGCAGTGCCAGAGAACCAGCACTCAGAAAGTTTATCCAGTCCCCTCATCCCTCTACCAGTAATATATATCCTATTCCATCACATTGGAATGAATATTGCAGTTCCTTTGCCAAAGAGCTGGTCAGGTAATCGTTTTTTCGTGCTTGCGATTTTTGACTATGCACAAATACCTAAAAACAATACCCTTAGGACTATTGATGCCAAGTAGGTGGCTGAGGTATTGAGCACACTTTTCTCTAGAGTTTGTATACCCAGGAAAGTTTTAACTGACCAAGGTACCAATCTTATGGCAAAAGTCACGACTGAGGCACTTTGATTTAAGCCGACCAGTACTAGCCTGCACCACACTCAAACAGATGAATAAGTGAACCAGTTCAATCAAACTGTAAACTTAATGTTGAGAAGATGGCAACAGAGACTGACGAATGGGATCATTCACTTCCCTACTTGCTATTTACCTTCAGAGGGATCTCACAGGTGAGCATTGAATTATCTTCCTTGAGCTGTTCTATGGGAGGAGGGTAATAGACTCCTCAAGTTGATGAAGGGAGCATGCCACTAGGTGAGGGTAGTAGTGACAGTGTGGAGACCACATGCCAAATACTGCCTAATTGTTCTCTTATTAACTTTTTCAGCCAAAATAACTTCCTCTGTGTGTGGCTATGACCAAACCACACCCATTATCTTGCCCATATGTGTTTAATACCGTTCACCTGGGTTCTTGGAGAGGACATGCCAAATTTCAGCCTTTTGGTCAAAATGTTTCACTTGATGCCTAGTCACACATACTTATGAACCAAAATATACATTAAAGTGAGTGCCTGGATCTAACTCCTTAGGTCCAAGCATTATTCAGAAATTCTTTTTTTCGCACTATTTTACTTTACACACCAATGGGAATAGGTGCAACCAGGAGTGATTCTGCCCATGTTACTCACAAAGTCAAGTTGTGTATGCATACCAGGTTTTAAGTCAGTAGCTCCATGGATTCATCTAGTCAAAGTACCATTTTTGGCCATTAATTGTGCCTGACATAAGGACAGAAATAGGTGAGTTCATATGCATGTACTTAAAACATCCCCCAGATTATATTGATTCCAAATATATTTGTTCATGGGTCTGACTTCCTAGGTTCAAGTGTTTTTGCTGAAATACCATTTAAAAAAATCATTTTTAGCCTTACACAAGGAAAGAAAGAGTTGTGGCCAGGTGGGACCCAGTCCATGTTACTCCCAGAGTGAAGTCGTATATGCATACCAAGTTTTAGATCTGTAGCTCCAAGGGTTCTTCTGGCCAAATATAATTTTTGGCTATTCTTCATTACCATTGTAACCATTTTCCAATTTTTTGGCCTATGTTTTAAGTTGGGTCAAACCTATCATCATGCCAAGTTTCAGTGAAATCCATCCACAGTTTTGGCCAAAATGATGGTACAAACATACATACATACAGACAGACAGACAGGCAGACAGACAGGCAGGCAGGCAGACAGACAGACATATCCTTTTATATATATAGGAGATGAGGTGTCATGTCAGTTATGTGTTCTGTATCGTTGTTCACTGTTTAAGTAAATGATCGGTTGATGGTGAGAGGATAGGTAGACATTACATATGAAGATAAGATATTTAAGTAGTTGTGCTAATGATGCAGATCATTCTTGAACTTTGAAGTGAATTTATGATACCTGAAATATCAGGAGTGTCACTGGTTATGTTTGGGTCGAAAACTGATATTTTGGGAATTAGAATTTGTGAGGAGCAACGGGAAAAGAAGGCGGAGAGGGGAGTAATTCATGTAACAACCCAAAATGTAACTAAATATTTTCACCTCTCAATAAAATGACATAATATATACACTGACCTTAACAGTTGAGTCAGCATCCCCAGACACAAGTAAGTTCTTCCTCAACACCATCTCCTTTATTTTTGAATTCTGGCCTACAAAGTACGTGCAAACACAGACATACTCACACACACACACGCACAAACAAACAAAAATTTACATATAAGTGGTATAGTTAATTGCAAAAGTCATGTTTGGGACTCTGTACACACATGTGTAATATTGTATATATGTATATAAGGCTACTTAAGCAGGGAGGTTACTAAACTAGGAAAGACACAGACAAAGGCGCATGCAATGATATAAGGTTAACCTTTGAGTATGTGGATGCACTGGGAGGTGTCTGCTTTCCATACTCGTATTTCTGCATCCAGTGATCCAATTACAATATTAACTCCATCAAACTGTAGAGTAAGGAGGAGGGACGTGGATTATATGGAAAAGGTGTGCTTAAAGTGTGCTTAAAGTAGGGGTAAGATAGTGTGGTTTGTGTGTTGGGGAGGTCATGCCTAGTGATCCCCAACCTTCACAAGTAGCTACACAGAGAATAACTCTCCACTGTGAACATAATCAGAGACCCTCCCCATACCTCACAAAGTTTAAGAGAGAGACGACCTCTTCACTACAAACACAATCGAAGACCCATCAATCCACACCTCACCCATCAAATGAAGCTACACAAAAATTGGCCTCTCCACTGTCTATACAAACAGACACCCACTACACCTCTTACTTCACAATAAGCTAAACTGAGACCACCTCTCCCCTGCTAACACTACTGAAAACCCAAACCCACAATTCACTATGCGCTACACAGTGACAGCCTCTTCATTGCCGACACTATTAAAGACCCCCACCCCCTCAGTCATAACTATAAGACTCACAGACTGCCAACACAACCAGAGACTCTTTCAACACTTCACAACGAGCTACACTTAGAATAACTCTGCACTGCCAACACAACCAAGGATAACCCCTTCCACTCCTCAGTGCTATGCAAAGATGATTTCTCCACTGTTGACACAAAAAGAGATCCACCACTCCTAATACTGCATAAGGAGTAACACAGAGACAACCTCATTACTGCCAACACTACAATAATCCCCTCAACTCCTCCTCCCAAGAAGCTACCGAAACCTAAAGATGATCTCCTCACTACCAAAAACAACAAGAAAGACCTCTCTCTCAAAAACTCACAACTTGAAGGATATACACAGAAATGACCTTCCCACTGCCAAAACAAACAAGACACCCATCACAACAAGCCACATAGACATTATCTCTCAACTGCCAACATAACCTCAAAAATATAAAAGTGGATATATATATCTTCACTGTTAACACAACCATATATTTCCCTAGCACCTCACTAGAAGCTAAACACAAACTTTCTCTAAAGTGCCAACATAACAAGAGACACCCCCAATCCCCCCCCCCCCCCCCACCACACACCTCATTGGTGCTACACAAAGATACATCTCCACTGTTAACACCACCAGAGATCCACCATTCCTTACACTTCATATGGAGCTACCCAGAGACAACCTCTCCAATGCCAACAGCTGCACAGAGACCAAGCACACCTCACAAACAGCTGCACAGAGATGGCCCTTCCACTACGAACACTACATAAGATCCATCACCCCACACTTCACCCCTAAAAAAAGGTTTCATGGAGATATCTTCTCCTCTGCCGAACACTACCAGAAACCCCCTTCCCCAATCTTCTTGCAAAGCTACACCGAGAATACCTCTCCATGGCCAATATTACCAGAGATCTCCCACACTTAACAAGAAGCTACACAAAGACCATCGCTCCAGTGGCAACACTACCAAAAATCCCAACCACACCTTACCAAAAAACTACCACAGTCAACTTATTCTCTGCTAACATAACCAAAGTCCCTCCAAACCATACAAGGAGCTACAAAGACAGTACCTTTCCACTGCTAACACCATTAGAGATCCTCTCCCCCCACATACCTCACCCATTAAAAGGAGCCGCACTAAGACGATTTATATACTGCCTGAACTACTAGAGATACCCCGACCTCATGAAGGAGCTAAATTGAGAGTACATGTACACTAATAACATTACCTAAGACCCCTTTCACACCACACAATGTTCTTCACAAAGATGATTTCTCCACTGCCTACACTACCAAAGATCTTCCACACGTCAACCCTACACTAGGAGCTACACAGAGACAACCTCTCTATGGCCTACACAAACAGACACCCACCACTTCTCACACCTCACAATAAATTGCACAGAGACAACCTCTCCATTGCCAATACTATTAAATACACCACCGATATCACCCTTCATGAGGAGGCTCAGAAAGACAAAGTCTTTACCGCCAAGACAATAAAAAACTTCCAAACCCTTACAATGAGCTACAAAGGGATTACATCTCAACCACTAACATGTCCAGAAACACTCTCCACACCTAACAATTTGCTATAACCAGAGATCTCCCATACTTCATATGTGACAAACAACTATACAGAGACAAGCTATCCACTAGAAACACAGCCAGAGACCCCAACTCCCATACACATCTCACCCCTCACAAGGAGCTACATAGAGACAAACTCTCCACTGCTGACACTACCAAAGCCCCTGCAATATTTATGAGAAACTACACAGAGATTACATCTTCACTGCCAACATAACCTGAGATCACCCACACCTAATAAGGAGCTACGGAAATTATCTCTCTACCGGCAATACTACCACAAACTCCTACATCCCACACCGTTCCCCATACTAGAAGCAACATAGAAATGACATGTCAATTGCCGACACAACAACAGATCCCACCAAACCCTCACAAGGAGCAATACCGAAACTGCATCTCCACTGTTATTACTCCAGTAATATCCCACACACCTCAGCAATTATATGGAATTGCATAGATACAACATTTCCCCTGCCAACGTAAACAGAATCCAATCACATCTCACACCTCACAAGAAGCTAAACAGAAACAATCTCTCCATGCCAACACAATTGGAGACCCCACTCACATTTCACAAGGAGCTACTTAGAGACAATCTTCTACACTGCAGACACAACCAAAGATCTCTGCCCTAAACATCACCCATCAAAACATGATACACAGTAACATTGACCATGCCACAACACCTCACTAGGAGCTACATGAACACAAAATCTCAACTGCCAACATAACTGCAGACACCCTTCACACCTCACAATGTGCCACAACAAAACCTTACATATGAACAAGTGTTAACCAGATACTATCTCTCCACTTACAACACAGTCAGAGATCACCACCTTCCCCACATCTCACACCTATATAGGAGATAAACTAAGATGACCTCTCCACTGCCAACAGAACCAAAGCCACAACACACCCCACCTTACCTTCACAAGGAGCTACACATGACACATTCCAATAATACTAGAGACCACCCTATACACCTCACACACCTCACAAGAGCTACACAGACAACCTCTCCACAGCCAACACAATCAGAGGCCACAAAACACAATCAGAGGTCACAAACACAATCAGAGGCTACAAACACTTTGCAAGGACCTACACAGAAACGACTTCTACAGTGCCAACACCACTAAAGAACCCCCCATGCCTTACTAGATGCTGAACACACCAAAGATCACCCCACACAACTCAAACATAACTAAAAGCTACACAAAGACCACCTCTCCATGCCAACACTAACAGAGTCCCACCACGACTAATACCTCACATAGAGCTATGCAGAGACCACCTTCCACTGCCAACATTACAATAAACCCCCTAACTAACTCACAAAAAGCTACACGAAGATGATCTCCCCACTGCTAAAACAACAAAAGAAAACTCCCTCCCAACAACTAACTCTTCAAAGGAAATAAACAAATAGCCCACACCTCATTAGGAGCTACACAAAAACAACCTCTCCACAGGCAACGGCAACACTACCAAATACCAAACTCTAAACCTCACAAAAAGCTACGCAGAGTCTCTTCTCCATTGTCAACACACCAGAGGTCCCCCCACATATCCACCACAAACAGATTCCTACCACTACACACATTTCACTAGGTGATAAGAGACAACTTCTCCACTATCTACACTACATTTGCCCAACAACCCCAACTTCTCCTCACAAATATCTACACAGAATTGATCTCTTTACTTCCAAAACAACAGAAAAGAGCCCTCCCTCCCAAAAACTAACATTTCAAATTATCTACTCAGAGATGACCTTTCCACTGGCAACATAAACAAAGAGACTATCAACCCTCACAAAAAAGTACACAAATATCACCCCTTCATTATCAAAACAACCAGAGATTTCAAATGCCTTACTCCAAGTTGCACACAAACTACCTTCCCACTGCCAATACAACCACAGACCAATTGACACAATGCATTTGCTTTGTTTCCTCGAGTGCATCATAGATTGGTTGTGGCATAATAAGAGAATGATGATCGCTTGTTCCCATAAGCATTGCTGCTTGGTTACCAAATAGAGGAACGTGCTATAATGCAAGAATTTGTACAAGAATCTTTTGCACAGTTGACAAGTTTTCAGGCAAGATAGAGGGTTAGAGAGTCTTTTGTACTTGTGCTACTGACAAATGTTCTTGCATCTTTAATATTGGAAGTGACGTCAACCTCAAATCCTCTTATTATTGGCCTATTTCCTCTATATTGTTCTGGAGTTGCCACCTTCAGCGACTGTTCTAATTGAATAATTGACAAATACAATTTTGGGAGCATGGCAGTTTCGAGTTTTGATATTAATAAGTGCAACATAAGAAGCATTAAGATCTTTGCTATTCTGAATAGATTTCACTGCTATAGACTCTTGCACTACAGCCATACTGTCAATAATGAGACATACATTAGTAGATAAATCATGAACCATGCCATGCATAGAAGATTCTACCCCATCCTGAATAGATGTGCAAGTATACTGTGGGAGGATTTCAAGAGGTGTGATTATCTTATTCTATTCCAAAGTTGGATAAATAACGCCATCAGATTCATTAGAGCAGGATAGGTAGTGCGAAATTCATATGTAACAACTGAAGTTCTTTGTGGATACTATCTTATTTGTGGTCTAAATTGTAGTACGAACTCTATAGATGTCACATGATATTACCTCACAGGATGTAGGAGGCAGACTAGTATATATATATATATTGGCCCTGACACCATTGTATTATTCTGTTGTGTTGGAATTGAAAGAATAAGATTTGTTAAATTGCTGAGTGTTTCATTGGTAGCAGAGAATGATTCTAAGTAAGAGACCTACAGTATAGCAGCAGACACACATGCCAGTGTTCCCAAACCACTTGCAACTGGAGATGCTAGTGAATGGTTTATAAGATTTGAGATCTGTAGCAAAGCAAATGAATGGGATAATGCAAAAATGGCCCTGAAGCTTCCAACACTACAGGAAGGAGAGGTACTAGCGGTATGGCTAGACCTAGCAGAGGGGCAACAAGCTGACTATAAGGTGGCCAAGGAAACACTAGTGGAAAAGATGAAACCCATGGGATTTGTAGCACTAGAGAATTCCATAAGAGGAAGATGCAACCTGGTGAGGCTGTGACCATGTTCTCTTACAACTTAAAGAAGCTACAGAACCAGGCAATGACTAATCTTAATCCAGCAGCAAGGGAACAACTGCTCCTGCATAAATTTCTGGCAGGTTTACCACCGTCTGTTAGCAGGCTGATTCGAGGGACTGGTGAGGCGAGAGAGCTTGAGCAAGCGGTAGAGTGTGCCTGCTTACTAATGGCAATCAGTGAACAGGAGCACACAGCTGCAATACCTGAGGATCTACCGGAGGATCCTAGCAAACTCCAGCAATTGCGTAAGCAAGTTCAAGACCTTACCGAGCATGTGGCTGCACTAACCACACAGAGGCACGATGAACATAAGCAACAACCCTATAGATGTTGTTTCAAATGCAACCAGACAGGACACTTACAAAGAAATTGCACTTGTTGTGGAAGGTCACGCCCGCCAGGTGGACTTTTGGTATGCTTTAATTGCAATCGGACACCACACAAGGAACTGCCATCAGGGAAAATGATGGAGGGGCGCCCGTAAGGGACTACCGGCGTCCCAACACCAAGTGAGCCCTCCAGATGCTAGCATCATCACTGTTGCTACTGTAAAGACTAAAGCAGCAGTTATCTTTGGGGCTATCTGTGGCACTCAAGTAGAAATGATGCTTGACTCTGGATCATCTGTGTCATTACTACAACATTTTCAGTATTTAAGATTTATTTCTTTTGAGAATAAAGTTGAGTGTAGTCAATGGCCATGTGCTTGTGGTGGTATATTCATGTTCCCATGTACACAGACTTCAGCTGGTGGGGTAAACATGTTTGACAACCCCTTACCTCTTAGCTCCCTCTCCATGTTGAACTGATGAAGCCAATACAGAGCCTCTGGTGGTCCTTCACCACTTCCTTCTCCTGGTCAGTGGCCATACTCAAGCTGTTGTGTCTCTCCTCATAGTACACCTTGGCATCCAGCTGCAAGGGAAGGCACAGATAACATCACATTATGTGCCATGACTACCAGTTGATAACATGTGCAGGGATCCTGACAGATCACATGACAATATGAATGATGCACACGGAAAAATATTTCACAATGACACACCCTCCTTAATTTTTAATGTCCCACACATGATATAATACTGTTCACCAACATGCAGGGAATAAGATTGGAAAGTAATCTGAAGAATGAATTGAGAATAGACAAGCAATGTTAAATGCCAAAATCTGCCCATATAGAGATGCAGTTGCTGCAATGGCATAGAGGATATGCTTGCATACCTTGAGGGCAGAGGGACGACAGAGACACGCCCTCTTCCAGCTGACTCTGACAGTATCAAGGATTCCTCTCTCTCAGTGCACAGAGAGCCAACCTCATCCAACTTCTTCTCCACATCAATCCTGTGTGTGTGCAACAGGTATATAAACAATAACAGCAACAATAGCATCAAGAGCAACATCACCAAAAGCATCAATGTGAAATCAGCAGTGAAAAAAACACACAAAGCAACAAAACCTCTGCTGAGACTGCAACACTGCCATAGCAATGTCATTAACAACATTAACAGGAATCAATATAAAAACCAAAACAAAAAAATATATATCACAATAGAAACATCAGCAGCAATATAAGAAACATCAACAGGATCTGCACCAGAAACATAGAAACTAATTTATTAGCATAGAATTACATAAGATACATCAAAACAAACACAAGCAACATAGGAACAAACAAGCAACATTGGAACAAACAAGCAACATAGGAACAAATAAGCAACATAGGAACAAACAAGCAACATAGGAACAAACAAGCAACATAGGAACAAACAAGCAACATAGGAACAAACAAGCAACATAGGAACAAACAAGCAACACTGGAACAAACAAGCAACACTGGAAATTTGAGTAATGTACAACTCCCGACTGAGAGAATGTGTCGACTGATGTCATATGCCATCTGCACATCAGCCACTGCCAAATTAGGAAGAGCTTCCCTGTAGATATCCATTAGCACAATTAAATTATGGATCCATTAGTGTTGCAATCAGAAATTGAAATTGAAAACAATAAAGTTATGGGAAGAGGAAAGGAAATATTAACACACTTTAGGAGGATGTTGGCATTGTCATGTATATTTGCATTAGCTTGAACACAAGTTGACACTATGACTACTACAGGACTACACCACCACAACATCCAATGGTGGACTAGAGGTGTGGTCTAGTCTAGCATTGGCTGGGCTATAACTTCCACATGCAAGGATTGCGGTGTAATGCCATAAGAGCAAGTGAAGATAAAAATGCAAACTTGGATAACAAAAAAACAACAACAAACTTAGTCAACCTCTGCAGATATAATAATTTAACATACTTCACCAGCTTCTCCTCTCCAGACATTATTGTATATGCCTAGATGTGGTTAACAGATTCCATTATCATTGACCCACACACTCCAATGAAGCCACCAACAGTAGATGTGCCCTACAAGGAGGGACATTGACCACACCCACTAATATATAGCCACACCCACTTACAGTAGGTGCTGCAGGATGTCCTCCCTGTGCCCGTAGGAAGGTATCCACTGGACCATCATACTGTGCTCCGACTACAGAGGCAAACACATTATAGTCACACTTCTCTGATATACATATACCACAAGACAGTGATCAACTTCAGTACACCAGTGCCACACTTTACCATAAAAGGTTATGATTCCACCAAAATATGTCCACACCTTACCAAACAAAGTAACAATTTTACCAAAGTCTATCCACACCTTACCAAAATATTACTTCCTAAAGATATATTCAACTTACCAAACAAATTGCTTTCCAAGGATGTCCACACCTTAAAAAATTGAACTTATGATTCTTATATGTAAAGTTCACGCATTAGTGACCACATTAATTTAGCTGCACATGCAGCTCCAGGGGATCAGGCAATTCTGAGGCTCTAGGAATTCTTGGAGACGAGGTGCTGCCTGACACAGTGTTCTGAGGAGAACTAGCAGTTGCTTAGGGGTCAAGGTTACCTCTGGCAACTGTCAGACACTCACCACTACTGTGGCCAGTCAATGGGTTCCAACAAGAACTAGCAGCAAGCTCACAACTAAACTTTAGTTCACTTTCATGCTCAATGTTTCCACAACCACATTTCGAATCTTCTAGAATTTACTATTATAAGTAGGCATGGCAGGTTTTATGTGATGCAATCATGAACACACTTTTGGAGAAAAAAAGCTAGAAAGAAAAATCTCTATCAACCCTTTACCATATGCGGACGTACACAGTCCTGTTGGTGTTTGCCCAGCTGCAATGAGTAATGGATCGTGAAGATGCCAGTGACCACGAGATAGAGCAGAGAGAAGATGGTGTACAGCCATAACACACCAGAGCTGTGTGGGTGAGGAGGGAGGGAGAGGGGAGGGGGAAAAAAGATGGAAGAACAGGGAAGCAGGACGGAGCACAGGAGAATAGAGTTGGGAGGGAGAGAGCTACAAGATGGAGATGGTAGTGAAGAGCAAGGAGACAGCATGGAGCAGAGGAGAATAGAGAGATGTGTATAGACAAAGACATGCCATACAAAATAAAGGTTTTTAATATATATAAGGGAGAGCAAACAGGAGACAGAAGAGTTTTACCAACAAAAACAAACTCAATTGTTTCATGAAGAATCTATGCATTGGTTTGAATCTCATTCAGTAAACAAATTGAACAACTGTGAGGTGGTCACCAATACAACTCACCCCAGAATTCACCCCAAACTTGTCTGCAGAATAAGCAACTGTGAATTCTAAATGCATTTTTAGTGGGATTTTTGCAAAATTATAGTCAAATTGCTTGCGATTTCAATTATAACATTGTCTTCATTAAAACATTCTAGGTTATTTTTTCTCTATTTTTATGATGGCCATATTATTAGAGTAATAAAGATTTCATCATGTCTATGACAATCACTGTTCAGTAATTGTGTTGTGTAATTTCCACTCTATTAATTGTTTAGTAATTGTGTGGTGTGTTCTCTAATTGTATTGTGTTGGGGATTATTGATTTTACTGATTTAGATAACACCAAACAGGAGCACATAGAAATCTAGAATTATCCCACCCCCACACTTGATAGCCCTGAGGTATTACTAACAATTGTCCACTCAAATTATGAAAAATTTATTGTGCAATTAGTGAAACAATATTTATCATAATAAATTATTTATTTATACCTTGAATAGACTTTTAAATATATTATATGCTCATTACAATATTTACATTTTTGTAACCAAACTAGAGTGATTGAAATATAGAATTATCTAGTGGAGCACACATCAGGAGCTCCCTTTCTCTCTCTCTCTCCATCCCTCCCCACCTCCCTCCCTCTTTCTCTCCCTCCCTCCCTCCCTCTCTCTCTCCGTCCCCCCCTCTTTCTCTCTCTTTCTCTCAAACAACTCCACACTCCAGAGGTCAGCCTTCTTTAAATAGGTTACCTTCCTTCCAATGGATATAATCTTAATAACACATCTAATGACACATCCTAATTACTGATAAATGAGCACAAAAAATGTTCTAAATAAAAGAAAAAGAGGAAGTAGGAATGGAGGGACACAACCCTGTACCTACGTCAACCCGAGTTGGTCACTTCAATGGCTCAC
Source organism: Lycopodina hypogea (assembly GCA_963969325.1). Lineage (NCBI taxonomy): Eukaryota > Metazoa > Porifera > Demospongiae > Poecilosclerida > Cladorhizidae > Lycopodina > Lycopodina hypogea. Next base: position 14,110,365 of record OZ017783.1, read on the forward strand.
TTCTATGCACATACATGAGGAGTGTGGTTGACTACACCACTAACACACAAACACTAAACTCTTCACATAGAGACATGCATGAGATAAAAGGAAAATTACCAAGACATTGACATCATCTATACAATAAAGCGAAAACTGTCTGAGTGTCTGTCTGTGTGTCTGTCTGTCCGTCCGTCTGTCTGTCCGTCTGTCTGTCTGTCCGTCCGTCCGTCTGTGTGTCTGTCTGTCCATCTGTCTATCTATGTATCAGTGATTCATGCTTAAAGGGTTGAATATAGACCCATGAACCCATATATTTAGAATCAGTGTCACCAGGGGAATTTTCTTGAGTAGGTCTATATGGCACACCCCTTTATGTACTAAGCAAATAAGCCAAAATTGGTGCTTTACCAGAAAAAAAAAAGCTACAAGCATAAAATTTGGCATGCAAACACAATTTGACTCTGTGAATAACATGGGGTGCATCCCCACCTGGCCACACCTCTTCCTTTTAGTATATAAAACCAAAAAATGCCAAAAATGTACTTCTAAATAACACTTGGACCTAGGTAGCTATACCCACAGACGTGCAGCACTGGTACTTACTATGATATATCATAGGTACCTAATCACGTTTACTTTTGTTTTAAAAGTCTACAACATATGCCTTCAAAGCAGACACTTTTGTGACTACAGCACCACCAAAGGTGAGCCAAAAAACTATCCAGTATTTATAAAGGAGAGTTTCTGGGTGGGGGAGGGGGGGGAAGGGATTATTTCAGCATCACTGAAGAATGGTGAACATGATTAGCTTGAACATTTTTTGTGGGTCCTGATACAACAGTCATTATGGGCATATTCGGGATTTTTCTTTTTTAAAAGTGGACTACCAAAAGGGAAAAAACTTAATTTTTTTTTAATCCAAAGCCAAGCATCACTTGAGAATAGTGGACCTGACCAGTTGAATTTATTTTTGTGGGTTCTGGTGGACCCTGAGCTCATTATGGGCACATCAATATTTATCAAAAGTGGATGTCCAGAGGAGGAAAAAAAAATTCAAATGTTTCAAAGAAACCAAGCATGAGGTAGAATATTGTTATTTTAGGTTCTGGTGAACCTTAGGCATATGTGGGACATATCTTTCCTCCTCTACCAACGCCACCTGAGCCTCTCAGGACCTTGCTGCTGGGACAAAGTGAAGACTGAAAACTATTTCTCAAGGCACTACACCTCCACAACAGTTTGTTTGGAATGACCAGCACGGAATGCATCATCTAGTCTTCACTCGTTGATTCCAATGATTACTAATATATTTTTATTCATCCCAAACATAAAAAAATATATATATATTTTTTTAACAAATTTTATTTCCTTGTAAAATCAGTTCAAAGAATGGGAACCTCAGCATGTTATCAATTAAGGAATGTTAAATATACTTAGGAAAAGATAAAGCACTTAAAATAAGAGCAGTCCCACACTAAGACCTGTGACAAATAAATACTTAACAGCCATAAGAGCGTAACGTTTTAGATCTGGAAAAATGATTATTTAAAACACTTAAGATTAAGCTAAAGTTGAGGTAAGATTTGCAACTTTATGGGTTACTATACAATGAAATCACTTAGTTGAAAACCAAGGTTACAACAAATTTTTGGATTTCCATACAGTAAAGGGACTTAGTTGTAACAAGAGGTTATAATAAACTTTTGTGTTTTCAGAGTAAACAATTAGCCCAAAATCATTCTTGAGCAAAACCTATGGATGTATGCCTCCCCTCATCCACCCTAACCATTCCAAGTGTTCTTAGACCTGTGTGCCACAGGAAGAAATATATATATAATGGCACTTAAAACTATCAGAACGATAGCCAATATATATATACTTGAAAGATATTCAGTACTTCATATGTAGAAAACACTTCCTTGTATGTGAGACATAGCCAATATTAATAGGAGCACACTTCACTGCATGGATCCATGGCTGTTTGTATGCTCAAACAGAGTGTCATGTTATTGTTGTGCTATGGAATGAGCAGCACAGAAAAGATGTTTGCAATCCCTCTGAAGGTGCAATCCTCAACCAGTCACCTCCAGGAAGCACTATACACCGCCAGGGCTGAAGACTTGTTTGTTGTCATAGCTGGGTAGGTATAGTTGCTATAGTGGGGTGAGTAAGAGTTGAAGTTGTGTCTCATTGTTGGATGTTAAAAGGATAATAGGAGGTATTGACAATGTGCTAATACGATCAAAGGAACTTGTGTTGACAGGCTTCAGACCAAACACTTGAGATAACACTTAGTCCAGTCACAATTATTGGTTTCCATAGCAACTTAAACAGTCAACACTGAGTGGAATAATTTCTACCATGACATAAGAAGTCTTCCTCCAGAGTTGTAATTGGTATCAGGAGTGTGCTGTCCGATGATGACTTGGCTAGTCCATTGCCTGTACTAATTCGTTAATGTGGCGCACTTTTATAAACAGCTGCACTTTATTGAAGACTACCACTTAACATCGTCTCTCCTCCTTGCATCACATCATGTCAGGACTAGAAAGTCAGTTCCCTTGGCTTTTCAGATAATCCACATTCATTGAGCCATGGGGGGACAAGGGGGGGGGGGGGGGGGGGAGGGGGGCAATAACATTATCCACATATTGAAAGTGGGAAACCCCCTATACGATTTTGAAAAAATATAAATTCGAGTATAATGGCTTCTTTTCAATTGTGAGTAGTTTACTGTTAATCATTGCTAAACTAAAATGTAACTAATTAAGACACTATAAAGTAATTATCTTACTATCACTACAGTTCTCAATTAAATTTGTTTGTTTGTTTGTTTGTCCGTTTTTGTCCAGTAACTACCACCAGATTATTGGGCCTAAAGGGTTCAAATTTCTGATTTGATGGGATTCCCCTGTGGACGTTATAATACAGCTTCGTGAAGATTGGTTTTATCACCAACTCCTCCGAGATGATTGGGTATAAAGGGCACAAATATATAGGGTTTAATGAGGGTCACCTGGGGTAGCAATTAGGATGATTGGTGTAGAGCAGAGTCAAATCCTGCCCATGGGGATATCCCCCCCCCCAAATGTCCTGGTTAGTCGTGGTCACTACTTTATGCCTGAGTAAACCAGCCCACTTACTACAATTGCGTAAACACATACGTCAGAAAAACTGTGCCTAAAACACTCTGACCTCTTTCTCTTTACTTCCGTTTTAGCCCTGCAGGTCCAAGCATTTGAAATGAGACAGCAAACAACAGATCTACAATTATATTAAAAGATCTTTGCTGCCTCTGTCCATAAGATGGGTGCTGTGCTAAAATATTTTCAGGAGGGGAAGGGCTGTCGTCTCCATCCATAGATTGGATACTTTTGTAGTAGTCGTCAATCAGAGTTAATGGAGAGAGAGCAGAGATTTGGTTTGTTTCTACTAGACCACTAGCAGTGAGACCGACTGTGGCCACACCTTGGAGGCAGAGAGGCAGAAGGTAGTCCCTGACACACACACACACACACACACACACACACACACACACACACACCGCTCCTTCCTTTCCTTACAATAACAAATGAAATGGATGCATCCACTCCTAGCAGCAGGGTACACAATACACCCCTAGCAGGGCTCCATTACATCACTAGCAGGATCCACAACACATACCTAGAAGGGTTCACATTGCCCTCAGCACAATTCATACAACACCTCTAGAAGGGTTTCAAATGCACCCCTAGAAGGGTTCACATTGCCCTCAGCACAATTCATATAACACCTCTAGAAGGGTTTCAAATGCACCCCTAGAAGGGTTCACATTGCCCTCAGCACAATTCATATAACACCTCTAGAAGGGTTTCAAATGCACCCCTAGAAGGGTTCACATGACACCTATGAAACATAACCCTAGAATAGAGTTCAAACATTTTTAGGAAGAGAGTGCAACATGATATTAACATGTGGACATCTTAAGTGAAGTCTACAGCACTAATTAATATAAACCAGGACTTTAGGTGAACCCATGTGGGCATGATGTGGTTGAATCTCCCAGTGAGGGGCCACTGAGAGCTCACCTGACAAAATGGGATTCCATGTGTAGCAATGGTATTTAATGTGATATAACACAGGCAAATCACAGTCCATCCAATTTGATAATTGACCTAATTACAAGTCCACTTTTGTTTTTAAAGTCTACAACATATGCCTTCAAAGCCTACACTTTTGTGATTACAGCACCACCAAAGGTTAGCCGAAAAACTGCCCATAAGGTGGTTTTCAGCTAGTATCTATAAAGGAGAGTTCTTGGGGGGGGGGGGGGGGGGATTTGTTCAAGAATCACTGGAGAATGGTGAACACAAATAGGTTTAAAAAGTTTTTGTGGGTTCTGATAGACCCCACAGTCGTTATGGGCATATCAGGTTTTTATCTTCAAAAGTGGACCACCAGAAGTGGAAAAAAAAAAAAAAAAAAGAATTCAATTTTTATGAACCAAAAGCCAAGCATCACTTGAGAATGGTAGAACTGACCAGGTAGAATTATTTTGTGTGATTTCTGATCGACCTTGGTCTTATTAAGGGCATATCTTTCCTCCTCTACAAACGTCACCTGAGCCTCTCAGGACTTTGCTGCTGGGATAAAGTGAACACTCAAAAAATTTCTCAAGGCACCACACCTCCACAACAGTTCGTTTGGAATGACTAGCATAGAATGCAACAATAGTTAATAATGAATTTTTGATAATCCCAAACCAAAAAAAAATTCTTTAACAAATATTATTTCCTCTAAATCCCGTTCAAAGAACAAGTACCTCAGCTTGTTACCAATTAAGGAACGTTAAATACGCTAAGAAAAAGAGAAAGGACGTTCAAACCACTTATAGGGATGTAGTAACTAATGCATAGTGCATTGATTATTGGTATAAGATTTAAAACAAGAACGGTCCCACACTAACACCTGTGACAAATAATTACTATAATATTTATTAAAACGGGGGGGGGGGGGAGAAGAAGAAATATTTGTTTAGAACACTTCAGATGAGGCTAAAGGTGTGGTCAGATTTACAAATTTTGGGTTTCATATATTAAAAGCACTTAGTTGTAACGACAGGTTACAATGAACTTTTGTGTTATCATATAGTAAACAATTAGTTTGAAATATATTCTTGAGTAAAACCTATGGATATATGCCTCCCACCCCCCCCCCCCCCCCCCCAACCATCCCAAGTGTTCCTAGACCTGTGTGCCACAGGTAAATACATATATATATATTATAGCACTCGAGGCTATCAAAATGATATCTAATTTATATACTTGAAAGACATGTAGTACTTCATATGTAGAAAACACTTTTTTATGTGTGAGACATAGTCAATATTAATAGGAGCACACTTCACTGCATAGATCCATGGCTGTTTGTATGCTCAAACAGAGTGTCATGTTATTGTTTGCTATGGAATGAGCAGCACAGAATAGATGTTTTGCACATCCTCTGAAGGTGCAGTCCTCAACCAATCACCTCCAGGAAGCTATATACACTCCCAGGGCTGAAGGATTGTTTGTTGTCGCAGCTGGGTGGGTATAGTTGCTATGGTGGGGTGATTAAGAGTTGAAGTTGTGTCTCATTGTTGGATGTTAAAAGGATAATAGGAGGTATTGACAATGTGCTAATACGATCAAAGGAACCTGTGTTGACAGGCTGCAGACCAAACACTTGAGATAACACTTAGTCCAGTCACAATTATTGGTTTCCATAGCAACTCAAACAGTCAACACAGAGTGGAATAATTTCTACCATGACATAAGAAGTCTTCCTCCAGAGTTGTAATTGGTATCAGGAGTGTGCTGTCTGATGATGACTTGGCTAGTCCATTGTCTGTACTAATGCATTAATGTGGCACACTTTTATAAACAGCTGCACTTTATTGAAGACTACCACTAAACATAGTCTCTCCTCCTAGCATCTCATCATGTCAAGACTAGAAAGTCAGTGTCCTTGGCTTTATAGATGATTCACTTTGATTCAGCAATGGGGGGGACAGGGTAGGGAGGGGGGGGGGGGTTATGTTATCACCCTCCGATTGAAAGTCAGAAATTCTCTCAAACAATTCTGAAAAATGAAAATATCTCACCATTCAGAAAATGTGCTATGAAATATGTAGCAACCAATGACATGCACGCGCGCGCACACACACGCGCACACACACACACACACACACACATGCACACACATGCACACACACACACACACACGCACACACCTTGAACCTTGAAAGAATGCCATCCGGGAGGATGATGCCTCTCTGCCACGCAGTGGCAGACTGGATTAAAGTTTAGACTAAACAATTACTGTCGCTCCTTTGTAGCTAGTTGTCTGACACTTATGCCTTGCAATGTCCTGCCTTCTCCTGAACAATCTGTGGCATGTGTCACACACAAATGGAGTAGTGGTTGTGTTAGTGCCTGTCAATGGTTGATGCTGCCTCCCTCCTTATCCTGTCCTTCTCCAATCTCTCCTTTGTGCAGATATCTAAACCTTTTCTACACTGTGCTTTCCATACACCTCTCTCCTTTGCACTTCTATACATCTTCCCTCATTAATCTTGAACCTCTTAAGATCTTTCCTTATTCTGTCCCTCCACCTTAGCTTACATCCATGCATGGGTCTTCCATGGGTTAACCAGCCAAACAAGAGCCTCTTGGGAATATGATGCTCCTGCATTCTAGCAACATTACCCAAACCATCTCAGTCTCCTTGCTATAACCACATCTTCGAGAGCATCATCCGTGCCAAAATTCCTTCTCATCTGGACACTGCTGATATAACCAGCTCGCTGCTCAGCCCTAGTGATGTTCATGATACGCCGGAGACATCTGTTGTTGAATGCTTCAACCTTCTGTGTGGAGACTCTCTTCGTTGCCCAAGTTTCAGCTCCATAGAGCAGCACACCTAGCACAGCAGCGTGATAGACCATCCTCTTTGTCTTCCGGGATGAACTTCCATTGCAGATACACACACACACACACACCCTCCTTTTCTTATAATAAAAATCAAATGGATGTACCCACCCCTAGCAGCAATACACCCCTAGAAGCAATACACCCCTAGCAGGGTTCCCATTACATCACTAGCACTAAAGAGGATCCACAATACATATCTACAATGGTCCACACTGCCCTCAGCACAGTTCGTATTACACCCCTAATGCATATGTATACAACATCCACCAATTCACCCATAATATAATATAATAGAAGCCACTCAAATTTTGGCCTGGTTCATCCTTCAATTAGCTTTCTCTAGCCCAAATTATTCCCTATGGGTGTGGCTATGATAAAACTACACCCAAAATTAGTGTCACGTAGCCAGACCCTTTACCCTCCACTTCGCTGATAAACCATCTGGTCACTGGAACAAGGTTTTTGTGAGCCAGTTACAGATTCTGTAACCAAATCGGATTGGTCAGAATTGTCTAACATCACCTTGTGCAAATCATATAATTAGCGATGAATAAATTTCAAGGAAGAGAAATGAGTTGTTTTTTTCTGTATTTTATAAACTCGAGTTTAGTATCTGTAACCACAATTAAATATTTGGCCTGTAATGCACTTCCGCTGGGATCATGAAAACCTGGCTCCAGTGACCAGACTGATTATTTCCTTTTAATCTGTCTGGCTACACCAGACTAACCCAAGATGTGTCTGGGCCACAGAGAATACTACTAATTAGTACTTCTTTCTTTCTTTACAATTGTAAGACACGATGCAGTGAAGTACAATACACAGCTCCTAGCAACCATTACCAGCCAAACAGAAAGGGCTATTGGTATCCCTAGCACTTAAGGAATCTTACCATGTTGTTGTCTGTGTAAGCCCCAACGCTAATGACGTTGGCAGGGAAGGGCAGGGCGGGTTGCTACTCGCTATGATGCTCCTACCCTCCTTGGAACAAGACTCTCACAGCCTAGGGGAGACAGATACTCCAACACAGCACATCTTCCAGGCTTCCTTTTTCTCAGCTGTGGGGTCAAAGTCCACTATACACCTCGCCCTTTTTGTTGTTGTTGTTGTTTTTCTTTTTCTTTTTTAAGCTGGATGCTGTGGAGAAAAAAAAAAAAAAAAAAAAAAAAAAAAAAAAAAAAAAAAACAACAACAACTGAAAGCTAAACCTCTAAAAATAGATTTAACGAAAAATAAATTTTGAAGGACCAATTGTTCATGCACCCAGGTGAGGAAGGGGAAAAAAAAGAAGAAGAAAAAAAAGCAATAGGTGAAAAGCTGGGGTTGCCAGGTTGGCCTCATTTAGGCCACCAAAAACATAAAAAGTGGTCCTCTTTTCTCTGCTTCATCCCCCAAAAAATTACCTGGAGACATTACACAAATTTAGCCTCAATTGGCCTATTTAGACATGCTTAGCCTATGGAAAGAATTTCGGCAGGCCAGACTGAAATTATATTCTAGATTGATATCAGGTTAGTACTATCTAGTATAATGAGTGACATGGAGTAGATTAATTGCATTGCTGTGGGTAGATTAATCACCCCTTGTGTGGGAGCGATTTAAAATATACGAATATTGTGGATAATATTTTGCTGAGTTATTGCATCTAATTTTAAGCTTAAAAATAATAATTATTTTATTCTCATGACAAAGGGAAAAGGAATATAAAATCTGGAGGAAGTTAGATGAGGTTGAATTGTGGTATAATTTAAAACTATTTGACCACGGATTTTTTCCAAATGGGTCTCTTCAAGAGACTGTCATCTTTTGCACCACACTATGTGCTTACTACAAACAACAGGACCAAGTTTAAAGATCTACCCACACTTGTGGGTACAAGGGTCAACCATTGATTACAATCGACCAACAGAATATAGAGATATCCAACTAGTGGATTGGGAGGAAGAGTTTGGGGAAGGGGGGGGAGTTGCCTTCAGACCATGCGATATTTTGGGCTCCCTGCAGTGAGTACAAGGATTGTGCTGGTAGACCATTCTTAGAATGGTCAGCCTCTATCTTACAGTGCCTTGTAGATGGTGAGCCTATGTCTTACGGTGCCTTATAGTGCCCATTTCCAATGCTATTGTGAAACAGGTTTTTGGAAATGTACCTTTAAAAGAAGCAAATAGCTAAACAGGATGAATCGAATTCTAATGTTATTCGTTAAATTCCATGCTTGGTACATTGAAATTTGGGTACTCCTGATTTCAGCAGTGGTGTGTAGGTGTGTGCTTGCGGGTGTGCGTTATAGCTAAAGGCTCAATGGATTTTAGTCAAAACAAATTTATTCCGAAAGTGACACCACCAGTGTATGAAAAAGGAATTTTAATTTCCTATACCAAAAAAAAAACAAACCAAAAAATATATAATGGCCAGTGATTAAGGCACATGTCTCTCAAGCTCAAAGTCAAAAGAAAAATGAAGAAGAAATGTTTTTTTTTTTTTTTTTTTTTTTTTTTTTAATACTGACACCATTGCATTTTACTTCCATAGATATGAATTCTTCCATACTAGTGTAATATTGTGGGTTAGCTAGAGCTAGAAATCAACCAGTTAAAAGTTAACTTACAAAGATCATAGACAATTTAGTTACATCACTACACTACAATAAGTATTGTTCAGAGAATTATTACATGAATCGCTCTATTGAACATAAATTTCAACAACTTCAATGGCTATATCTTCAAATTCTCTTCTGTGCTCACGACACACCCTCATCTCTATGTCATCAGTGGTGGCCTGTGGCAGTTGCCTGTAGAACCATGGAGGACTGTTGAAGGAGCAGCATGTGCTCTGGGGACCACAGCCAGCTCCATCCCATAGTGGGTCGTCACTGTAAAATGTTCCATACCTTGATATCGTTAGAGGAGCAGTGTCACAGAAGTAGTAATCCCCCACATATGGTGGAGGGGGTATCACCTTGCTCGCTATATCAGTGTTAGTACAGGGACATTTGGAGTTACTTGCTATGTCATTTTCATCATTTGCACAAGCAAATGTCCAGATGTGCCGCCGCCATGGGGAACTTCCGTGAGTGAGACTTACACCATCGACATAAGGGGTGTTTATTTTTGAAGGGGATGACAATACAAGATGGTGTCTTGCATACCGTGCAAAAGCATTTGGACGTCCCACCTGGTAGCCTTTGACCCTTCCACATACCTTCGTATATTCAACACCTCCAACACTGAACATAACTGAAGAACATGTAATACCATAGATACTACTTATCCTGCACGTGCGTAGTGGGGATGTCGTCAATTCAAAATAATCAGGACACTGAGTAGTGTTGTCTGTCATGTCCAGGTCAGCCACCTTCATCCAGCCTCCAGTGATACCTCCACATGACCTGGTCATATCACAGTATGCAGTAATAGCAGAGCCATTGGAGGACCTGATCTTATAGTAACCTGAGGAGGGTTGGAAAGGTAATAGCTTTGGAATAGCAGCACAAGAGGGAAAAACACGTCCTACACCTAAAAAACCAGCAGTATCTTGATTGGTTTGAGTGTTGTCATTCATTTTTGACCTAAGCTGATCATTGACACTTTGCTGAGTGGAAATGCTGTCAGAAATGTTTTCAAACCTAGCTGCAAGTTCAGAACGAAGCTTTGAAATCTCCACAGATGAAGAAACAAATAGGACACTTGCTATGATAGCGAAGAAAGTAAAACATACTAGCAAAGCAATTATGCAGAACGTTTTCTTTGGTACCACAGGATCCTTCATCTTGGTTTCTTTAACTGCATCAACATGACTGGGAGAAACACCAGGCTCCTCTCCAGGTTGTCCACTCATTTTAGCTGTTGTAGTCTCCAGCAAGGTGTACGCGGAACTTTAGTAGTTCAGTTTTCACACATAAGATATTTTGGCACCAATGAATTCAATTAAAATAGAAGCGGAAGGAAGCCCACATGGCTAGTTAGGTCCACCTTTACGTGAGGGCTTTATAGTGTGCCAATTGAGGACATGATTTGGAGGATATCTGCAGGAGATCATGTCTTGCAGGAGGACATGTCTTATCCTATCCTAATAACTAATCAACAATGTCTCTGTCTTTGTGTGGTGAACACCTAGATAGTTTTAGTGATTTTGGTGAAACTTTATGCAAATGTTGTATATGGCCCAAGGGTGGTGCCAGACTAAATTTTTGGTTTTGACTATGTGTTATGGCTTGAAAAAGCATTTTCCTGCATTTCTCAGCATTTTCAGATGCCAATTGAGGTAAATATTGGTTGATTTCGGGTCCCCCCCCCTCCCCCCATCCCAAGAATATCACACAAAAAAACACAACCAAAAATAAAAAATAAACAAAACAGAAAAAAAAAAAAAAAAAAAAAAGAATTACTAATATTAAGAAAATTTTGAAGTACTGCCAACTTTATAATTTTCCTAAACATGCATTTGCCCACAACCCAGAATGTTGTAGTTGCTGCAGCTGTTCACCCCTTTCCTGTAAGTGGTTATGTTGCTCCTGTGAAAGGAGATGGGAGAGAGAACACTGCAGCAGCTTTAATTGTGGAACTTGGTCATTCAGAAAATGAACCAGCAAAAAAATGCTGGACTGGCAGTTTTTCTGTGGGCCTCTGGCTTTTGCAGTATTTTAATAAACTTGTTCTGTTTGCCCACTAGGATTATTGACTCTAGTCCCATTATCCAACAAACACATGCTGTATTACAATTAACACACACCCCTGTTAAAGTAATATTAATTTTGGGCTAGTAAAACAACTTTCAACAAGTGTAATTCATAACGCACTCTGGTGAGACCACATGGCAAATTTCAGTGAACTTGGTCATTGTCCAGGGAAATCTATGCTATCACTATCAATGTATGGATGGCTTTAATTTGCCAGGTCAATGTCAACATAAAACATAGCTGAAGCCACTCAAAACATTATTTATAAACATTATACTCTATTCAAATAAAAGTTGCTCATAAGTAGGCATGCAACATCCCTGTTCAGTATTCAGAACAGTCTGATTGTTTGGAGGCATGGTGTAATGCTAAAAGGTAGATTACTAACTCTATGTCAGGTTCATAAGTTTGGGGCTCACTTGGATTATTATTTTTAGTTCAATTAGTTTGTAGCAATGAACTATGTTAGCATAAACAGAGGGAAAGAAAAAGAAAGAAAAAGGAAGGGGGAAAGGAGGGGAAGAAAGAAGGATTGAAGTAAGCAGGGATAGAAGGATAAAGAGAAGCTATGGAAGAGAAGAAAAAAAAGGAGAAAGAAAAAGAAAAAAAGAGACCCTAGTTCTGTATTTAAACCCATGATATCCCACTTATACATTAGACTTGTGTCTTAACTATTGGATTAAGTTTCTGAAGGATTTTTTTGTTGTATTATTATATTATTCCTCTGGAAAAATCCTGACCAATTTTTAGGTTTTTACCTGTGCCACACAGGTATAGGAACACCTGGAATGGTGGTGGTGGGGGGGGGGGGGGGGGGGGTGGATCAAACCTACACATATTTATTATCAAAAATGGATTTTTAGCAAATTGTTTCTGTATGGAAACACCAAAGTTTATTGTTACAACTTAAGTAGTTACAGCTAAGTGATTTCACTATATGTAAACACTGTGGTTAAAACAATTTCTTATTACTGTATGTAACCCTAAGTTGTAAATCATACCACTAATCTAACCACATATTAAGTGTTTTAAAGAATTATATTGACCTTGATCTAAAATACTATATATTAATACTTTTTTTTAGTAATTATTTGCCAAAGGTCGTAGTGTGTGACTGCTCGTTTTAATACTAAAAAAATTAAATTAACCCCCCACCCCCCACGTAAAAAAAAAAGGGTTGATGGTTCCTGGTGTGCCACATGCAAACCCTGAAAGTTTCATTCAATTCAGTCCAAGGGACTGGCTGCTCTGCCTAGACACACACACACACACACACACACACACACACACACACACACACACACACACACACACACACACACACACACACACACACACACACACACACACACACACACACACACACACACACACACACACACACATGTATGCATACTTACAAACCAAAATATAGACTAGATATCACTAAACCACACCCACACAGAATGAAAAAAAAAACAGAACCCATTGACACCAGATACGAATGAAACTATTGTAATGACCAGCTGTGACTTGCCATAATCGATGTCTGAAACTTTCGTGAAGATCTCACCAAGAGTTTGGAAGGAGTGAAAGTGCACACTTTACAGACACAAATTGTGAATTATAATGAGAATATAATAAAGCTACTTTGCCCATTGGGTTTTATTTATTTATTTTATTTTTGTTCTTGACAGCCTCTGGTCTCCTGCAGAAACAAACTTGTTCTGTTTACTTAATGTACTATTTCGAGGACATATAGACTTTCACTATGATAGATCAGATGCCTACACACTCACACACAATCCCTCCATAGAGTGTGCAGATTAAAAGTTTGTAAAGACATGTAATTTGAAATTAAAGATAACAAAACAAGACCACCATGAAGATGGAAGGATGAATTGACGACAATTCAATGACACACCAGTTCCCATATATACTCCTTGCTAATTCTAGTACAGTGCAATTCAAAGTGGTCTGTCTTAGAATTGGTAAGGGTCTAGGGCTAGGGCTGTTGTCTTGGCTCATCAAAACTAATTAAAGTGTATTGTGTTTGTATCCAGTGACCCATCGTTAGTTACACATCGTTAGTTACACATACACAGGCATTCATGCCTGACTATGTTGATGAGATATTGCATAGAGACTGCAAACTAGGATCATAATCAAGGATGTGATATTTAAAATTAACCAGCAATATACTGGTATGTCATTGAATTGTCGTCAATTCATCCTTTCATCTTCATGGTGGTCTTGTTTTGTTATCTTTAACTCCTTCAAATTAAGAAATAAACTTATAAAATAGGTTTATAGTAGAAACATAATTACATTAGGAATAGTTGAACAAATCTGGTCCTGTTAGATCATTAAGAGGTGCATCCATCTTTACTCTGAAGAACATGGTGTCATTCTTGCAGAAGTTCATATCTCTGAGAGTAGGGTCGATGGCAGCAAACTCTGGGAACCCTGAGGCGGTGTTGAAGGTATCCTTGGGCTTCTGGAAGCTGCAGTTTGAGGGGTTCGGTCTGAACTTGTGTGTGATACATCTCTCAGACACATGAGGGAAGCTCTGATTCACAGACTGTGACAATGACAGTGTGAGAATGGCCAAGTGAGAATATCATCATACTCTGACTTCATGGTGACAACAAAGAGGGAAAGGTGAGACCCTTTACCATCTCCATTAAGGTACGCCCGCAAGCATAGCCTGCATCCATGTGAGCTGGTATAAATGGTGGGGAATACGAGGAGGTTATTCTCACCTTACCCTCTCATATTCTCCGGCCAAGTTCATTGATTTTCCAGATGTAAACCCCAGTGCAGCATTTGAACTCCAAGATCTCTCCACCTTGAGGTTCACCTCCACCATCATGGTCTCATAGCAGGAAACTACTTTTTTTTTATATTGGAGACATTGTCATTTGCCCGAGTAATGTTGCTCTTATGTTGCTCCTATGTTGCTCCACATCAGACACCAGTTTGGCTACCATCTCAGACAGTTCCTGGGCTTCATCCTGCAACTAGGAGACAGTGTGTGTGTGTGTGTGTGTGTGTGTGTGTGTGTGTGTGTGTGTGTGTGTGTGTGTGTGTGTGTGTGTGTGTGCGTGCGTGCGTGCGTGCGTGCATGCGTGCGTGCGTGCGTGCGTGCGTGCGTGCGTGCGTGCGTGCGTGCGTGCGTGTGCATGCGCGCGTGCGTGTGCATGCGCGCGTGCGTGCGTGCGTGTGTGTGGTGTGTGTGTGTGTATGCGCATTCATACGTACAGCTACACACATCCTAGAGACTTAGTACTGGGACATTCTCTTCTCTCTCTTGTCCTCCTGTTTCTAGTCTGCCAAATGCCCTTGGAAAAATGAGTATGTCCAGGCCATTGCTCAGGTCCTTCAAGCTCTTCTCCCTGCTGACCCTGAACCCTGTTGCAGAAACTCTACCTGTCACCATATCCTCTGTCTCTATTAAGTTACCTCCCTTTTGGACCACCAGACAAAAGGTGTGGTTCCGCCAGGTGGAGGCACAGTTTGCAACCCTCACCCCAGCCATTTGAGTAGACTTGACTATGTTCAATCATGTTGTTGCAGCCCTGGAAAACATTACAACATGAGAAGTTGAGGCGATCATCCTGTTCCCACCTACTGATGGCAAATATGGTGCGTTAAAGGCTGCTCTCATCAATGCCTTTGGAAATACTTTAGCTTCTTAGGACATGGAGCTCTTGTCTTAGTCGAGTCTTGGCGATAGAAAGCATACCAGCCTTCTCCGCCATATGAAGTCCCTCAATGCAAATCCCAAGACCATCCTTTGCCCCCATTTCCTTGCCCAGCTGCCCATGTAAGCATGTCGCATCTTCACTGGGTCATCCACAACCAAACTCAACAATTTAGCCAAGAAGGCTGATGCCATAATGGAAGTGAGCTCCAGGGCTTTCAGTGACCCAGACAACTTTAGTGTGCACCACCCAACGTCCTCACCCACCATTTGAATACTCAAAGACCTGTGCTTTTATCGCACGAAGTTTGGCAAGGTGGCCAGGAAGTCAACAAAGGTGGTAGCAAGTTGGCATACCCCATCTCGTCCTCCACTTCCACCTCCTCTACGAATGCCTCTGGAAATGGGCAGGCCGGCCGCTAAACTTATTTGCAGTCGGCCAGGGGAGAAAAAGACAATGACTGTTTGGGACCATCGATCAGACTGTTCTTTAGTCATCGATTGTGGTGCGAATAAATCTGTTTTCCCTGCCTCAGCCACTGATAAGGGGCACCGGGCCACCTCAGTGTCCCTAGTTGCTGCCAATGGCACACTCATCAAAACATGGGCAAGCGTGAAGCTTATCCTTTACTTTGCAAGGGACACACATTCACACAGGAGTTCCATGTAGCAGATGTTACAGACTCGATCCTTGGTGCGGATATAGTATGCGGCTATGAGCAGATCCCTGTCGCATTGTCAGATATTCTCAAGACAAAAGTGATCACTCCTTTTGGGCTGTAGGAGTCTCTCTGAGTGCCCTTTGGTCTGAAGAATGCAGCTCTGGCATTCCATAGCTTGATATATGGCATCTTCTGTGACCTAAATTTCATCTTTGTCTACCTGGGTGACATCCTAATTGCCGAGGCACCAATCATAAACATGAAGCACACCTCCATGACTTTTTCAGCCTACTCTCCGATAACAGCATACTAATTAGCTATAAGAAAAGTGTTTTCGCTGTCAGCGAGCTCATTTATCTTGGGCACTGCATCACCACCTCAGATATTATGCCCCTTGAGTCCAGAGTTACAGATGTGACTGATTTTCCAGTGCGCACAAACAAAGTCGGTCTCCAGCGTTTCCTCGGCATGATCAAGTACTATCACCACTCAATTCCGAGGTTGGCTGACATGCTCCATCCGCTTCACGATGCAATCAAGGTCTAAGGGCAAAGGATCGTGTGGACCACAGAATGTCAGTCAGCCTTTCTTGCAGCTAAGTCAGCTTTGTTGAGTGCCACACTCGGCCATCATCCCCATAAAAATGCAAAGACCAGCATCACGGTGGAAACATCAGACAGGGAATTCGGCGGGAAGCAAGAACAGTTTCTGGATAGCCTCTGGTGTCCCGTAGCTTTCTTCTCAAGGAAGCTCACTAAGGCCGATAGGATACAGAGTGCTTTTAACTGTGAGCTCTTCCCCATCTTTTTCACCATAAAACACTTTACCACCACCTCAAATTCTGCCAGTTCACCATCTTTACTGACCATAAACCACTCACCTTTTCTTTCAACAGTGCTGCTAAGCGATCACCCCGTCACCCTCGATACATGTCCTTTATCAGTGAGTTTTCCACCGAAACGTGCCATGTCAGTGGAAAAGATAACTTTGTCTCTAACGCATTTTAAGGACAGAAATTCCTCTGTTTTCCTCATGATAATCGACTATCGTCCAATTACCACTGATCAGGCCACTTTAGACAAAATTGCTGTCTGTAAAACCTCCATCACTCGCAATCAATTTGATAACATCCAGTTCAATGACTGCACTATTTTTGTGATGCCTCCATAGGTATACCTTGACAAATAGTCCTTTGAGAGTGGACAAGGACAGTCTTTGACTCCATTCATGGCCTTGCCCACATCAGGTACTATCCAACATAACATGCCATCTCATCAAGTTTCGTATGGCATGGGTTGATATCTGATGTCCACAAGTGGTGCCAAGAATGTCACCCCTGCCAAGTATGAAAGACCCACAGTCATGTCCATGAACCTCTCACTGAGCATCCATCTTCAGACCTTCGATTTGGCAGTTTCCATCTTGACTTAGTTGTTCCCTCTGACGAGTCTGAAGGCATAAAGCACATATTTACAATCCTTAATAGCTTTACCCGGTGGCCAGAAGCCATATCATTGCCTGACTCTACCACTGAGACCTGTTGAAGTGTTCCTTAATTGTATCATGATCACTCTGATTAATGAGATTATTATGAATAATTCCTATGTGTTACAATAAAAAAAAAATAAAAAAAGTTTGTTACTGCAGGCCTGATTTTAAATGAAAACAGGCAAATACCTAAAAGGCTTTTTTTGTTGCTTTTAACTTAGTGTTAAATAATTGATGTGTCCGTATGCTAGATCTAATTCCAATAATTATGACAACAAATGCTTGAAATAAAACTTATAGCCAACTGAGTAAAATACTGATCCAGGTGACTTTAGCAGACATAAATCAGCACAACAGTACAGTAGCTTTACTCTGCATATATATTCAAACTTTAGCAATTTATAGATACTGGACAGTTTTTCAGGCTTACCTTTGGTGGTGCTGTAGTCACAAAAGTGTCTTGTTTGAAGGAATATGTTGTAGACTTTTAAAACAAAGGTAAACAAGGTGCCTATTATATATCACAGTAACTACCAGTGCTACACATGTCTGTGGGTATAGCTACCTTGGTCCAAGTGTTTTTTTAGAAGTACATTTTTGGCATTTTTTTGGTCTTATATACTAAGAGGAAGAGGTGTGGCCGGGTGGGATGCATCCTATGTTATTCACAGAGACAAGTTGAGTTTGCATGCCAAGTTTTATGCTTGTAGCTCCATTTTTCTGGTAAAATACCAATTTTGGCATTTCGTTTACTCAAAAAATCCCCCTGGTGACACTGATTCTAAATATATATGGGTTTGTGGGTCCATCTTCAACCCTTTAAGTGTGAATTGCAGATACAAGAACAGACAGACAGACAGACAGACAGACAGACAGACAGACAGACAGACAGACAGACAGACAGACAGACAGACAGACAGACAGACAGACAGACAGACAGACAGACAGACAGACAGACAGACAGACAGACAGACAGACAGACAGACAGACAGACAGACAGACAGACAGACAGACAGACAGACAGACAGACAGACAGACAAGTTCCCAGTGGCTGCAACATTTCATTTTTACTGACTTGTGTATACATTATATTTCTGTCTTTAATTGGGTCAGTATTGTCACTCTTGACCTGGCAAATGTTATTGCACTCCTCTGAGTGTAGTATGTATGTTATATATATTACTACTCCTGCATTCACTAACTACTTGAAAACAACTATTTTCTTGGACCTACTTCTTTTGTTTGTGTTTCATTTGAATGTTGAATTTTAAAAATGTATATTTTTTCGACTGAAAGATTTAAACTTGTCTGGACCCTCAGTAAAAAGGAATTCAAATCTTTGTCCTCAATGTGTCAGCAAATTATAAGGGCAATTTCTGAGATCAAGGTTGATAGAATAGTCCTGTGTATAAGTGTAGTGGCATAGTTTATGCCAGGGGGATGTTTAAGTATGTCCTCATAGCCAAACCCTTCATGTGTTCCAAAAGTCTAAAGTTGTACTTTCACAGTCCATTGGACCTACAAACCTAAAGTTTTGTTTTGCATACACAATTGATTTTTTTCCTTCTATGCCAACCAGAGTGTGGGGTAGTCTCCTTCCTAAACTCCCCTATTGACTGCACTGGATGTATTGCATCACCTGCACCAAAATGATAAGAGTCAGAATTCATATTTTGTCTATTTCTTTATTTTTTCCCCTCTCCTTTTCAGACTATATTTAGCCACATGTATTTACTTTAAAAATTTAGTCTGCACAAAATTGATAAGGGGGTTCCATGTAATATGTGTGGGCACACTTACCTCACAAACCACATCAAGTTTGCCTCTCAACCACTTTAATGGGGTCTGTAAAGCTCCAGCTACATTCACCACAGTAGCCACTTCAGGTCAAATATGAAGCATTGTTAAAATATTCATACCTTGAATAATTAGTAGGATTTGAAATTTAGGTGAAAACATTAATAAAATAAGAACACAAACATTTCAGAATTTTTCCCTACATGTTGGGGGGGGGGGGGGGGGGGGGGGGGAGGAGGTAGCCAATTTCACAGTTTTCATAGTTCATTGTTATTGTCATAAAATGTATGTCTTGGGACCCAACACATTGAAGAAATCAGTATACTGTGACCATTTAAGCATACTACAAGAGCTGTGGTCAATAAGTTATACATATATTCAATAAAACTGGTTTCATGTGAAAACTGACTATTTATAATATATATATATATATACTTTTTTAGTAGTTTGTGCATGTGAATTAAATTAATTATTGGCACAAAATAAAGTAGAAAGAATAATTTTATCTTGTAAATGTTCATTTTATGAGCATTTATATCCACTAGCTATATACATGCACCACACAAATATTATCCTGTTCATGCAAACTCACTGCAGGTGTATTTTTGGACCAAAGATAATTTCTGTAAAATAATGTTGAACTATTCTTTTACAATTCATATTTATGAAGCATTTTTTGCCATTTTTGATCACTTCTAATCCTAAAAATTAGTGTTATGTATGCACATAAAAAACTTAAAAAAAAAAACTTAAAAAAAAACATACTAGAGTACCATCTTCAGTTTCACCACAAGGTTAGAATGTTCCTGTAAATTATTTTTGACCCCTCAATTTCTCACAAACTCAATTCAAGAATTAATCAATTGTTAAAAGATCAAGATAGCCACTATAGATGAAAACTGGTTCCTCCAATTCAGCTGAAACTTTTATCAGAGTTTAGCCTCCCCCACCCCCCCATTTTCAGGTGCTGAAAATATTAACAGTATTCCAGAAGGAAAGAGTATGATATTTTGTACTAATTTTTTTTTTTGTGCCATTTTTATTTAGTTGCCTTTAATTTAACTTGTGTTATTTTCTTAGGCTTGGTTCCAAACTAGTACAGACTTAAGTAGTATCCAAGCAAGTAAGAAAAAAATTAATCAATTCTATAATTTGAATTCATACCATTCAATTTAAAAAACACCTTTTTATTGTTCTACAAAATAAGATTATTTTAGTTTGAAATGGTGTTTTAATAGATATTACAAATACTTTCCATGGTATTTGTAACTGATATAATGGTTCAGAAACAGAAAGGAACTATTCTGATATTTTCTAGTCCTGTTGGTACAAAAAATAACTAATTTTTCGACTGAACATCTTCCTCTGTGTCTATCCCATTTCCTGCACTCTTTTGCATGCACACATGCTATTTTTTGCCCTTACAACAAATTGGCATGTGTTTGTTGTGAATGCATGTTTGATCACGTGAAATACACATGTTCACAAATGCTAAAAAATTCTCGTTCTTACCTTACTTTGGGTTGTTTCTGTGAGTGATTCAGCAAAGGAACCAAGGATGGAAACAGACATAAGCAAGAAGAAACCCAAGACAAGTTAGCTATTCATTTAATTTGTAGAATCAAATCCTTAATTGTATGCAGTGTGATTTCCAATAAACTCAACCTGTGTGTGGTGTGTGTGTTTTGTCCATCTGTCTGTCTATCTCTGTGTGGTATGTTTTCATTCTTGTGTTTGTATGTGTGATATGTAGTGTTGCCAAAATTGACTTCAACTGAGCAACCAGCAACCAAAGACAGTGAAGTTGTGAGTATCTCTAATTATATCACGTGCTCCTAGAATACCTACTTGTATTATGTATAATAAATATATAGGTTCTATATCTAGTAGGGTTTATTTCAGGACTTTATAATGAAGTTTGGTGAAAATAGATATTTTTGCTATTCTTCCCAGACAATTGGCTTAAAGGCTCTGATATACAAGGTTTAATGAGAATCACCGTATAGTGGTCATATGGAAATTTGGTGAAGGTCAGAATAAAATCCTTGCCTGTGGGGCTATTGTCCACAAAAAAAATGTCCTGGTCATGGTCACAGAACTATGCCTAAGTAAAGCACCCAATTTAATACAATAGTGTAAACACATATAGTAGGAAAACTTTGCCGAAACCACTTCCAGGTTTTTCTCTTACTTATTTTTTAGCCTGGTAGGCCCAAGCATCTGGAATGAGATAGCAAACAAAGGATCTATAATTATATGAAGAGGTCTCTGTTGTCTCTGTCCACAGGATGGGTGTTATGCTAAAATATCTTTGTGGCAGGGGGTGGTGGTGGTGGCTGTTGTCTCCATCCCCAGGATGGGAATTTTTCTAATCTTACTGTAATTCTCAATTCTGTTTGTTTGTCAAGTAACTATTTCAAGGTAATTGGGCCTTAAGGCTCAAATTTGAGGGTTTGGTGTGGATCACCACGGGGATGTTATAATGAAGTTTGGGGGAGATCTGTTTGTTCGCTAACTCCTTCGTAGCGATTAGGTCCAAAGGGCTTCAATATACGAGGTTTAATGAGGGTCACCCTGGGGTGGTTATAATAAAGTTTGGTGAAGATTACAGTTGAACCCTGCCAGTCAGTATATTTCCCCCCAAAAAATCCTTATTGTGGTTATAACTCTATGCCTGAATAAAGCACACCACTTTCTACAATTGTGTAAACACATACGTTAGCATAACTGTGCCCCAAACACTTCTAACTCTTTTTCCTTACTCCCTTTTTAGCCATGTTGCCCCAAGCATCTGGGATAAGATTGCAAACTATAGTTTTACAATTCATTAAGAAGTATTTTTTGTCTGTCCATTGGATGGGTTCTATGATAAAATAGCAATCAAAATGCGGGGGAGATGGGGGAGGGGGATGGGTTTGTCGCCATCTGTAAGATTGGTACTTTTCTAGTTATATTGAGAACATTTTTTTGTCTGTCTATAGCATGGGTATTGTGCCAAAAATGGCTTCAGAAGGGGGGAGGGGAGAAGGGGGCTGTTGTCTACACCTGTAGATTGAATATTTTCTTAGATTTTAATCAGGCTTACCATATAGCAGGTTTAATCCAGATATATCCTCATTTTTGGTAATTATATTTCAGTAAGGTTGGATTTTTGAAATATCTGAAAATGTCCGGGATTTTGATCTTCTTTTTGTTGAAATATATTTGGTCTTCTTTTTACTCAAAAATAGTTGTTGAAGTTGCTGCAATTTTCCACCAAATAGCAACACTAGCGCTGTGAGGTGGTATGGAAAAGCAGAAACTGAAGTTAGCATATTTTTTTTCCTCTGTCCTCATGCCCCTCCCACCACTTATGGTAGGTGGGAGGTGGGGGAATTGTGCTGGTCGGAAGATGTTCCAATCAGCGTAAGTATTTTAAAAAAATTCATGTATTCCTGTTCTGATAAATTATCCCGACTGTGTGTAATGCTCTCTGCACAATATCATAGATCCTACCACCTTTCCTTGGAAGGTAGAGTTCTTAGTTGATAATTTCATTTTAAAGCTCACAATGGTCGAACATAGTGCAAATCCACTCCAAAACTGAAGACCAAAATGTTTCATGTTTTGTTAGAACAGGAGAGGAATGAGAATCCCATTATTTGGACTGAATAATTTTGCTAAATTAAGTAAATATACAATTGGTGCAGCAGAGTGAACTTTTCATTTCAATCAGTGAAGCATCATCAGTGCACTATTCAAAATATGACAAATATCGAAGGCAATGATTGCATAATGAGATAGTGGAAAGATCCACCACCTTTTATGTGAAGAGTTAGTACTGGAACATCCAATTAATGGCTACATAGAGGAGGAAAGAAACTTGACACTAACGAAGTCAATAGCGATGATAAAAATTTTTTTGGCATCACTACATCATTAGGTTGAAGTTGACTGTTCCTATTAGTTAGAAAGTATTGTTTTTTTTTGGGGGGGGGGGGGGGTTGCTTTTACTGAATTGCATTATCCTTTAAAGTGGTATTGTAAGTTTTGCTCTATTGCACGAGGATAGGACACTGTTTCATTATCTCTATATATTTCCTTCAGCTCTAAAACTGAGGTGAGTGAGGGTGGGAGGGATATATTTTTTGTGGGTATTGCTGCTTTCACATAAGTAGTGACATTACTTAGTGAAACTGGTATCACAGTGTCTATATTAAAAAGTGGGAATAGTCTCTATCTCTGTTTGTGTGTTTTTGATTCACACTTGAACTGGTGGAGTCAGAGCCACAAATCCACATATATTTAGAATCTGCTACCAGGGGCACACCATTTTCAGTATTAAAATGACATAAAATGGTACTTTGCTGGGAAAACACATGAAGCAACTGTTTTATAACTAATTATAGATGCACAACTTTACTCTGTGAATAACATGGTCCCACCTGGTCACAGCTCCCTCTTCCTCTTTGTGTGTAAGGCCAAAAGTGCATGTGATGGTATTTTAATTAAAAAATAAAGTAAAGATGTGTATCATTATTACCCATGATCCCATATATATATATATATAGAATCAGTGTCGCCAGGGCAATATACAGACAAAAAACATGGAATGTATACACAACTTATCTCTGAGAGTAACATGGGTTTGGTCCCACCTTATCACACCTCTTCCTCCGGGTGGGTCAGGCTAAAAACAGTTTGTATGTATGTCTGCATGTTAGAGTATACTCACTTTATCACCAAAGCAACATACCAAATAAAACTGACTCCTGCAAGAATGGTTGCATTGAAGGAAAAAAATTATTTTAGAAAATTTGGCAAAATGGTATTCTCTGCATTGCAAGGGTATTTGTTGTATATATATATATGTAACAATGTGTGTAATACGTTTTCTGTGTATGTGGTGTAGGAAGAGTGTTTGGAGGAAGTGAGGGATGGAGGAAGGAGTCATGGTCAGGTGGAGCATGGAGAATTTACTGAGGGAGACAAAGGTTCCCAAGAACAAGAAGTGTAAGTGTGTTATCATAGAAAACATTTCTTTATGGTAAATAAAATAATAAAAGCTTGAAATAAAAATTTTTTTTATTTCTAAGCAACTGCTAATTCAATTAATATACATACTTTAGTAGGAATAATTAATTTAAGTAATTTAATTAATCAGAGAGACGAATAAAGCCTGATCATCATACTTTGAGCAATCATGGAGCACTATTTTTCTATAGTTTTTATTAAATATCTGAAGTGATCTGTGAGATTCAAGATATTATACAACTACCTGATCTCACTATAGAAGTTGAAATTTTTAATTGTTTTATTATGTGGTAACATAGGGTTACCATATTTGCGATTTATAAAAGAAGACATTACACAGGGTGGGGGTATACCATATTTTCTTAGTGAACTATTTGTGTGTGAGTGAGCACATTAATAATGGTAATGGGGAAAAACAATATCAGCTCAATATCTAACCTTCTACCTGACTAAAGTAAAAAATGAACTATTTTCATATAATTCATTTAATGTGAGAAAATGAATAATTTAAAATTGAAAATATCCTCCTCCACTCACTCTGGTTGAAGATTTTAATTCGACATGGAAGATGGGCTGATTATCTATTTTTTATTCTGATGATTGTTCTCTGTGTGAAATAATAAATAATAGAGAACTCACACTACTCCATTGATTGCATTCTTACCTGATCTTAAAAATACTCAGTTAATATTTCTTACTAGCTCTTTCCTTTAATTTTTTTGTCAATTTTTTTGTGGTGTGTGTGTGGGGGTGTGGGGGGGGGGGAGGGGGAGGGGGCAGGTTAAGGGGATGTTTCTCTGAAATCATTTACAATTTTGGATGAATAGCACCCATATTTGTAACCGGGACACTAGTATTGGCACTCTGAACCCAGCACTGGGATCATGATTCCTCTCCTCAACAATTAAAACATGACTTCAGTTCCTGAGTGGATTTACAATTATGTTTGGGTTTCATGGGGATTAAAAAAAAAAACATTAACTCAAGAAATCAACCTTCAAAGAAGTGTTGGTAGGATTTACTATTGCATCTGTGGGTACAATGCTCATTTAGTCAGTTGATTTGACAGTATATAAATATATTTATTAATGATAGTCATGCTGATTGGACTGTTTTGCTCCCAACACACACTTCAGAAATGTTTTGACTGTTTTTTTCAAATAACAATCCCCCACCAACAACCACAAGTTGTTGGTGGGCCATTGAGACTGAGAAAACATTGACTTTCAGTTTTTGCTATTACAGACCATCACACTGTGCATGTGGTGCTAAACTGGACTAGTTGGAAAATAGGTGCAGCTTTTGGAGCAACAAATAATTTTCAACAAAAGCTGACCCAAATCCCTGAAAATTTTAGATATTTAAAAATCCTCTTGTACTGAAATATATTGATCAAAAAGGAAGACATTTCATGGGTAAAGTTGAATTATATAGTAGATGTAACTAACAAAACTAAATTGCTAACTGGGATTCTTCCAAAAAATATATAATACATTTTATTCTGCCAGGTTTACATCATCCCTCAAACTTTCCGCTATCACATGTATACATCATTTATTTCAAGGTGAAATGGAGAACATATGTGATGTTTAAACTTTGTCATTACTCCCACTCATTTGCATGTGGTAATTTAATTTAGCTACTCACCTTACCTGATTTGTGACCTTGCCTTTATGCCAATTCATTGCTGATAGAAGCCTTAGTTTGGAGATATTTTAGCTAAAATTCTGTAAATAAATACTATAATTTTATCAGCAAACAAAAATATGGACCGAGACTAGACAAGTTAGACACATATCCTTGCTCTTGTGCAAATTGCAAGGACTGGTTTAATCGGCTTTAACTTTTCAGAACTATCTCACAGTCCTACCAGTTGAAGGATTTGACTGGCTCTCCATCCCAACAAACTTAAAATCTTAGAATCATTGAATACATTTAGCACTGCACAATATACAAGTAAGCTATTCCTATATCGAAGGCCCAGTATGTCAAGCCTGCCTTTGAAATATTTACCGGCTTCTACTAGCTGTCACAAGACAAAAGAGTGGTGAAACTTTAGAGATGTTTCTTCAAGCTCTCTAATCTCTGCCTAAGGTTTATTTTTTTTCAAAATGTTACTGAGACTTAATATATGAATGAGGCAGTGAGGGATGCATTTATCACTGGACTACAATCTAATGTCATCTGCCAGCGATTGCTACAACAAAAAGCTCTTTACCTGAATATTATTTTT
Organism: Lycopodina hypogea; assembly: GCA_963969325.1. Taxonomy (NCBI): domain Eukaryota; kingdom Metazoa; phylum Porifera; class Demospongiae; order Poecilosclerida; family Cladorhizidae; genus Lycopodina; species Lycopodina hypogea. Next base: position 14,136,850 of record OZ017783.1, read on the forward strand.
TTTTATTCCAGTTTTGTCCTTAGATAATGCACAAAAGGGATCACTGCAAGCCTAACAACTTCATACTACCCAGCTTGCAATGAACAAATGAAGAAATACAATAGTATAGTTTGGATTGTTATGACTATGGCTCTCAAGACCTACAGCCTATATATAGAACACTAGCACAATTTACTACTTAATGCATAATAATGACTCCATTTTTTCCTGAGTACAGCAACAAACTTTACATAAGTGGCTCTTTAACTATGAGAGAAGATCACCTACTGGTTGAGCTGTAACCTCCTTGTTTAATACACCGGGATCAGTACTACTCAAGTGTCATGTCCATATTAACAAAGATGAACCCCTGGTGAACGAAGTTTAACTTTTATGAGCGAACCCTCAATACCCTCATGTCAGGTATGCAGATGGTAGAGAAACAACTTTGTCATTACTCCACCTGGCTTCATTTTCTGAAGATGCCTTTGGTCCTAACCAAATTATACCATAACCTAAAATACAGGCAGAGAGTTATAGTTTTCCTGGTGATTTACCATTAAATTATGATCTAAGATAGCTCCTCCACAACAAGCTTCTATAATTCCAGATGCTGAGGAAGCCCCATATTTCAACATTTCTACACTTTACCTGATTCGCATTTTGATCTTACTTGATTAGTGTCTTGGTCTTACCTAATTTTTGATCTTGTGTTTGTGCCAATTCTTTGCTGATTAAAGCCTTTGTTCTGAGGTATTCTGATTCTGAAATTGTGTAAATGAACTCAAAAAAATTGTAACAAATTATTAATTTAATAATAGAATTGTTTTCCAGATCAATAAATACGAACACTTAAATGGTGGCATTTAAATATAAACATTTAGTAATTACAACCTCATAACATTCAAACTGATAAAAATTGAGTTATTAATGGTACAGTCCTATTTCTAAAGAATTTTTGCAAAATGTCTGTAGTGATATATTTGTGAAACAGCCTACAAGCTGAAGTATTTAAGTTTTGTCTTGAGCTGTATTATATCCACACACCCCCCTTCTCCCCAAAATTAAATAAAAACCAGCCAATCTCAGAAAGCATCAAATTTGGTTAAAATTTCACAACTGTAAAAATTTATTTCACCTCTACTAAAAAGACAAATCCAAGTCCATTAGAGAAGCTGTAGGGTCAAGTGTAACTGGTAAAGTAACATAGTGTATTTAATGAATAGAAACCTCAAAATCACTCAAAATTTGAGATAGAGAAATAACTAATAGGCTGAACCTTTACGTAGTGATAGGATCCATTGTAGCATTTGGTGATTGAAGATTTGAAGAAGAAAAACTAGTTCCATTATAGTCCTTTAAAAAATTATTTAGCAGAATATAGCTAGCTACGGGCTAGTTATGCTCTGTAGAAATAGATAAATAGGTAGAGCTGGCTCTCTGGGTGTTGCTTGCAGAGGAAAAATTGAAGGGGTAAAAAAAAGGAATTCTATACTAATCTTTTAAAAAAAAATTGTTCAGCTGAATATTGCCAGGTAGGGGCTAGGCATTGTCTATAAAAAATAGTTGCCCCACCCCCACCCCCCCTCCCCCAAACTATGTCCTCCCTCCTTTCTAATTTTCTAGATCAGCCACTGATTCCACACACTTGGAGTGGATGTGTTGCAGCTGTTTTGACTGCAAATGGTTATGTTATGTTGTCTGCTTTGTCGGCAACTTTACCAGGTTCGTTAAATTCCTCCCTATTCCTGATCAGCAGTCAGACACTATTGCAGGCTGTTTGTGGAAATATGGTATATCACCATGAAGTACCTGAAGATCTACCTTCAGGAAGAGAATTGAACTTCTGATCTTAATTATTTCAAGGTGTGTCAATGGGGTGAAGAAAATGAACACATCTGGCTATCACCCTCACACAGATGGACTAGTTATAACAAGGATTAAGCATGCTTAGGAGTCTCTGAAAAAACAATATGAATGTCACTCAGCAAAGGTTAAAATTAATGCTACATGTGGACAAGCAGATAAATTTTATTCTGTGCAGCCAAAGCAGAATGCGAATGTATGTCAAATACATCATTAGGTGTTCTGCATGTAATCGATTGTGATCTAACTGATTCATGCATGCATTTGCTAAGCATTCATATCATTAGCTTATTCATTATTGTGCCTGATGTTGAGGACAAACTCCAAGCTTTGGAGGAAGAATTAGTATAATCGTCATTGTTCCCAACACACCCTGTCTTGTGACTACATCTATCATTAGTCTCTGAAACTTCATGCTGCTCTTGTGTTCATGTGTGCTTTTTGAATAAGAAAACAAGAAGGTAGTTGTTGACTAAGGAACCTTTGGAAGGGAAACAGAACTTTCCAGCCTCAGGCACATTATACAGAGATAAATAAAATGAGACCCTCTTTGTCACTATACAAACCACACTATGTAGAAACACTCACTCTAAAAACATTTTAAAAGAGGCCAATGAACTGTAAACCACATGAACCCTGTACACACTAAAATTATGAATTTATATCTCAGTGTGGTGGTCAAAAGGGTTCTAACCCTCTTTCTCTTCAGTTTATACTGCCACCAGAGATTAAAAACCACACCCATAGCCACATCCACAGTATGATTATAACACTCTTCAAGTCATATAGAGACCATACAGCAAATAATGAGGAAATCAGTCATTTGTTGGATCTTTTAGAGAAATTTATACTCCTATGTCACCAAACTACACCTATTGACAAAACTTCATCTATTCAATCCTGATCTGAATGAAATTTTCTCAAAGATATGCAGTGAGGTGCCCATTTAAATCCATGAAAATTTTAAATGATCCTTCCTATTGTTCGGAGAGTGTGGTTTAGCTAGTTGGTAGGAGTTAGAGTTGGCACATACAGACAGACAGAAAGACAAATTGTGAAGTATTGTATTATCACCAAAAAATATGTGAATTAAAAAAAGTCAGATATTAATGATTATTAAGCTCCTCAGTAACCAAAGATATCTTCAGAGGCACTTGACGACACACACAGGTGACAAGCAATATGAGTGTAAGAACTGTGGGAAGAAATTCATTCAGAGTAGTTATCTGAAGGTGCACCTCACAATACATACAGGAGACAAGCCATATGAGTGTGAGCACTGTGGGAAGAAATTCAGTCGGAGTAGTATTCTTCTGAAGGTGCACCTAATGCCTACAATACAAGGACATTAGCATGAAATATTTAGTGTACATGTGAATTAAATTACTCACTGATTGCAGTGCTGTGTATTTCACCTCCACACATTTGTTTATTTCAGGATTTTATATGTTTTAAAATGAAGAAGATGAAGGCCTCTACCATATACTCCCCTGCGTTAAACTAATTAATGCTATTTCATATTTTGATTGTTTCTGAGATCAATAACTGAAGGGAAATTAGAAATACATAGAAATATAACTGAAAATAAGTGCTTGTGAAGGAATTAAATGTGATCACAGCTCCTGATATGCTTTGTGATCATTCATGATGAAGAACAATGTGTCAGCAAGTAAAGCAATTCTTTCACTTTAAAAAAATAATACAGTATCTAAATTGAGCATGGAGCTGTTAACTATAAACTGGCATGTGACCAGAACTGTTTTTCCATTGTAGTAATATGCTATCTTCACCAGAGGTAACATGTGTACTGGTGTTTGCATAAAAAAAATAATGCAAGATATCCACCATAATAATAGAAATATCACACATTAATGAGTGAAAAAAGAGGAAAAAATTGGCAATTTAATTGAGGGTTAACTAATTAGGAACTATATCACATTATGAGTTAACAAACCAAATATCTTTAATTCTTAGCTACATAATTACAAAATATAAACTTATCTCTACATTTTAAAGTAATTAATAATCGTATTAAAAAAATGGTAGCAACTCATAAATGGCCTTTACCAATGGACAAACAGCCAATTCACTGGTAATATGAGGAATCTAATTCTTAATAAATTAATTAAAGGCTAAATACTTTGATTAATAAAAAATAGACAATAAGCTCACCATTCAACTAGCATCATCGCTCAAAAAGTAATTAAGTCTTTGATTAATCACATATACTGCTCTTCTCTGTGATACTATATATATAACACACATGAATGGGTTGATGTTTACAAAAATTCTGAATGATATCACACTCTTTAATCATAGTTTGTGCATTAGTTCGTATTTTACTCTTAGCTGCTAAAGGTGGACACCAAAAAAATATGATGTTAATCTTTTGAAAGAATTAATCGGGACCGCATCATCAAATATGCCTTTCAACTATCAGTAATCTAGCACTACAAGTCAGGAAGTGGAACCATTAATTGATCTTTTAAAGAAATTTATCCTTTCAAAATTGTTCATAATATGTCAATATTTCACTAGCAAGTGACAAGAGGTGCCTTAAATTAGAGTAATTTACCATCCCACTGGAGTTTAAATTAGAACATTTGTAGCCAAATGCCTATTTTAAAAGGATATTAGTATAAAATATTTAGTGCACAGGTGAATTCTATTTCTTACGGAGTGAAGTGCAGTGCTTTTAATCTAAACACATAAGTTTACTTAATAAATTGTAGATTTGTTCCTTATTGAATGTTAATGTTCCTTACTTTTTCCCCCCTGACTTCAACCGATCAATGCTATTCCATTTTCTAGAAAGGTTAAGCCATCTAAAACTATGGGGAAAACAATCAATAGGTAAAAATAGAATTGGATCTTAATGTAAAAAATATGCGATTTTAATCTTATAAAGGCATTAATTGGGACCACAGCTCCGAATGGGCTTTTGGAAATCAGTGAGAAATCATCACATATAAAGGATAACTTTTGAATGGTGACTTTAGAGTATAAAAATTAAGCATATAGCGTCATTTTAGCACTGGAACTTAATAAGAGCTTCTTTTCAATTGTAATGACATTTCCTTGACACTAAAGTTTTCACTTGTAAATTTGTAGCCAAACAATTAACATGCAAGGATATTTAGCATAAAATAATGAGTGCATAATCGAATTCAAATAATTTCTGATTGTGTGCAGTGTATTTGGCCTGCATACTCTAATTTATTTCAGACAGGGTAGATTTGTGCTCCATTGAAGGAATTCATGTTCCTTACCATGCTCTTTTCCCTGAATTTAAAAGACTGATGCTATTCCATTATTTAAAGAGGTGATTGAATATTAAACTAATGTAAATTATCAATAAATAAATGTATAATCGGCCATCTGTAGCAAATAATTAAAATTCTAATCTTGTGAAGGCATTTAGAAGGACCATAACTCCCAACTTATGTGGGGATTAACAATTATAAATATTATAACATTATGACTTAACAAATATGGGACCTATTCATTGAGTTTTCTAATGTCTAAATATATGCTTAGCTCTATATTAATATATTATAACTGTAATAACTCAAATATCAGCCCTTATAATAAAAAAAAAAAATAAACAAATTTACTAAAAATATGAGGAATCTACTTCATGATGTTGGTTAATTATTAAGTAAGTACTTCAATTAGATAAAAACAGACAACAAACACACTATTGAACCAGCATACTCCCTAAAAAAAATCAAAGTTAAGGAACAATCACATATGCAGCACTTTTCTGTGATACTGTATATCTAGTAAACATGAAAAGGTTGTGGTGCACCAATATTTTGACTGATGTTAAACATTTCAATCATGGTCTATGCTTCAGTTTTCACTTAACTCTCTGTTGTCAAAGATTGGTACAAATAAATATATGATTTTATCTTATGAAGATATAAATAGGGGCCACAGCTCACAATATGCAATGTGATCATCATTAACAAAACACCACATGTCAGGAAGGAGAACCATTCTTTCAAATAAAATTAAAAAATTGTATAATATAGAAATTGGGCTAACTAGCGTCAATTTTGAACTCTAGCATGTGACCAGAACTGCTCTTCAATTGGATTAATTTGCCATCAGGGCTTTAGTCTAAATTTGGACATATGTAGCCAAATGCCTACAATGCAGAAATATTATCATCAAATATCAGTGCACACATGAATTGAAATACTTTCTGACTAGGGTGGAGTGTATTTGAAATCTACACTCTAGTTTACATCAGATGGAGTATATTTGTTTCCGATTAAAGGTGTTGAATTATTCTCTAAATGGATAAATGGAGTGGAGTGTATATGACCTCAACATACTAATTTAATTAAAAAAGGGTACAAAGTTGAAGGTCCTTGCCATATTTTTTCTTGAGTTAAATTGACAAATACTATTCCATTTTATAAAATGTTCTTGTAGTAGCCTCACAATGGATCTAAGTCCACACGCTTGTATCCCAGTAATCAAAGGATTGAAAGAAAGCTTTTATTGAAAATGACAACTTGACAGCAACAGACATGCAGCAACAACTCAATTCTACTCGACAGACAATGACAGTAGAACAAAAGGTATTTGTACAAAAATGAATAAAAGAACTAGTTCATCATGAAACCACACTTATGAATAACATTAACATTAAATGAATAATAAGGATAATCAACAGTCACCACAGTTCTCACATCTAAATCTAAAGGAAAATAATCAATATGCAAATATATAATTTGAGATTAGTTAAACTGTACTGGTAAGATATCTACCATGGAGATAAAAATCTTTCACAGTAATTGGTAAGACAATAAATTAAATGTACAACTTAAATAGGGATTAACAAAATATAAAAAAAATAATATTTTGAATTAATAAACAATGTATTGATCCTTTACCAAAAACTTATTGAAGGGTAGGGGGGAACCTCTGGGAAAGGACCTCAGCACAGACTTGGCTATATATATATATTGCTTCTTGAAATTGGATGCATTTCCAACTGAGGTTTTTTTTTGGAGCTGAAATCTCCCCATAGCTATAGGAAAGGAGGTCAGCTACCTCTGTTATACTATAATGTAATAAAGATACCACACTGTAATATTAGGTTAGACCTTAGGTGAAACTAAATCTGATCTATTTAGATTGATCTGCTACATATTCAACTGTTCATTCTCTTTTTTTTCATGGGAGGGGCGGTTCCAGGATAGTTCTTTAGTTCTTACTAACTACCCCTATCAGCTAGAGATTTGGTTAAGGGACTCTTCTTTTTTCTTTTTTTGAAGCAATTGCTTGTGGGGAACATTGTCTATGGAGCAAAGACATTTAATGAGTAGTGTAAACTCATTTATCTGAACTCCTCTCCACCTGGCCACACACCTACCACCCCTCTCCCTTTCATTATTCTCCCCAACTGGAAATAGAAGTTCTGATGAGTGCCACCATTTTTGTGAATTCATCCTGTTGTTATTTTTTTAAAATTTTTAATTTTGTTTTCAATGAAATTTTTTGAATGATAAAAAAGAGAGAACTGTAGCTTCCACTGAGTGTGTATTCTAAGAGCTAAAAGAGGATGGAAATATTTCATGGGCCTGAGAAAGGTAACTCTCCAAGGGTCAATATTAATTTTTTTATTTTATTTTTTAAGGAAATATATATATATTTTTTAATTGGGATTGAAGTGAATCACTCATTGAGAACAGACCTCATTGTTGTGGCTTGAATCTCAAAGCACCAATCCAGATTATCTTTCTTGTAAAAAAAATAGTGAACTGTTGTAATTAAGGAAAGACAGGATTCATTTATACCTTTAACAAGCTAACAGTAACAAACAAGTTTTGTTGCTTGTATGTTTGTACAATTGCCATAAAGATCATTTCCTTAACACAAAGTGTTGCTTACTATAGACTGTACACTTATTGCCACTCTTGACAAACATCAAAAACACACCATCACATATGGATTCATTAGTAAAAATTTGTTTGTAATGCAACATTTAAAAAAATATTGGGAATATCTTAGGGGTGGAAAAAAAGCTGTAATTTTTTGATTAATTCGCATATTTTTACTATTATTTGTGCTAGCAAAAATAACAATATTGATTAATCAATTAGGGTGAACTGATTATGAAAAGAGGTTGAAACAGATTCAGAAGTTAAAGGGGGTTATTTTATTCCCCCACCTCCCCCCCATTCCTCCCATTTTTTATCTGGGAGTTTGTAACTGGTGTGGGATCCCACTATGATTGCTGTTTAGGTTATAAAGTAAAATAAGAACTGCCACTTTTCAAATCCAAGATTGGCCCCTGCATGCACATGATTTCATGTGATGATCTTAACAGAGTCGTAAAGCCAATGTTCTAAGATAGGTAGTCTTAATAGATTGAGATGATATCTGACCAAACTGCCTAACAAATATGTGGAACCATGCATTCAGCTCCAGGGTATTCTTAGAGATCCATCCTCCACATTTCATGGTGAGACAGATTTTTCAGCATAAAACATTTTAAGGTAATTTGAAACATAAAAATTGCTAATATCTAGCTTATTAGTTTGAAAATGTAATATTCAGGTATAAGACATTTAAAAAAATCACATAGAAAATAATTTTATTTTCAAATATATAAATGAAAATACATAGCTATAATATTATCTGAAAAGAAAGACAGAGTGTGTTAGAGGAAATGATAATACCTACAATTACTCAGACATTTCCAATATTTTTCATCTGGTTATCTTATGAAGTCTGTAATAAAATACATATTGTACATGCTTGATCATGCCCTGTTAGGCAATGCTGGGTCATATCTAGAACTTTTTAACTATGGCAAGGCAACCTTTAATGTCTACACCTAATAACTTTACAATTGCATGTATTGCAGCACTGCATAGCATTCATGCCTAAACATCTTATGGTGGAGCCACCTTTACATGAACCTTCTTGAACCAAGGGGATGTCACTCCAGTACGTTTTGACACACTTATTGTCAACCTATATCTACTTTTTAAACCACTATGATTTCATCTAATGTAAGTCCATGCTGTGCTGGGCTACTATTATCTATCCATTATATATATATATTAACCCTCTGTGTGTTATTAATCATCTCAGAACAAAGTTACATAACAAATTTCATATTACTCACTTGAAATCATATACATATATTTTAACTTGAACCCAGTACTATTATGTTGATAAAGTGCATGTGTGATTGTGAATTAATAATGTACACATTTTTTTTGGTATGGTGTTGAGTGACATAAATCACCTCAATGCCCTTCCTCATCTCAATCAACATAAGTTAGCAACTTATGTGAAGACAGATAAAATCTAGTGCAAACAGTATTTATTACACAAGAAACCGAAAGTCAGAATGATAGAACTGATTTACAATACATCCTTTATGATTTCATGGCTGAATATCAACTTTGATATACACTTTATGCTAAAAAAACTTTCAGAGTTTCTTTCATTTACATTCTGGCCCATATATATGCAATTATGACTCTTCACATGCTCACACATATCCAACTTCATGCTAATCACATATTCCTGTGATAGCTGTATGCATGCAGGAGCTTCAACCTAACCACACTTCACCAGTTCCAGCCATAGCTTCATTATCATCTGTAACAAAGGTATGGAGAAGCTATTATTTACTAAACAATTCATAGAGTTGAATTACTAGCATTTTTTTTTTAGTGAGAGCTTACTATTTCCCACTAGATCTTTTTGCCATATGTTTGTCCAAAAATATGCCATTTTATTCAGGGAAAGACCAATATAGATGCTAAAATTATGCCAAATTAAACCCATTAATTTGAAATTTTAAACAGATATGAAATATTATTTAAAGCATCTCTTTAGCTCTGAATTCATCATTTAATAAAATCAGTGTAATTAGTAAGTGCAAGTACCCTCATGATATTTTAAAGAAGGCTAAACTTTTTATGAAGAAGATATTCTGCATATCACAATCTTATTTTTTTTAATTTTTATGTTACTGTGTGTGCAACAACTGTTTTCTAAGTATATTAGCCAGATAAGCTCACATATTTATATTTCCCCAGCATATTGAACTAGTCCTGCAATAGTCTTCACTAAAGTCTTCATGTATTCACTTGAGACCTAGCAAAATCATTATAACTTTGTAATAACTAAATTGACTTCCAAACATTTAAGGGATCAATAGAATCATGATGCTTCAGACATTTTTCTAACACTATTTTTTTTTTTTGATGTTAAACTTAGCTGTATGTCCTATAAGTGAGTACATAACATTTACACAGCAATAATCAGCTGAATGGAATGCAAATTATACTATATATATATTTTACAATAAAGTTAAAATTAAAAAAAAGGTTGAAAAAAAAGAAACACTTTTGTTCTCCCTCAAACAACTTCAACAAGTAGCTCCAGCATGGATTCTTCTTAGTCTGGGAAGAATTCTTGAGTCAGAGTAAGACAAACAGTTGAGAGTAGTAAAATTCTGCTGTTCGTGTCAATTTTCCTGGGAAAGTTATGAAATATTGATTTCATAACTTTGGTCAGGAAGGGCAAGAAAGGCACTAACTCTGCAGTTTTTGTACTTTGCTCTGAGGACACAACTTTTAATTGTGGATGGAGAGTAACTTTTAGAGCAGTTTAAGTTTACCACATATGAATCTCATAGTAACCAATCATTATTACTGTGTGTATTCATTGTCATTTTGGTTTGTTCTAATGATTTCCATGAATTCATAAAAGTGTGAAAAAAAGAATGAAGATCACCAAAGGAACAAGAAACTAATATGCATGCATGTTCATCATTTTAATTGTTATGTTGTTCATATTTGAGGAAGTACTAAAGTCTTGTCTTATGCAGAAGGAAGATAGTTCTTCATATGATCCATTTTTATTGCATTGAGGTGCATTAATCTCTGTATCCAAAAGGATATATCATATGTTGGCTTTACGAAGGTGTTCAGCCTTCACAATATTGTAAAAAAAAAAAGTTCTCAGTGAGGTTGCTTATTATGTGAAACTGATCTCTCTATTAGAAGGAAGATAATTTATGAGGATGCATACATCTTTACTGTACTGAACAATTCATAACTCCATATGCTGGAGAAAATATTTTATAGTACATACCCATGGATGTGGTCAGTATCTCATAAGGAAGAGGAAGACTCCCTCCTGAAATTATCAGAAAAGAGGAATATTAGTTAGTTATTTGCAATCAGTGAAGAAAAATCTTTGGATATATATGTTCAATGAAAAAAGTTATTTTCACTCTTTTGAAAATAATAAAAAATACATATATAGTTATTAGTGTTATTGTATGTAAAATGCAGTTTTAAAAATAAAACTAAACCAAATTGCAATGTAATATATTCTAAAACGTACTGATCTTTCCTCATCAAGTTCAAAAAAAAATTTTTTTATTCCAGAAAGTATGATCAAGCTACAAACTTCTTTGATTAAATCTGTCACACTGGATTTGAATGAATTTGATGTACTCACTTTACAAACAGGATGGGATACATATATATATATAGTACCACATAATGGCGTACTTATGCCAAATTTTGGCATGATTATTCCTTAAAATAGTTTTAAGCAGGCAAAAATTCTTCTTGTGGGTGTGGCTTTGACAAAATTGCAACTATTACCAGACCCATTCATGGTTAATTATGATCAACTGGGTACTTTGAGACCATATACCAAATTTCAGACTAACTAGTCCAGAAATTTGGCAATAAAAACTACTCACATATTCATGCAAATGCACACACCCACACATAAACACACACACACAAACACACACACAAACACACACACAAACACACACACAAATACACACACAAACACACACACAAACACACACAAACACACACACACAAACACATGCACAAACACACACAAACACACACACACTGATACACATGCACACACACACACACACACACACACACACACAAACACACACACACAAACACATGCACAAACACACACAAACTGATACACATGCACACACACACACACATACACACACATACATACACACATTATGAGGGATATAAGGGTGTTATCACATCTATATGGAGTAAGGTTCCTGGCTTTCTGCCAGTGATTCCTTTTTATGGTGAAGAATTTCAGTAGATCAAAAGTTACTAACTTGTGTCTTTTTGGGTGTTGTTTTGGTTTATAATATTTTCATTATAGAAAATTTTAGTGCTTAGGCTTCTGCTATAAAAAAATTTTTATTGTGAGAAACTACTTTCACCAGTCTTCACTTTAGTCACTTACAATTCCTTCAACCCTAAACTTTTGACAATATGACATTTCATGACCAAAACCACTCACAAATATTTTTCTAGACCAACCTCTCTTTGTATAATTAAGAACATTGTGGTCAAGCAGTAAAATATTGCTGCAAAATCAAGCTGTACAGCTACCTACTTATATGGAGTAGTGTGAGTGTATGTGTGTGTATTCATATTTGTTTTCTATACCAAACCTATGAACAAATCAGGTTGAAATTAAGTATGTGTCCTCCAAATATCCACGTGAGTGTTATTAACACCAACAGGTGTTGTTTTATTGTAGCAACATAGAGAGGAACTGGTTTTGGCTTTTAAAAACTAATCATAGGATCACCAATCAGTTTCAAATTTGGCAAATTGTTTACAAGTAACTGGGTTAGCATTATTAATTCCTGTGTGTGTGCGATTTATCCTAGCAACATCCAAAGGAAGATAGTCAACCATTTATTCTACTGTTGTGGTATAACCTGTTCCACAGTAGAAAAGTTATCATGGGTGGGGTGGGGCAGAAAAATATACTAAAAATAGCAAAACTAGAAAATTCCTGTTAAAATTCCACTGGTTCATGACTTCATATCATGTTAATAATTTTTTAATGTCGAATAATTAAGATTCAAGTTGAGAGGGGAGAACAACTAATATATGTACCTTGTTGTAAATGAAATTAAGGGAAATGGATCAATAAATACTAGCCCTAGGGTTTGTTTTTCAGTTAACTTTTGGCTTCCTGTAGTTACTGACTCAGTTTTCTTATTGTTTAGTAAGGCTATTCCCAATCTTCCTCCCTCTAAATTGTTACTTGTAGTATCATTTTCTTCATTTGCTAGATACACTTATACTTGTCCTACATTCATCTTCTGGGGGTATGCAGTTTTTTTCTCACTCTTAGTGGATGGACAACAACAATAGAGAATCTCTTCTTAAATATGTATAGGTTTTTGACCATCGAAAAATAATATAATAAAGGGGAAAAAAACAGTACTCATGACAAGGAATCAGACCAATAGGATGTTGACTTAATGAGTTAGAGTTGACTACCAAATCAACTAAATTTCCAATAAAAAGATACTAAAGGGGAAACAAATACAACTATCATGACCAGGATTTGAACTGGAGACTCCTACTTGGAAGAATGAAGTTTGATGGCCCCAACTCAGCAAGCATGAATGCCAGAATGTAAAAAGTATCGACCCCATATTTCTTCCAATTGATAGCTAATCATGTGAAATATGATATATATAACATATCAGGGAGGACCAAATTACACAGAATATAAAAATAGCATTTTACATACAATATAATTGTAATGTCTGTTTCCAATCACCTTGTGGAGTTTAATGAAACACTCTTTCCAGAGTGCTCACACTTTGTATGCCTTTACCTCCTTTATTCATCCTGAGTTGCAGCTTCCCATTACTAGTCTGACTGAAAGCCTTACCATACTGTTCACACTTGTATGGTTTGCCACCTGTACCACAGGAGACAAGCCATACAAGTGTAGACACTATGGGTAAGGGTTCTTTGACCGTAGTAATTTGAAGGTGCTCCTCAGGACACACACAGGTGACAAGCCATAAAAATGTGATCTCATGAGAAGATTTTCTGTTAGAGTGATACTTTCCAGAGGCACGTCAGGACACATACAGGAGACAAGCCATACAAGTGTGAACACTGTGGAAAGAGTTTTAGCAGAAAATAACTATAAATAGAGGCACAGCAGGATACATACAGTTCCTGTATGTGTCATGAGGTGCTTCAGTAGAGTATTACATCAACTGAAACTCTTCTTACAGTGTTCACATTTGTATGGCTTATCTCTTGTATATGTCCTGAGCTGCCATTGTTGACCATTATTCTGACTGAAGCTCTTCCAACATTGATAACACTTGTGTGGTTTGTCTCTTGTATGTGTCCTGAGGTGCCTTTGTAGATTATTACTCTGACTGAAGCTTTTCACACAATAATCCCACTTGTGTGGCTTGTCTCTTGTATGCGTCTTCAAATACACCTGTGAGTTACCATTGTCACTGAACTTTTCCAGCTATGCTCGATATTGCAAGCTGAAGTTAGGAATAAAGATATGAATTGTGATAGTCAAAACACCATAGACTTCAATAAATAGTAAAACTTCAGTGTTTGCATTTGTGACTACCCCCTTGGCACTTGCTTTCCATAATACCTAACCAGAAGTGCTGAAGAGGGATGAATGGATTTGGAGGTGCTGCAATATTCTTTTTTCTTCATATCTAGCACCAATCATGAACCCCATCCATTTAGTAAGGGTGGGGTGTTGTCCATTAATAAAATAGGGCCAATTACTCCACATTTGACCTATTATGAGAGTGGGGGAACATAATCACTACAAAATATCAATATTTCACATCACACTAGCTAGATACTTAGCACATTTGAGTGCACATATATCAAATAAAAGAATAATTGTTTAAATAGTGTCCCAGTTATTTTTAAAAATAGTTTGAACAAATTTAATACAAAATTAGTCCAATAATATCTTCCTTATCTCTCACAAATAGCATATAATTTATCACTCTCCAAGAATAGAAATAAGCTGTGATGAACTGAACATTAGTCATAAACTGAACTCTAAACACTATGAACTATGATTAATACTAAGGATGCATTATGTCATCCTTGAAGAATTATGCCAAGTGTTGTGATAAAACAATGAAATAGGATTTCTCTTGCAATTATTAAGCTGACTGTTAGCTGTTGCTAAATTGATTGGGGATCCATAGACCACATTTGGGAGGAGGATATTGGAACATAACATCAATGGTTACAAAATTTGGCACCATTAAAGCCTATAATTCTGAGACATATTCTATAAAAGTTTACCTTGAATGGGTTCAACTCCATTTCTCTGCTGATGGACGTCCCAGAGGACTAACATGTCCCAATTTAATTGAGCTCCTTGCATAACTACTTCGCCCTTCTAAGAGATTTTTCAGCACACAAACTCTAAGGGTTTTTGGTTAGAGTCAATTACTTCCTTCCCTAGCTTGACGCTTCTTCCCCTATAGGCTATTCAGGACGAAGGTCATCCAGGTCAGGAACGCAGATTCCACTTAAGAAGTCCAGTTATTTCCACTCCCAATAGAAATAGCGAGTAAAAAAAAGCAACCTTGAATATAAGAGGAGCAACCTTTTCTTCGTAGAGAACTTAGTAGAGAACTTAGTAGAGAACTTCGTAGAGAACTTCGAAGAGAAGAAGCTCTTCGTAGAGAACTTCGTAGAGAACTTCGTAGAGAACTACGTCAGGCTCGCTTCCAAAATTTTGTACCAAGCAGGGGCAGTAAGTCCTCATTTAAATGGGTGTATGATGATGTGGTGCATTCTGATTGGGTGAAGCAAGTGGGTGTGGTCATGGTGATCATTAAAAATTATATTTAAGTAAATACATGAATAAATAAATAAGTGAATAAATGGATGGATGGATGGATGGATGGATGGATGGATGGATGGATGGATGGATGGATGGATGGATGGATGGATGGATGGATGGATGGATGGATGGATGGATGGATGGATGGGTGGACGGACGGATGGATGGATGAATGAATGAATGAATGAATGAATGAATGAATGAATGCTGACCACTTCACTTTCACAAAGGAGATCAGACTGAGTGAGATAGTGTTACAGATTGTGATGCCAGTCTTAGGAAGCTAGCACAATATTACAAATTTGGTGACAATCTGGAAGATGCTCTGATGGACAGATTAGTCTGTGATCTCCAACAGGAAATGATTCAGTCACTCCTACCTTCTGAGATCTTACATATTCAAAGATATAAGAAATTGTTATAACTATTAAGACTGCAGATAAAAGTACTTAATCTTTCAAGTATGCTGAAGTAACCATTAAGAAATTCAGCAGTAATACAACCCAACTAATGGATACTGCATGCTATAGATGTGGTCACTTGGCCATACTAGCAGTGGATGTTAATTCCAAACTGCCACCTGCCATGCATGTGGCAAAATTGGTCATATTACACAGTTTTGCCAATTCATTTCTAAAGCTCAGGCCAAACATCAGCCCTTCAAAACAGTTCCATCAAACACACAAGATGCAGTCACAGCAATCTGTAGATCATGACTCCAGTGAGGAGTACCATTACAACGAAATAGAACGCTCTTCAACATGAATGAAAGTGATTTTAATATAGTTTGTACAAGATTACCTATGGAAATGGACACTGGGGTGGCAGTGTCTATCATCTCTGATGATACACATAAGGAAATGTTCCCAGCTTTAAAATTATATAATTCAAATATCCTTCCTATAACTTACACAGAGGAGCTAATTCCACTATTTTTTTAATTTTTTATTTTTTTTTTTTTATTTAAAAAAAAATTTTTTTTTTAATATCCATGTACAGGTGAAGTAATGCAGTCAAGAAACAAAGCTTGTGGTAGTGGTCATTCAAGGTGATGGACCCACCTCGTTAGGTCATATATTGGCTTAAATATATTAAGCTGGACTAAAATAAAATTGCTATGATTCACTCTACAAAACCCGAGATATGGAAACTCTTGAGCCAAAAACATGAAATATTCTTTCAAGATGATCTAAATACAGTGTCATCCTATTAAGCTACCATAAACTTAAAACCAGATGCCACTCCCAAGTTTTTCAAGCCTCGTCCAGTACTAACAGTGGATCAATATCCACTACAAAGACCAAATGATCTCTTCGCAACCTTAGCTGGAGGAAAGGTTTTCACAAAATTGGACATCTCACAGGCATATCTGCAGATATTGTTGGATGAAAATTCGACCTCTCATTGCATTATGAACTCCCCCCATCAGGGCCTCTATCGATGTAAGATATTACCATTTACAACAGCATTGGCACTGGCCATGTCATGATTCAAAAACTTAGGGCTAAGTGATACAGTGTATTCCAGATGTCATATGCTACCTTGCCGACATCCTTATCAGCTTAAAGGATGAAATGAACTACCTCAAAATACTTATAGAAGTACTAACCTGGTTAGAGGAGAACGGATTCCGCATGAAGGAAACAAAGTGCCATTTTTTTTGGTTGAATACTTTGGACATATAATAAGTCAAAATTAAATTCAAGCTCTACAAAGCAAAGTGGAGGTTATTGCCATTGCATCTACTTCTACAAATATTCAGAAAGTTTGCTCCTTCCTTGGGTCACTGAATTACTATGGCAGGTTTGTTCATAACTTATCCACCATGTTCCAACCACTTAATGTTCTACTTTTGGCGAGTAAGTGTTTGAACTGGACCACTGAATGTGCACAGGCCTTTCATCTGGCCAAACAACCATTAACTTTGATAAAAGTCATGGTTCACTATCAACCTTACTGCCAATGCATCTGTTAGTGGTGCTGGAGCAGTTATTTCCCCCATATATTTCCAGATGAATCTGAAAAGCATATTGCTTATCAGAGGAAGAGAAAACAAGAGGGAAGGGGGGGGGGGGGGGGGGGGGTTCAGCTCCCCCAAATTTATCACAGAGGGGGCTGGGCTGCACCAGCTCAGAGCATCATTTTTTTCTAATGTTTTACATTAGCACCATTTGTATTATTTTGGGTCCAGGGTCAAATATTAGAAAGATACCAAGTTAATAAAGAAAATAGTGTGTGCATTTGTTACAGATGCATATATATCCATTCATTCATACACATAAAATCACACAGTGGTATCTTTGCAGTTATAGCATGTTACTCACAGACCAGTAAGTTAGATCCTTCTATGTGGAAAAATGTGCAAGCTTCTATGCACTCAAGAAGAAAAAGGAAAGAAAAATTTTACAGACACTTTTTTACTTTAAATTTAGTTTCAATGATAAATATTGTTATCATTAATGAAAAGGAAGGGTTATTCAAACAGTTATAGCTTGTAAATTTACCTTTTTTTTATTAAATTTTCTATAGCTATTCCCCACCTTTTTAAGCTTTGATAATATTGATCCTCCAAAAATAGCATAAAATTCACCCCCCACCTCTTTCAATGAGCTTTTTTTCTCCCTTATCTATGCATCTCACACTGAGTTTTTGCTATTTATTTCATTTCCCATGTATTCAGCAAAAGTAAAAAAGAAGAAGAAAATATATTTTTTTTTGTTTTTGTTTCTTCTGAATATTTCTTTATTATATTCTTCGTTTGTCTTACACAAATTTATTCATTCATTAAAATTATAAAGATCATACCAAAATAAGTAATAAATATACAGTAGAAAATAAAGAAGTAAAATAAATTACATAAGGTTAAGAGAATTGTATGTGACAAACTTGACTTTTTTTTACAGTCATGGTATGTCCTTGGAACAGATTATAAGAAGCATGGATATTGCTTTCCTTGCTCTTCTTGACACATACACATACACATTCTAATGCATGTGCACTTGTGACTGCTGTCAATTTTGTGGGGGGTAAATTTTTCAGCAACAGCTTATGGTTAAATATGGCCTAAAAATAAAAAAAATAGAAAAATAATTCTGAGAAATACATGGAGGCTTGAGAATGGGGTGACTTTGGGACAATCACCCCAAAGGTATGAATATCCAAACTGGTCACCTGACACACTTAGTTTCATGCTGGTGTTGCAATATATTAAGTTCAATGAATAAAGGAGTCTAAGGAGGAGATTACCTCACACTCTGGTCTGCATAGGACAAATTAAATCTAGTGTGCGTACATAACAAGCATTGGGCCTTTTTCTCCAATAGATTGTGACCAAAGTATATATATATATATATATATATATATATATATACTAGAAGCATTTACCTGGCATTGCCCAGCCAATGCCAACATGAAACATTATAGAAGCCACTCAAATTTTGTCCTGGTTGGTCCTTTGATTAGCTTGTGGCAGCCAAAGCAACTTTGTGTGGGTTTGGCTGATACCAAAGCACACTCACATCCTGTTATTAATGTTCACTCAATTACTTTGGTTCCATATGCCAAATTTCAGCCTGGTTGGTCCATAAATGAGCTTTTGGTAGGCATAGTGATGTCCTATGGGTTTGGCAATGACCAGATCACACCCATTGACACAATTAATAATCCAGTTGCTTAGAACCTCATTCCAAATTTGAGTCTGGATTAGCTTTGAATAGCTAAAACAACTTCCAATGGGTGTGGCTATGGCCAACTCATACCCATATGTAGCTAATAATTCTTTCCCGGCTAATTGCAGGCCACATACTAACTATAATTAACATTTTCCAGCCCAAATAACTTCCTGTGGGTGTGGCTATGGCATAACTGCACTCATTAACATGCCCACATATGTTTAATAATGCTTACCAGGTTTCTTATAGAGCACATGCCTAATTCAGCCTTTTTGATCCCAGTGTTTGTCTGTGATGCCTAAAGACAAACATATAAAAATGCATACACACTTACGAACCAAAATCTGTATTAAAATAGGTTTGTGATTTAACTCCTTTGGTTCAATCTTTATTCAGAAGTTCTTTTTTTCGTGCCACTCTTTCTCTTTATAAATGAATGGGAAGTCCTGCCCATGTTACTCCCAAAATCTATTTGTGTATGCATACAATGTATTAACATGTTTTAAGTCTGTCACTCTAGAGTTTTTAATGCCAAAATACATTTTGAATTGTTTTTTTTTAGTCTGACATGGACACAGAAGTAGGTGTGGTCATATGCATGTACTTCAAATATTCCCCAGATTAAATTGATTCCAAATAAATATGGGTTCATGGTCTAACTCCTTAGGTTCAAGTGTTTCTACTGATAAATATTTTTTTGGCATTTAGCATTACACAGGAAAGGAAGAAGTGGTAGGTGAGACCCAGCCTATTTTACTCCCAGAGTGAAATGGTATAAGTATACCAAGTTTTAAATTTGTAGCTCAAGGGATATTTCTGGTCAAATACCATATTTGGCTATTTCATGTTATTATGGCAAATATTTTCCAAAATTTTTTGTCTGTGTTTAAGTTGGGTCAAAACCTATCATCATGCCAAGGTTCAGAGTAATCTACCAAGAGGTTTTGGCCAGAATGATGGTAAAAACAGACAGACAGACAGACAGACAGACAGACAGACAGACAGACAGACAGACAGACAGACAGACAGACAGACAGACAGACAGACAGACAGACAGACAGACAGACAGACAGACAGACAGACAGACAGACAGACAGACAGACAGACAGACAGACAGACAGACAGACAGACAGGCAGGCAGACAGACAGACAGACAGACAGACAGACAGACAGACAGACAGACAGACAGACACACAAACAGACAGACAGACAGACATCTCTTTTTATATATATATAGGGTGTGTATATATATAACATACATATATATATACAAACACTAAAACTCCAGAATTATGAAATGACCTCTTAACCAAACACCAAACTGAATGAAAAATTGCTAAAGTACTGGAAAAAAAAAAGTTTTCTTTATGTTAAGAATGCTCACCTTCAGAATTGCAGTTGCTGCAACCTAGGCAATTTTTTCACATGAAAAAGAAACCCCCAAAAAAAGGAGAATGGGGAGGGAAAGCAGCTGCAGTAAATACAATTGTGGGTTTTGGTCTTGCACATAGTATGGCAGATTGTAAAGTTGGCAATACAGTAGAACCTCAGAGTTACCAACCCCTTGGGGAGCAAAAGTGTTCATAACCCTGAAATGTTCATGACTCTGAAACTATGGCATCATAATTATGTTCTGAATTTATAGATTTATTGTTGTTATAGCAATCTTGCTTTTTCCATTACCAAAATATCACTAATTGGTGTGCCCTTATGTTTTTCTTGAATGAACCAGTGGTGAATGCCTCTATCATGAACATCAGCTCTCCTTACTATACATCAATATTTCAGAGAACAATCATCTTGTACTTCACCAGCAAATTCAACAGTTTTCTCCCTTGAGTTTTGTATGTCAAACAGAGTGGATTTTCCAACTCCTAATTTTATTGGCTATGGATGACATAGTACTGTCTTGATCCTACTTCTTTAAAATGTCTAACTTTTGCTTAATAGTAAGAGTAACTCTTTTACAGTTTAGTAGTTGAGCTAGAAGCCATAGTGAACCTTGAATTTTAGCTAGGAACAACTGGCAGCTGGAGGAAAGTAAGAAAAATTAAATATTTGGTGGTACTCATACTAATTTTTTTTTTCCAGTTGGCTGTTGGTTGACTGGTCAGTTCATGTAACTCTGGGGTTCTTAACTCTGAGGTTCTACTCTAATTGAAATATATTAAGAATTTCATGGCAGGAAAAACCATTAGAACAGCTAATCAGTAGCTGAATATGTGCACACAGTAAGGTTTGCAATCATTTAGAGTATTTAGGGAAAGTACTTAAGTGTAGTAAATAGATATATTATAAATTCAAGAGTTACAACCATTCAGACTTATGAACACTGTTATTTCCCAATGGGTTCATAACTCTAAGCTACTACTGTGTATATTTATTGTATATATACTACACTCGGAGGAGTGTATAACATTTACCAGGTCAAGAGTGACAATACAGATCCAGTTAAAGACAGAATTATATTGTATACAAAACAAGTCAGTAAAAATGAAATGTTTCAGCCTCTGGGAACTACACATCTCCTGCAGTACACAGAACACTCCCTCAGGAGAGAACTGAGAATGGAGGGTCAGCACGGGGAGGAGCTTCATAGAGTATATTCTCCATTGTTAGCTGGAGAAGAGTTGGAGAGTGGATGAGGTAGAGATGATGAGATGTGACTACCATGTGATCTGTGGCTCCCACTCCAAGCCTATATAATATGACCAATAATAACATCACCATTTACCACTGTAATAATTCTGTAATTAAACACACATTGTTTTACATTTACTCTTGAGTTGGTGACAACAAACAATTAGTTTACCAATCAAATTGCATAAATTCACCTGTTCCCCAATATCTACAAGCATATTGAACTTCTTTTTCTTTTCAAAGGTGAAGCTGATCACAGAGACAAGCTCATGAACTTGGAACTATTTCAGCTAATCGGCCTCCAGGCCATTCTATGAACCTTACAGGACAATAGATTACAAAATATATATCAAAAAATATTTTAAAGTGCAAAATTTAATTAGAAATATAATTAACAATTAAAAAAAAGGATAAATAAAAATTAACAATTTTTCAATTTTGAATACCAACCAACCGAGTCAGTGTGTACATTGAAACTGACAACAGCTCTCTGGGGACACACACTTGACCAACACCACACTGGCTTGAGTCATGCTGAAGTAGGTTGACAATAGCTCCATGGGGACACACACTTAATCAACATCACACTGGATTGAGGTAGGTTGAAGTATGTAGCCAATAACCATATGGGGATAAACACTGGACCAACATCACATTGGGTTGAAGTAGTTTGAACATACATGCCCTACCAACAATGCAATGCCACACCCCTACCCTTTCTACTGTGCCACACTCCCACCTTCCCTACTGTGCCATGCCCCAACCCTCCACCTCTCCTTTTTAAAATGTGTACAGATGCTGATGAACTCCCACCCAATGGGTCCACCAAATATGTAAGGCAACAACAGATTCTCACTGGAATAACAGAGACAAGAAAACATAACAAACAACAATAATAAATAAAGATATTTATTCCATCTCTCAATGTCCAACTGTGTTCTAAATTATATCAGATTTTATCCTTCAAACTTTTAAGGGGCACAAGAGCCAAACAGTCATATCTGGACTCTGACCCTGCCCCCATAAGACAGTTGATGGGTGGGTGAGTGAGATGATTGATGTTGTATACATTTGCATTGTAAAAAACATGCTCACAAAAGTGAACATTACATTGTTAAAGACTCTCACAATAATTATAATAAAAAGTAACTATCAACTTGCACCAATACAAGTCACTGACAGGCCACAGGCTGATTGCTGCTGTCTAGGGTAGAGGAAATAATTCGATTAATGGAAGCAAAATTACACACATGAGTACATGTGCATGAGAAGCAGGAAATGTCTGGGGCCTGGGGCAACCTCCATTATTAAGGTACACACCAACCATAAAGTGGTATGAGTGAATGCTGAAGGCAGGATAACAACCCTGATTGTGTTTGCCTCTACTCTAGCTAATGTATATTGAAGTTAAGAGTGATGTTAAAGATAAAAGTGATTTTGATGGTAAGAGTGATGTTGAAGGTAAAAGTGATTTTGAAGGTAAGATTAATGTTGGACATAAGAGTATTGTTGAAGGTAAGAGTGCTGTTGAAAGTAAGAGTGATGTAGAATGTTGAAGGTAATACTGATGTTCAAGGTAAGAATGATTTTGA
This sequence comes from Lycopodina hypogea, assembly GCA_963969325.1. Classification (NCBI taxonomy): domain Eukaryota; kingdom Metazoa; phylum Porifera; class Demospongiae; order Poecilosclerida; family Cladorhizidae; genus Lycopodina; species Lycopodina hypogea. The sequence goes on from OZ017783.1 coordinate 14,160,308, forward strand.
TGGCAAGGTGTGGCTCCCATCCTATGAGAAGAACTGACCATGTGATATCTGCAGGGAAGGGGGCAGTGCTGACCCACTATGTTCCTGCCTGGACCTCGTTGTAAACATTGGAGTGTGGCTGGACTCTCCACAGCTTGTATGAGTCACAGACACTAAAGGGAGGAAGGGTGGGAAGGGGATGAGGGAGAGAAAATAGTTGCAGACAAATAAATAAGTAGGTAGTGATTATGTTGAATTCTTAATTTCTAATAAAGTTGCATCACAATATATCTCATTCGTGCTCGTGGAACACACTCCGGCATTACAATAAATACTCTCATACCAACACTAGTACTTTAACATGTTCAGTATTTAAGATAGGTTTTTAGAGAATAAAGTTGAGAGAAGTCAATGGCCATGTGTTTATGGTGGTATATTCATGTTCCCATGTACACAAACTTTAGCTTGTAGAGTGAACATGTTTGACAACCCTTTATATCTTACCTCTGCTCTCCATTTTGAACTAAGGAAGCCAATGCCTAGCCTCTGGTGATCCTTCACCACTTTTTTCTCCTGGTCAGTGGCCTTACTCAAGCTGTGGTGTCTCTCCTCATAGCATGCCTTGGCATCCAGCTGCAAGGAAAGGCACAAATAACACCACATTTATGTGCCATGACTACCAATTGATAACATGTACAGGGAATTTGACAGATCAAAAGACAATATGAATGATGTGTATAGTAAAAGAGTGAAATGTAATCAGAAGAATAATTTGAAAAAAAAAAAAGCTACATCAAGTACCAAAATCGGCCTATATAGAGATTCAGCTGCTGCGAAGGCCTAGAAGATATACTTGTGTACCTTGATGGTAGAGGGAAAACTGAGACACACCCTCTTCCAGCTGACTCTGATGATATCAAGGATTCCTCTCTCTGTGCACAGTGAGCCAACGTCATCCAACTTCTCCTCCATATCCATTTTCTTTGTGTGTATGTGCAACAGGAATATAAACAACATCAACTACATCAAGAGCAACATCACCAACAGCATCAATATGAAATCAACAGTGAGTAAAAAACACAGCAATAAAACTTCAGGAGAGACAGCAACACTGCCATAGCAATATCATTAACAACATTAACTGCAATCTACATAAAAACTAAAGCAAAGAATATCACCAAAAAAATATATCAGCAACAATATAAGTAACAGCAATGGGATCAGCTGGATTGTAATAGGTGCTGTATGACAGGGGTCTGAAAAGTACTGCGGCTTCTATTTGGTCAATATTAGTCCTAGCAACCATAGGACGCTGACAGCTACTGCAAACTATCTTTGAGCTCTGAGAACTAGAAGCAAACTCACTGGCCACTTCATAACTAACCTTTTTATTACTGTCACACACCATTTTTTCCACAAACATAGCTACGAATAATCTAGAATTTAGTATCAGCAATTTGAATATTTCATAAAATTTCTATTCCTATAGTGTGGTAAAAGCAGGAGCTATTTTCCATTTGCAGATCTCAAAAACATCATTGGTAGTCATGAATCCCAATACATTTTTCATGGTGTGGGGGATTCTATGATGCAATAAGTAGGCGTGGCAAGTAGTACCTGACGTAATCATGCAAGTCTCCTATTCCATGCAACTCAATGGAACATGACTAGCAATGTTTGTTGATAGCATTCCAAACTCTATCGATGCGCATACACACACACACAACATGCGCACATACACACTCTCCAAAGAAGCCACCGAGAGGAGAAGTGCCCTACAAGAAGGTGAATTGACCACACCCATAATCATATAGTCACACACACTGCTATATAGCCACACCCACTTATTGTAGGTATTGCAGGATGTCTTCCCTGTGCACGTAGGAAGGTATACACTGGACTATCATACCGTACTCCGTCTGCAGAGGCAACAGACACAGCAACAAACGCCACAACAACATTACAGACTGTGATCACCTTCACTTCACCAGTTCATATTTTACAACACAAGGTTATGACTCCACCTAAATATGTCCACTCATTACTAAACAAAGTAAAGACTACCAAGGATTATCCACACTCTACCAAACAAATGACTACTCAAGGATGTCCACACCCTACCCATCAAAGTTATGGTGGCTGAGTAGTTATGCTCTTGGACTAACAACCAATGGGTTGTGAGTTCAAACCCAGCACTGATAGCAAAATTGTTCTCTCCTTCATCATCTTCCCACACAAGTCCACCCAGCTCATGTTGACTACCTCCTTGTGGTGAGCCCTGGAAAACTGACACATAGTCAGGCTGAAGTCAACAAATTGAGAAGAAATTCTCATACGAAAATTTTTTTTCAGGAAATGAAGTCAGCCTCTCCGTAGCCTCCTCTACAAGTATCCGCTAACAATGGTAAAACTAATGACTTCATACCACTCTCAGTGACCCCAATGTCCGAGGCAGCATGTATCCTTCTCAGGATGGGTGGACCCATCCGCCGAAAGCCTCGCCATCATACAGCTCAACGTCGAAGGCCTTACCATCGCCAAGCTCGACATCCTGGAACAGCTTGCCACAAACAATAAGGCAATGGTCATGCTTCTGCAGGAGAATGACACCATCCTGAAGCCCCACGGGTACACGCTAGCCAGCCAAACCAAGAGCAGGCACCACAGCCTAGCAACCTTCATCAGAGACAACGTACCCTGGCACCAGCTGGTCAGTGCACCCCCAATGCCGTGGTTGAGTGGACCGCCAAAAAGTACAGGAGATGATTGTCGTGAATGTCTACAAGCCACCACCAAATAAACTACAACCAGGCTCGCTGCTGGATGCCTCAGCTCCAGCTGTGTACGCTGGCAACTTCAACTGCTGGAACACTGTCTGGAGCTACATAACCACCAACCCAGATGGCGCGTACCTGGCAGACTGGGCATCCACAGCAGATACTGTGCTTCTGTTCAACCTGAAGGAGCCCCACTCGTTCATTTCCAGGTGCTGGAACACCGAAACCAATCCACACCTAGCCTTCACCAAAGTCATCGGGCAAGAGCCACTCCCAGTATGGCACACCCTGAACAGGTTCCCTTACTCCAAACATCACTCGTCACTGATCACAACACCATTGCTTGTCCAGTCGATGGAGGGGCAACCTGTCTGGAGGTGGAACTTTCGCAAGGCTAACTGGTCGGAATTCACAAACAGCACCAACACCGCAGCCCAAGCCCTGCCAGTGCCTTCTGCCTCCAACATCAATGATTTCTATGTGGCCTACTGCACGATGTTGACCAACACTGCCAAGAAACATGTCCTGCGGGGAGTCCAAAAGAGTTATGTTCCCTGCTTGGACAAAGAGTGTTAGGAACTCCTGGATGCCCACAATGAGGCCAAAACCAACACTGAGAGGGCCAGAGCTGCCACAGAACTCATGACACAGCTCAACACCAAAGGGAGAAAGAGGTGAACCGAGACAGTCGAATCAATCGACTTCACCCACTCCAGCTGATGAGCGTGGCAGACCATCAATAAGCTGACCGGCCAGACAACAAAACCAAAACTGTGCCCCATCACTGCTGACTCAATTGCAGCACAGCTGATCAGCAATGGGAGGTTCCTCAATGCTGACAAGGAGTTTACCAGGAAGACCATTGGTGAAGTGAATGACATACGCAGGGCTCCCAGCATCGATGCCAACCTATCGGGAGAGTTCACCAAGGACAAGATGAAATCAGCTATCAAACACCTGAAGCCAAAAAAGCAGCTGGGATCGACAACATCTACCCAGAGTTCATTCTGCACCAGAGTAGTAAGGCCACAGAGTGGCTTGGATTATTCTGCTCTCTCTGCTTTCTCACGTCCAAGCTCCCAAAAATATGTCAACGAACCAAGGTCATCGCTCTCCCGAAGCCTAACATGCCGATGGAGGATCCAAAGGGACACCACCCCATCACCCTACTCTGCGTGCCATACAAGATTTTGGAATGTCTCCTCCATGCGCGTCTCGAACCGGTGATCGATCCTAAACTACCGAAAGAGCAAGCATGTTTCTGCCGCGGGAAGTCCACCTTAGACCAGGTAACCCTCCTCGCCCAAGACATCGAGGATTCTTTCCAACGAGGTGAGAGGGTAGAATCATTCTCCTCAATCTCACTGTGACGTATGATACCGTCTGACTCAGCGGACTCCATCTCAGGCTCCTGCAGACGATCCCGGACTGGTACATGGTGGGCTTTATTATGGAGATGCTAACCAACTGCAGCTTGACTCTCCATCCACACCAGTGATGGCCAACATAGCAAACTTCGACGTCTCAAGAATGGTGATCCCAAAGGCTCTGTACTCGCCCCGATGTTGTTTAACATCTATTTCCACGACCTACCAGACACGCTCTACAAGAAATATGGATACGTTGATGACGTCGCCATCATTCTGTCTAACAAGAACTGGGAAACCATCAAATTGGGGTTAACGGCCGATATGAACATTCTGTTAAGCTACCTGACAACTGGCATCTGAAGCTCTCCGTGGCCAAGACCATGTCCTCCGCATTCCACCTAAACAACCGAGAGGCAAGCCACAAGCTCAACATCACAGTCGACAACAACAGACTCCAGTTTCAGGCTGACCCGATGTACCTCGGGGTCAAGCTTGACTGCACGCTGACATTCCGTCAACACCTGGAAAACTTATCTGCCAAGACATTGGCTCGCGTCACTCTAATATGTCGCTTATCTGGTACTACCAGGACTGCCTTGATCAGGACTCTGCACACCTCCACCCAGGCACTGGTCTTCTCCGCCGCCGAGTACTGCTCCCCAGTCAGGTGCAGGAGCTCCCACACCAAGAAGCTAGACACGACACTCAACACTGCCTTATGGACAGTCTCCTGTTGCCTGCATGCCACTCCAGTCAACCAACTCCCGATTCTTGCCGGCATTGCACCACCAACGCTGTGCCATGAAGCAGCTGTTCTCGCTCTGTCCCGAAAAGCCACCAATGACGAGGACCACCTTATCCACAAGACTGCCACAGAGATCCTGCCACATGCCCGCCTGAAGTCACGACACCTATTTGCGGAGCACGCCCACAAGCTCCTGCATTCAACACCCAATGATGTCTCTAAATGACTCTTGCTCAAGTGCCACTGGACGGAGAAATGGTAGGCAGCTGATCAATCCAGGCTGCATAGATTTGTGGAGGAGCCGGAAGAGTTACCGGGCATTGACCTTCCACGCCGGCAGTGGACAATGCTTAACCATCTCAAGACAGGTGTTGGCCACTTCGCCATGACCATGAAAGGATAGGGACTCAGGGACTCGGCTGCCTGTGACTGCGGTCACCCTGAACAGAGTGTTGATCACATCACTAAGTCATGTACGAAACATCGACCACCCAACGGCGAAGCCGGTTTAGCTACCATCGATGATCAAATGCTGTTATGGCTTTCCTCAACCGAGCTTGTGATGACAATGGAATACTGATAGAAAATAAAAGAAGAAGAAGAAGAAGAAAGTTATGACTTTTACAAATAGTGTTCACTCAGTAGTAACCAAATTAATTTAGCAGCACATGCAGCTCCAGGTGATCAGGTAATTCTGAGGGTCTAGGGATAGTTGAAGACCTATATACCTCCTGACACAGCATTCTGAGGAGAACTAGCAGTTTCTTTAGGGTCAAGATTATCTCTGACACCTGTTAGACACTCACCACTTCTGCCACCGGTGCTGAGAAGAACTAGCAGCACGCAGGCCTAAAACTTGGCCTGCAGACACAACATGACTCTGGGAGTAACATGGGTTGGGTCCCATTGGTCCACACCACTTCCTCTTCTGTGAGCAAGGCAAAAAATGCCAAAAATAGTACTTTTGACAAACACTTTGACCTACTCAGCTATACCCACAAACCCATACATATTTTAAATCAGTGTCACCAGGGGAACATTTTTAGAATGTCCATAAGGCCATGATCCTTCCTATATTTGTATCAGGTCAAAAGAAACAAACATTTTCCATTGGAGAAAAGAACTCTTGGAACCTCAGCCCTAAAACTTGGCATGCATATGCACCTCCACTCTGGGAGCTGATGAACTAATTCTTACCTGGCCACACCCTTTCCTCTGGGTAAGTCAGGCTAAAAACAGTTTGTATGTATATATGCATGTTTGTGTGTATCCAATTTATCGCCAAAGCAGGGTACTAAATTAAACAAAATTTTCAGGGTAAATGCAACCTATATGCAGGGAAGATTTTTAGCCAAAACAGATTTTTTTTAAAATTCTAATCTCAGAATCCAAAACAAGAAAAAATGGGATTCAGTATGTATCACTGGTACAGAATGTGATATAATATAGTAAAATAATAGACCACCAATTTTGATACCTACTGGCCTAGTCACATGTTCAATTTAGTTTTAAAAAGTCTACATCTTATGGGCATAATATATTCTTTTTCAAAAGTGGACCAACAAAAGTATGAAAAAATGATTCAATTTTTACAAACCAAATGCCAAGGATCACGTGAGAATGGTAGACCTGATCAGATAGAACATTTTTTTGGTGTTGTTCCTGATGGCCCTTGGGCTTATTAGGGGGGATCACTTTCCTCCTCTACCACCGCCATGTGAGCCTCTCAGGACCTTGTTGTAAGGACAGAGTGAGGACAAAATACAATTTCTCAAGGTACCACACCTACACAACAGTTTTTTTTTGGAATAACCAGCATGGGATGCAACAAAAGGTTCTCACTTGTTGATTTCAATGATTACTAATGAATTTTTGTGTTCCCAAACATAAAAAAAAAAAAAAAAAAAAATTCTTTAACCAATTTTATTTCCTCTAAAACCCATTCAAAGAACAGGTACCTTAACTTGTTACCAAAAAAGGAATGTTAAATGAACTTAGAAAAAGAAAAAGGACATTCAAACCACTTCTAGGGATGTAAATAAACTAATGTTTAGGGCATTATTGATTGGCATAAGATTTAAAACTAAGGCAGTTCCACACTAAGACCTGTGACATATAATTGTTATAATATCTATTCAAAAATTAAGTGGGATGAAAAAATAATTGTTTAGAACACTTAAGAGGAGGCTAAAGATGTGTTCTGATTCACAATTTCTGGGTTCCATAAAATAAATCACTTAGTTGACACCAGAGGTTAAAACTAAACTTTGTGTTTCAATATAGTATAGTTTCAGCTATCAAAATATTATCTAATATATATATATTTAGAAGACATGTAGTACTTCTTCTTATGTACAAAACACTTTTTGTATGTGAGGCATAGTCAATAGTATTAAGTGCACACTTCACTGCATAAGTCCATTGCTGTTTGTATGCTAAATCATAGTGTCATATTATTGTTGTGCCATGAAATGCAGTCCTCAACTTACCACCTCCAGGAAGCAATCAGATACCTGCAGGGCTGAAGGCTGGTTTGTTGTTGTAGCTGGATGGGTGTAGTTTCTATGCTGTAGTAAATAATAGTTGTTGCTGTGTCTAATTGTTGGGTGTTAAGAGGAAAATAGGTGTTGACAATCCATTAATAGGATCAAAGGAATATGTGGTGAGAGACTACAGATTAAAAACATGGGATAATATTTGGTCCTGTCACAATTATAGGTTCCCATAGTAACTCCAACAAGCAACACCTAGTGGAATAATTTTCTATCATGACACTGAAGTCTTCCTCCAGAATTGTAATTGTTATCAGGAGTGTGCTGTCTGATGATAATTTTGGCTAGTCCATTGCCAGTACTAATACTTTTTAATGAGGTACACCATTATTAACAGCTGTACTTCTTTTTGAAAAATTCCACTTGACATAGTCTCTCCTCCTAGTATCTCATCATGTCAAGATTAGAAAGTCAGTTCACTTGGCTTTACATATATTCCCCATTGATTCAGTCATGATGGACAGAGTGGGGAGGGAGGGGGATGTAATAATATTATGCACTGATTCTAAGTGGGAAATTTTCTCACACAGCTATGAAAGTTTAAAACATTTCCTCATTGAGATAATGTACTATAAATATGTAGTAACCAGTGACACACATACACACATGTGCACGCCCGCCCACCCAGCCAGCCAGCCACCCACCCCACCCCACCACACACTAACACACACACAACAGAGTAAAAGTTTTGTGGATGTGCTGATTATCACACATAATCGCCTGACACACATGCAACTTTAATTCTGTTTAGAAAATTTATGATGATTTTATAATTCATAAAAAAATATAAATTTTTTTTTTGAGTGTTTCATAATGCTTAAGCTTTAATCTGCTGTTATATCCAATTAGAGTCCAATGCTTTCTTGTATCTGTCTAGTTTACTGTTTGTCACTGCTAAGCTGAAAGGTCAACAATTAAGACACTATAAAATAAATATCTTACTAGTACTATAATTTTCAATTATGCTTGTTTGTTTTCGTTTAGTTTGTCCAGTAACTACTCCCAGATTATTGAGCCTATTTTCAGGGTTAAAAGGGGGTCACCATGGCGACATTATAACAATTTGATGAAAATTAGAGTAAAACCATGTCCTTGGGGTTATTTATCCCAAATCATTTCGTGGTTGTGGTCCTAAATCTATGCCTGAGTAAACCATCCCACTTATTACAATTGTGTAAACACCCACAGCAGCAAAAGTGTGCCCTACCCACTTCTAGTTATGTTCTTTTTTTCTTCTTTTTTTTTATCCCAGTAGGTCCAAGCATCTGATATGAGATAGCAAACAAGAGATCTACAATTATACTAAGAACTCTTTGTTGTCTCCATCAATAGGCTAAAATATCTTTCGGGGGGGGGGGGGGGGGGGGGGGGGTCTGTTCTTTCCATCTGTAAGAGAATGTGGCCACATTTTACCTGTGACAGGTCCCATGGGACATGACATTCCCCAATTCAGGAAGCACCTTTATCAGTCCTTGGAGGAAGGGCATCAGACAGATGCCATTCCACTTCCACCCACCCACCACGACCAGTAGCAGCTGGGCTGGGTGAAGCAAGTTCAGATGTAGTCATGCCAAAGGTAGTCCCAGACAAACACACACACAAACACCCCATCTCACCACCTTTCCTTCAATAAAAAATAAAATGGATGTATCCAGTCCTAGCAGCAGTGTACACAATACACCACTAAAAGGGTACCCATTGCATCACTAGCAGGATCCACAATGTATACCCAGAATGGTTCACATTGCCCTCAGCACAGTTCATATAACAACCCTAAAAGGATTTCAAATGCACCCATAGAAGGGATCACACAATGCCTATGAAACATAACCTCGGAATAGGATTTGAACCATTTTAGGAAGAGAGTGCAATATGATATGATGGTGAAAATCAAGACATTGAGCAAGCCTTCCAATTCATATTTTTCAGGAAATGAAAAGTAGGGCTATAATTCTTCATAATTCCACAATCACAATGGGAAAACAAAGGGAACATAGTTTAAATGAGATCAGTCCTTGTGCCTGAATTAGAAATGGAAGGCAAGGAACAGAAATCATACTTTTTTAATAAAAAAAAAAATCAAATAGGTTGGTAATGCCCACTTTAAGGAACTTTTTTTTTCCTTCTTATTGCCTTAGTCTTCCTCATTGAGACCACATCAAAGGGAAGTACAGGGAGAGCCAGAAAGACCAGAAAAAGAAGCGGTTGCTAACCGACCAGCAAGAGACAGAGACAAAAGTCTGATCCTCGAAAGTGGACTGAGTGACGTCATCTGACTATTATTATAAAAGAGGAGGGATTGTTGTGTATTTAGGAGAGGAGGATAGTGAATTTAGTAGATTGATTATTATGTATTTTTATTCAGTTGAATAATTCAGTTATTTCAGTGACCTTTTTTGGTTTATTAACCAATAGTATTATTACCTCTATGTGTGTATATATATATATATATATAATATACTGTTTCAAAAGTTATTGAATTTTATTAAATCTCTTTGTTTGAGGGAAGCCAGTTTGTTAGAGTAAGAAACCAAGTTTGGCTTGGGTGAAAGAAGACCCAGGCATAGGGTGAAATTGTGCAAAGTCATTAATTTATTCAATTGAGGACAGGGACAAATTCCATTAAAATTATCATGGTTGTCAGGAGAGAGGAGGGTTCTTTAGATTACATTGCTTTCTCAATAAAGAAATTATTTTCAGTCAAATTTAATGAATTGTAATAAAATTAAATCATGTTGTATTTGGTCATAGTTAATCATGATTCCTAGTTACTGAAATTCAATATTCTTTGTCTTCATTTATACATGGGTGTCCTTGTGTCAGTACCAATACTACCTCTCCGAAAGTGTATATTTTTGGGGGTTTAATATTTTTTAAATGTTTTTATCTAAATAATTATAAGATTAAACATTCAGAATGAATTTTTATTCACTTGTTAGACACACCACATGCACACGCACATTGCACACATACACATACATTGCACACACAGGCATGTGCACATACATGCTCACACGTGCACACACGCACACAAAAAACTTAATAGCTGAAAAGTCAGGTGTGTTCTAATAATTTGGAGGAAGATTCCTACCAGAAGCTTAATTTTTTTACAGGAATTGTCACTACATTAAAAGGTTATCAAAAATATATATGATTTTGTGTTTCTTAAAACTATTGCATTGAGATAAAGCCTCAGTACTTGGGCATCACTTTTTTTTAAACAATTATTTCAGACACCATTTCACTGGATCTCACTTTAGTCACTTGTAATTCCTGCCTGCCAAAAGTTTGACAATAACATTTTTTTGGTCCAAAACCACTCACAGGCATTTTTCCCCCCAGCAATTCTCTTTCTACAACCACACTTAATGATTAGAACAATAATATACTCCTAAAAAAATTAAGCTGCATGATTATCACAATAATAGACTATCACAATTAGATTCCAATAACAATGATTTATTAATAACATTTCCACACTCAACATAATTTGCTCAACTCTGGTATACTATACTTTGTACTCTACCATTAAGTTCTAACTGTTGTTCTGAAGCTCATCTGCAGTGCTCACACTTGTATGTCTTCTCCCATATGTGTCCTGAGGTTTGTCTGTTGATTACTTCTGACAGAAAAACTCTTCCTACAGTGGTCACACTTGTATGGCTTCACCCGGTATGTGTCCTAAGGTGACTCTGTAAATTACTACTGGAACAGAAACTCTTCCCACAATGGTAACACTTGTATGGCTTGTCTCCTGTATGTGTCCTAAGGTGCACCTTCAGATCACAACTCTTAATGAACCTTTTCCCACAGTGCTCACACTCGTATGGCTTGTCTCCTGTATGTGTTTTGATGTGCCCCTTCAGAGAACTACTCAGACTGAATCTCTTCCCACAGTGCTCACACCCGTATGGCTTTTCTCCGGTATGTGTTCTTAGGTGCACCTTCAGAGTACTACTCTGAATGAACTTCTTCCCACAGTGCTCACACTGGTATGGCTTGTCTCCTGTATGTGTCCTGAGGTGCATCTTCAGATCACAACTCTTAATGAACATTTTCCCACAGTGCTCACACTCGTATGACTTGTCTCCTGTGTGTGTTCTGAGGTGCCCCTTCAGAGTAGTACTCTAACTAAATCTCTTCCCACAGTGGTCACACTCATATGGCTTTTCTCCAGTATGTGTTCTTAGGTGCACCTTCAGAATACTACTCCAACTGAATTTCTTCCCACAGTGCTCACACTCATATGGCTTGTCTCCTGTATGTATTCTGAGGTGCACCTTTAGATAACTACTCTGACTGAACCTCTTCCCACAGTTCTTACACTTATTTTGCTTGTCCCCAGTGTGTGTCGTAATGTGCCTCTGTAGATTTCTTTGGTCACTGAAGAACATAAGAATTATTAATCTCTGACATATATATTTTTTTAAATTAACATATTTTTTTATGATAATACAATATTTCACAATATGTCTTTCTGTCTTTCTGTCTTTCTGTATGTGCCAACTCTAACTCCTACCAACTAGCTAAACCACACTCTCCAAACAATAGGAAGGATCATTTAAAACTTTCAGGGATTGGTATGGGCACCTTACTGCATATCTTTGAGAAGGTTTCATTCAGATCTGGATTGAATAGATGAAGATTTGTCAAAAGGTGTAGTTTGGTGACATAATAGCATAAATTTCTCTTTAAGATCCAACTAATGACTGATTTCCCCATTATTTGCTGTATGGTCTCTATATGACTGGAAGAGTGTTATAATCATCCTGTGGATGTGGCTATGGGTGTGGTTTTAATCTCTAGTGGCAGCATAAACTGAGGAGAATGAGGCTTAAAACACTTTTGACCACCACACTGAGATATACATTCATAATTTTACTGTGTACAGGATTCATGTGGTTTACAGTCCATTGGCCACTTTTAAAATTTTTTTAAAGTGAGTGTTTCTATATAGTGTGGTTTGTAATGCGACAAACAGGGTCTGATTTTATTTAGCTCTGTATAATGTGCCTGAGGCTAGAAAGTTCCGTTTCCTTTCCCAAGGTTTCTTAGTTAACAACTTCCATTCTGTTTTCTAATTCAAAAAGCATACATGAACACAAGAGCAGCATGAGAAATCAAAGACTAATGATAGATGTTGTCACAAGACAGGATGTGTTGGGAATAATGACGATTATACTAATTCTTTCTCCAAAGCTTGGAGTTTGTCCTCAACATCAGGCACCACAATAAGCTAATGATATGAATGCTTAGCAAATGCATGCATGGGTCAGTTCAGATCACAATTGATTACATGCAGAACACCTAATGATGTATTTGACATACATTCACATTCGGCTTTGGCTGCAGAGAATGAAATTTATCTGCCTGTCCACATGTAGCATTGATTTTAACCTTCACTGAGTGACATTCATATTGTTTTTTCAGAGACTCCTGAGCATGCTCAATCATTGTTATAACTAATCCATCTCTGTGAGGATGATAGCCAGATGTGTTTATTTTCTTCATAACACAGCTCAAGACAAAACTTAAATACTTCAGCTTGTAGGCTGTTTCACAAATATATCACTACAGACATTTTACAAAAATTCTTTAGAAATAGGACTCTACCTTAATAACTCAATTTTTATCAGTTTGAATGTTATGAGGTTGTAATTACTAAATGTTTATATTTAAATGCCACCATTTAAGTGTTCATATTAATTGATCTGGGCAACAATTCTATTACTAAATTTGTAATTTGTTACAATTTTTTTGAGCTCATTAATACAATTTCAGAATCAGAATACCTCAGAACAAAAGCTTTCATCAGCAAAGAAATGGCACAAACACAAGATCAAAAATTAGGTAAGACCAAGACACTAATCAGGTAAGATCAAAATGCAAATCAGGTAAAGTGTAGAAATGTTAAAATGTGGGGCTTCCCCAGCATCTGGAATTATAGAGGCTTCTTGTGGAAGAGCTATCTTAGATCATAATTTAATGGTAAATCACCAGGAAAACTATAACTTTCTGCCTGTATTTTAGGTTATAGTATAATTTGGTTAGGACCAAAGGCATCTTCAGAAAATGAAGCCAGGTGGAGTAATGACAAAGTTGTTTCTTTACCATCTACATACCTGACATGAGCGTATTGAGGGTTCGCCCATGAAAGTTCAACTTCATTCACCAAGGGTTCATCCTTGTTAGTATGGACATGACACTTGAGTAGTATGGACATGACTCTTGAGTAGTACTGATCCCGGTGTATTAAACAAGGAGGTTACAGCTCAACCAGTGGGTGATATTTTCTCATAGTTAAAGAGCTGCTTGTGTGAACTGCAGTTTGTTGCTGTGCCCAGGAAAAAATGGAGTCAGTATTATGCATTAGGTAGTAAATTGTGCTAGTGTTCTATATATAGGCTTCAGGTCTTGAGGGCCATCGTTATAACAATCCAAATTATATTATTGTATTTCTTCACTAGTTCAATGCAAGCTGGGTAGTATGAAGTTATTCAGCTTGCAGTGATTCATTTTGTGCATTATCTAAGGATCAAACCAGAGTGAAAATAGTATTCAGGTAATAAGTTTTATGTTTTAGCAGTCGATAGCAGATGACATAGATTGTAGTCCAGTGATAAATGCATTCCTCACTGCCTCATTCATATATTAAGTCTCAGTAACATTTTGAAAAAAATAAACCTTAGGAAGAGGTTTGAGACCTTGAAGAAACATCTCTAAATTTTCACCATTCTTTGGTTTTCTGACAGCTTGTAGATGCCGGGTAAATATTTCAAAGGCAGGCTTGACATACTGGGCCTTTGATATAAGAATAGCTTACTTGTATATTGTGCAGTGCTAAATGTATTAAAAGACTCTAGGATTTAAAGTTTGTCGGAATGGAGAGCCAGTCAAATCCTTCAACTGGTAGGACTGTGAGATAGTTCTGGAAAGTGGAAGCCGATTAAACCAGTACTTGCAATTTGCACAAGAGCTAGGATATGTGTTTAACTTGTCTAGTCGTAGGACTCGGTCCACATTTTTGTTTGCTGATAAAATTATAGTATTTATTTACAGAATTTTAGCTAAAATATCTCCAAACTAAGGCTTCTATCAGCAATGAATTGGCATAAAGGCAAGGTCACAAATCAGGTAAGGTGAGTAGCTAAATTAAATTACCACATGCAAATGAGTGGGAGTAATGACAAAGTTTAAACATCACATATGTTCTCCATTTCACCTTGAAATAAATGATGTATACATGTGATAGCGGAAAGTTTGAGGGATGATGTAAACCTGGCAGAATAAAATGTATTATATATTTTTTGGAAGAATCCCAGTTAGCAATTTAGTTTTGTTAGTTACATCTACTATATAATTCAACTTTACCCATGAAATGTCTTCCTTTTTGATCAATATATTTCAGTACAAGAGGATTTTTAAATATCTAAAATTTTCAGGGATTTGGGTCAGCTTTTGTTGAAAATTATTTGTTGCTCCAAAAGCTGCACCTATTTTCCAACTAGTCCAGTTTAGCACCACATGCACAGTGTGATGGTCTGTAATAGCAAAAACTGAAAGTCAATGTTTTCTCAGTCTCAATGGCCCACCAACAACTTGTGGTTGTTGGTGGGGGATTGTTATTTGAAAAAAACAGTCAAAACATTTCTGAAGTGTGTGTTGGGAGCAAAACAGTCCAATCAGCATGACTATCATTAATAAATATATTTATATACTGTCAAATCAACTGACTAAATGAGCATTGTACTCACAGATGCAATAGTAAATCCTACCAACACTTCTTTGAAGGTTGATTTCTTGAGTTAATGTTTTTTTTTTTAAATCCCCATGAAACCCAAACATAATTGTAAATCCACTCAGGAACTGAAGTCATGTTTTAATTGTTGAGGAGAGGAATCATGATCCCAGTGCTGGGTTCAGAGTGCCAATACTAGTGTCCCGGTTACAAATATGGGTGCTATTCATCCAAAATTGTAAATGATTTCAGAGAAACATCCCCTTAACCTGCCCCCTCCCCCTCCCCCCCCCCCCCTCCCCCCACCCCCACACACACACCACAAAAAAATTGACAAAAAAAATAAAGGAAAGAGCTAGTAAGAAATATTAACTGAGTATTTTTAAGATCAGGTAAGAATGCAATCAATGGAGTAGTGTGAGTTCTCTATTATTTATTATTTCACACAGAGAACAATCATCAGAATAAAAAATAGATAATCAGCCCATCTTCCATGTCGAATTAAAATCTTCAACCAGAGTGAGTGGAGGAGGATATTTTCAATTTTAAATTATTCATTTTCTCACATTAAATGAATTATATGAAAATAGTTCATTTTTTACTTTAGTCAGGTAGAAGGTTAGATATTGAGCTGATATTGTTTTTCCCCATTACCATTATTAATGTGCTCACTCACACACAAATAGTTCACTAAGAAAATATGGTATACCCCCACCCTGTGTAATGTCTTCTTTTATAAATCGCAAATATGGTAACCCTATGTTACCACATAATAAAACAATTAAAAATTTCAACTTCTATAGTGAGATCAGGTAGTTGTATAATATCTTGAATCTCACAGATCACTTCAGATATTTAATAAAAACTATAGAAATATAGTGCTCCATGATTGCTCAAAGTATGATGATCAGGCTTTATTTGTCTCTCTGATTAATTAAATTACTTAAATTAATTATTCCTACTAAAGTATGTATATTAATTGAATTAGCAGTTGCTTAGAAATAAAAAAAATTTTTATTTCAAGCTTTTATTATTTTATTTACCATAAAGAAATGTTTTCTATGATAACACACTTACACTTCTTGTTCTTGGGAACCTTTGTCTCCCTCAGTAAATTCTCCATGCTCCACCTGACCATGACTCCTTCCTCCATCCCTCACTTCCTCCAAACACTCTTCCTACACCACATACACAGAAAACGTATTACACACATTGTTACATATATATATATACAACAAATACCCTTGCAATGCAGAGAATCCCATTTTGCCAAATTTTCTAAAATAATTTTTTTCCTTCAATGCAACCATTCTTGCAGGAGTCAGTTTTATTTGGTATGTTGCTTTGGTGATAAAGTGAGTATACTCTAACATGCAGACATACATACAAACTGTTTTTAGCCTGACCCACCCGGAGGAAGAGGTGTGATAAGGTGGGACCAAACCCATGTTACTCTCAGAGATAAGTTGTGTATACATTCCAAGTTTTTTGTCTGTATATTGCCCTGGCGACACTGATTCTATATATATATATATATGGGATCATGGGTAATAATGATACACATCTTTACTTTATTTTTTAATTAAAATACCATCACATGCACTTTTGGCCTTACACACAAAGAGGAAGAGGGAGCTGTGACCAGGTGGGACCATGTTATTCACAGAGTAAAGTTGTGCATCTATAATAAGTTATAAAACAGTTGCTTCATGTGTTTTCCCAGCAAAGTACCATTTTATGTCATTTTAATACTGAAAATGGTGTGCCCCTGGTAGCAGATTCTAAATATATGTGGATTTGTGGCTCTGACTCCACCAGTTCAAGTGTGAATCAAAAACACACAAACAGAGATAGAGACTATTCCCACTTTTTAATATAGACACTGTGATACCAGTTTCACTAAGTAATGTCACTACTTATGTGAAAGCAGCAATACCCACAAAAAATATATCCCTCCCACCCTCACTCACCTCAGTTTTAGAGTTGAAGGAAATATATAGAGATAATGAAACAGTGTCCTATCCTCGTGCAATAGAGCAAAACTTACAATACCACTTTAAAGGATAATGCAATTCAGTAAAAGCAACCCCCCCCCCCAAAAAAAACAATACTTTCTAACTAATAGGAACAGTAAACTTCAACCTAATGATGTAGTGATGCCAAAAAAAATTTTATCATCGCTATTGACTTCGTTAGTGTCAAGTTTCTTTCCTCCTCTATGTAGCCATTAATTGGATGTTCCAGTACTAACTCTTCACATAAAAGGTGGTGGATCTTTCCACTATCTCATTATGCAATCATTGCCTTCGATATTTGTCATATTTTGAATAGTGCACTGATGATGCTTCACTGATTGAAATAAAAAGTTCACTCTGCTGCACCAATTGTATTTTTACTTAATTTAGCAAAATTATTCAGTCCAAATAATGGGATTCTCATTCCTCTCCTGTTCTAACAAAACATGAAACATTTTGGTCTTCAGTTTTGGAGTGGATTTGCACTATGTTCGACCATTGTGAGCTTTAAAATGAAATTATCAACTAAGAACTCTACCTTCCAAGGAAAGGTGGTAGGATCTATGATATTGTGCAGAGAGCATTACACACAGTCGGGATAATTTATCAGAACAGGAATACATGAATTTTTTTTAAATACTTACGCTGATTGGAACATCTTCCGACCAGCACAATTCCCCCACCTCCCACCTACCATAAGTAGTGGGAGGGGCATGAGGACAGAGCAAAAAAAATATGCTAACTTCAGTTTCTGCTTTTCCATACCACCTCACAGCGCTAGTGTTGCTATTTGGTGGAAAATTGCAGCAACTTCAACAACTATTTTTGAGTAAAAAGAAGACCAAATATATTTCAACAAAAAGAAGATCAAAATCCCGGACATTTTCAGATATTTCAAAAATCCAACCTTACTGAAATATAATTACCAAAAATGAGGATATATCTGGATTAAACCTGCTATATGGTAAGCCTGATTAAAATCTAAGAAAATATTCAATCTACAGGTGTAGACAACAGCCCCCTTCCCCCCTCCCCCCTTCTGAAGCCATTTTTGGCACAATACCCATGCTATAGACAGACAAAAAAATGTTCTCAATATAACTAGAAAAGTACCAATCTTACAGATGGCGACAAACCCATCCCCCTCCCCCATCTCCCCCGCATTTTGATTGCTATTTTATCATAGAACCCATCCAATGGACAGACAAAAAATACTTCTTAATGAATTGTAAAACTATAGTTTGCAATCTTATCCCAGATGCTTGGGGCAACATGGCTAAAAAGGGAGTAAGGAAAAAGAGTTAGAAGTGTTTGGGGCACAGTTTTGCTAATGTATGTGTTTGCACAATTGTAGAAAGTGGTGTTCTTTATTCAGGCATAGAGTTATAACCACAATAAGGACTTTTTTGGGGGAAATATACTGACTGGCAGGGTTCAACTGTAATCTTCACCAAACTTTATTATAACAACCCCAGGGTGACCCTCATTAAACCTCGTATATTGAAGCCCTATGGACCCAATCGCTACGAAGGAGTTAATGAACAAACAGATCTCCCCCAAACTTCATTATAACATCCCATGGTGACCCACATCAAACCCTCATATTTTAGCCTTAAGGCCCAATTACCTGGAAGTAGTTACTGGACAAACAAATAGAATTGAGAATTACAGTAAGGTTAGAAAAATTCCCATCCTGGGGATGGAGACAACAGCCACCACCACAACCCCCTGCCACAAAGATATTTTGGCATAACACCCATCCTGTGGACAGAGACAACAGAGACCTCTTCATATAATTGTTGATCATTTGTTTGCTATCTTATTCCAGATGCTTGGGCCTACCAGGCTAAAAAATAATTAAGAGAAAAAAGCTGGAAATTATTTCGGCAAAGTTTTCCTACTATATGTGTTTACACTATTGTATTAAATTGGGTGCTTTACTTAGGCATAGTTTTGTGACCATGACCAGAACATTTTGGTGGACAATACCCCCACAGGTAAGGTTTTATTCTGACCTTCACCAAATTTCCATATGAACACTATAGGGTGACTCTCATTAAACCCTGTATATCTGAGCCTTTAGGCCAATTGTCTGGAAAGAATAGCCAAAAATCTATCTTCACCAAACTTCATTATAAAGTCCTGAAATAAACCCTACTAGATATTGAACCTATCTATTTATTATACATAATACAAATAGGTATACTAGGAGCACGTGATATAATTAGAGATACTCACAACTTCACTGTCTTTGGTTGCTGGTTGCTCAGTTGAAGTCAATTTTGGCAACACTACATATCACACATACAAACACAAGAATGAAAACATACCACACAGAGATAGACAGACAGATGGACAAAACACACACACCACACACAGGTTGAGTTTATTGGAAATCACACTGCATACAATTAAGGATTTGATTCTACAAATTAAATGAATAGCTAACTTGTCTTGGGTTTCTTCTTGCTTATGTCTGTTTCCATCCTTGGTTCCTTTGCTGAATCACTCACAGAAACAACCCAAAGTAAGGTAAGAACGAGAATTTTTTAGCATTTGTGAACATGTGTATTTCACGTGATCAAACATGCATTCACAACAAACACATGCCAATTTGTTGTAAGGGCAACAAATAGCATGTGTGCATGCAAAAGAGTGCAGGAAATGGGATAGACACAGAGGAAGATGTTCAGTCGAAAAATAGTTATTTTTTGTACCAACAGGACTAGAAAATATCAGAATAGTTCCTTTCTGTTTCTGAACCATTATATCAGTTACAAATACCATGGAAAGTATTTGTAATATCTATTAAAACACCATTTCAAACTAAAATAATCTTATTTTGTAGAACAATAAAAAGGTGTTTTTAAATTGAATGGTATGAATTCAAATTATAGAATTGATTAATTTTTTTCTTACTTGCTTGGATACTACTTAAGTCTGTACTAGTTTGGAACCAAGCCTAAGAAAATAACACAAGTTAAATTAAAGGCAACTAAATAAAAATGGCACAAAAAAAAAATTAGTACAAAATATCATACTCTTTCCTTCTGGAATACTGTTAATATTTTCAGCACCTGAAAATGGGGGGGGGTGGGGGAGGCTAAACTCTGATAAAAGTTTCAGCTGAATTGGAGGAACCAGTTTTCATCTATAGTGGCTATCTTGATCTTTTAACAATTGATTAATTCTTGAATTGAGTTTGTGAGAAATTGAGGGGTCAAAAATAATTTACAGGAACATTCTAACCTTGTGGTGAAACTGAAGATGGTACTCTAGTATGTTTTTTTTTAAGTTTTTTTTTTTAAGTTTTTTTTATGTGCATACATAACACTAATTTTTAGGATTAGAAGTGATCAAAAATGGCAAAAAATGCTTCATAAATATGAATTGTAAAAGAATAGTTCAACATTATTTTACAGAAATTATCTTTGGTCCAAAAATACACCTGCAGTGAGTTTGGATGAACAGGATAATATTTGTGTGGTGCATGTATATAGCTAGTGGATATAAATGCTCATAAAATGAACATTTACAAGATAAAATTATTCTTTCTACTTTATTTTGTGCCAATAATTAATTTAATTCACATGCACAAACTACTAAAAAAGTATATATATATATATATATATTATAAATAGTCAGTTTTCACACAGTTTTATTGAATATATGTATAACTTATTGACCACAGCTCTTGTAGTATGCTTAAATGGTCACAGTATACTGATTTCTTCAATGTGTTGGGTCCCAAGACATACATTTTATGACAATAACAATGAACTATGAAAACTGTGAAATTGGCTACCTCCTCCCCCCCCCCCCCCCCCCCCCCCCCAACATGTAGGGAAAAATTCTGAAATGTTTGTGTTCTTATTTTATTAATGTTTTCACCTAAATTTCAAATCCTACTAATTATTCAAGGTATGAATATTTTAACAATGCTTCATATTTGACCTGAAGTGGCTACTGTGGTGAATGTAGCTGGAGCTTTACAGACCCCATTAAAGTGGTTGAGAGGCAAACTTGATGTGGTTTGTGAGGTAAGTGTGCCCACACATATTACATGGAACCCCCTTATCAATTTTGTGCAGACTAAATTTTTAAAGTAAATACATGTGGCTAAATATAGTCTGAAAAGGAGAGGGGAAAAAATAAAGAAATAGACAAAATATGAATTCTGACTCTTATCATTTTGGTGCAGGTGATGCAATACATCCAGTGCAGTCAATAGGGGAGTTTAGGAAGGAGACTACCCCACACTCTGGTTGGCATAGAAGGAAAAAAATCAATTGTGTATGCAAAACAAAACTTTAGGTTTGTAGGTCCAATGGACTGTGAAAGTACAACTTTAGACTTTTGGAACACATGAAGGGTTTGGCTATGAGGACATACTTAAACATCCCCCTGGCATAAACTATGCCACTACACTTATACACAGGACTATTCTATCAACCTTGATCTCAGAAATTGCCCTTATAATTTGCTGACACATTGAGGACAAAGATTTGAATTCCTTTTTACTGAGGGTCCAGACAAGTTTAAATCTTTCAGTCGAAAAAATATACATTTTTAAAATTCAACATTCAAATGAAACACAAACAAAAGAAGTAGGTCCAAGAAAATAGTTGTTTTCAAGTAGTTAGTGAATGCAGGAGTAGTAATATATATAACATACATACTACACTCAGAGGAGTGCAATAACATTTGCCAGGTCAAGAGTGACAATACTGACCCAATTAAAGACAGAAATATAATGTATACACAAGTCAGTAAAAATGAAATGTTGCAGCCACTGGGAACTTGTCTGTCTGTCTGTCTGTCTGTCTGTCTGTCTGTCTGTCTGTCTGTCTGTCTGTCTGTCTGTCTGTCTGTCTGTCTGTCTGTCTGTCTGTCTGTCTGTCTGTCTGTCTGTCTGTCTGTCTGTCTGTCTGTCTGTCTGTCTGTCTGTCTGTCTGTCTGTCTGTCTGTCTGTCTGTCTGTCTGTCTGTCTGTCTGTTCTTGTATCTGCAATTCACACTTAAAGGGTTGAAGATGGACCCACAAACCCATATATATTTAGAATCAGTGTCACCAGGGGGATTTTTTGAGTAAACGAAATGCCAAAATTGGTATTTTACCAGAAAAATGGAGCTACAAGCATAAAACTTGGCATGCAAACTCAACTTGTCTCTGTGAATAACATAGGATGCATCCCACCCGGCCACACCTCTTCCTCTTAGTATATAAGACCAAAAAAATGCCAAAAATGTACTTCTAAAAAAACACTTGGACCAAGGTAGCTATACCCACAGACATGTGTAGCACTGGTAGTTACTGTGATATATAATAGGCACCTTGTTTACCTTTGTTTTAAAAGTCTACAACATATTCCTTCAAACAAGACACTTTTGTGACTACAGCACCACCAAAGGTAAGCCTGAAAAACTGTCCAGTATCTATAAATTGCTAAAGTTTGAATATATATGCAGAGTAAAGCTACTGTACTGTTGTGCTGATTTATGTCTGCTAAAGTCACCTGGATCAGTATTTTACTCAGTTGGCTATAAGTTTTATTTCAAGCATTTGTTGTCATAATTATTGGAATTAGATCTAGCATACGGACACATCAATTATTTAACACTAAGTTAAAAGCAACAAAAAAAGCCTTTTAGGTATTTGCCTGTTTTCATTTAAAATCAGGCCTGCAGTAACAAACTTTTTTTATTTTTTTTTTATTGTAACACATAGGAATTATTCATAATAATCTCATTAATCAGAGTGATCATGATACAATTAAGGAACACTTCAACAGGTCTCAGTGGTAGAGTCAGGCAATGATATGGCTTCTGGCCACCGGGTAAAGCTATTAAGGATTGTAAATATGTGCTTTATGCCTTCAGACTCGTCAGAGGGAACAACTAAGTCAAGATGGAAACTGCCAAATCGAAGGTCTGAAGATGGATGCTCAGTGAGAGGTTCATGGACATGACTGTGGGTCTTTCATACTTGGCAGGGGTGACATTCTTGGCACCACTTGTGGACATCAGATATCAACCCATGCCATACGAAACTTGATGAGATGGCATGTTATGTTGGATAGTACCTGATGTGGGCAAGGCCATGAATGGAGTCAAAGACTGTCCTTGTCCACTCTCAAAGGACTATTTGTCAAGGTATACCTATGGAGGCATCACAAAAATAGTGCAGTCATTGAACTGGATGTTATCAAATTGATTGCGAGTGATGGAGGTTTTACAGACAGCAATTTTGTCTAAAGTGGCCTGATCAGTGGTAATTGGACGATAGTCGATTATCATGAGGAAAACAGAGGAATTTCTGTCCTTAAAATGCGTTAGAGACAAAGTTATCTTTTCCACTGACATGGCACGTTTCGGTGGAAAACTCACTGATAAAGGACATGTATCGAGGGTGACGGGGTGATCGCTTAGCAGCACTGTTGAAAGAAAAGGTGAGTGGTTTATGGTCAGTAAAGATGGTGAACTGGCAGAATTTGAGGTGGTGGTAAAGTGTTTTATGGTGAAAAAGATGGGGAAGAGCTCACAGTTAAAAGCACTCTGTATCCTATCGGCCTTAGTGAGCTTCCTTGAGAAGAAAGCTACGGGACACCAGAGGCTATCCAGAAACTGTTCTTGCTTCCCGCCGAATTCCCTGTCTGATGTTTCCACCGTGATGCTGGTCTTTGCATTTTTATGGGGATGATGGCCGAGTGTGGCACTCAACAAAGCTGACTTAGCTGCAAGAAAGGCTGACTGACATTCTGTGGTCCACACGATCCTTTGCCCTTAGACCTTGATTGCATCGTGAAGCGGATGGAGCATGTCAGCCAACCTCGGAATTGAGTGGTGATAGTACTTGATCATGCCGAGGAAACGCTGGAGACCGACTTTGTTTGTGCGCACTGGAAAATCAGTCACATCTGTAACTCTGGACTCAAGGGGCATAATATCTGAGGTGGTGATGCAGTGCCCAAGATAAATGAGCTCGCTGACAGCGAAAACACTTTTCTTATAGCTAATTAGTATGCTGTTATCGGAGAGTAGGCTGAAAAAGTCATGGAGGTGTGCTTCATGTTTATGATTGGTGCCTCGGCAATTAGGATGTCACCCAGGTAGACAAAGATGAAATTTAGGTCACAGAAGATGCCATATATCAAGCTATGGAATGCCAGAGCTGCATTCTTCAGACCAAAGGGCACTCAGAGAGACTCCTACAGCCCAAAAGGAGTGATCACTTTTGTCTTGAGAATATCTGACAATGCGACAGGGATCTGCTCATAGCCGCATACTATATCCGCACCAAGGATCGAGTCTGTAACATCTGCTACATGGAACTCCTGTGTGAATGTGTGTCCCTTGCAAAGTAAAGGATAAGCTTCACGCTTGCCCATGTTTTGATGAGTGTGCCATTGGCAGCAACTAGGGACACTGAGGTGGCCCGGTGCCCCTTATCAGTGGCTGAGGCAGGGAAAACAGATTTATTCGCACCACAATCGATGACTAAAGAACAGTCTGATCGATGGTCCCAAACAGTCATTGTCTTTTTCTCCCCTGGCCGACTGCAAATAAGTTTAGCGGCCGGCCTGCCCATTTCCAGAGGCATTCGTAGAGGAGGTGGAAGTGGAGGACGAGATGGGGTATGCCAACTTGCTACCACCTTTGTTGACTTCCTGGCCACCTTGCCAAACTTCGTGCGATAAAAGCACAGGTCTTTGAGTATTCAAATGGTGGGTGAGGACGTTGGGTGGTGCACACTAAAGTTGTCTGGGTCACTGAAAGCCCTGGAGCTCACTTCCATTATGGCATCAGCCTTCTTGGCTAAATTGTTGAGTTTGGTTGTGGATGACCCAGTGAAGATGCGACATGCTTACATGGGCAGCTGGGCAAGGAAATGGGGGCAAAGGATGGTCTTGGGATTTGCATTGAGGGACTTCATATGGCGGAGAAGGCTGGTATGCTTTCTATCGCCAAGACTCGACTAAGACAAGAGCTCCATGTCCTAAGAAGCTAAAGTATTTCCAAAGGCATTGATGAGAGCAGCCTTTAACGCACCATATTTGCCATCAGTAGGTGGGAACAGGATGATCGCCTCAACTTCTCATGTTGTAATGTTTTCCAGGGCTGCAACAACATGATTGAACATAGTCAAGTCTACTCAAATGGCTGGGGTGAGGGTTGCAAACTGTGCCTCCACCTGGCGGAACCACACCTTTTGTCTGGTGGTCCAAAAGGGAGGTAACTTAATAGAGACAGAGGATATGGTGACAGGTAGAGTTTCTGCAACAGGGTTCAGGGTCAGCAGGGAGAAGAGCTTGAAGGACCTGAGCAATGGCCTGGACATACTCATTTTTCCAAGGGCATTTGGCAGACTAGAAACAGGAGGACAAGAGAGAGAAGAGAATGTCCCAGTACTAAGTCTCTAGGATGTGTGTAGCTGTACGTATGAATGCGCATACACACACACACACCACACACACGCACGCACGCACGCGCGCATGCACACGCACGCGCGCATGCACACGCACGCACGCACGCACGCACGCACGCACGCACGCACGCACGCACGCACGCATGCACGCACGCACGCACGCACGCACACACACACACACACACACACACACACACACACACACACACACACACACACACACACACACACACACACACTGTCTCCTAGTTGCAGGATGAAGCCCAGGAACTGTCTGAGATGGTAGCCAAACTGGTGTCTGATGTGGAGCAACATAGGAGCAACATAAGAGCAACATTACTCGGGCAAATGACAATGTCTCCAATATAAAAAAAAAGTAGTTTCCTGCTATGAGACCATGATGGTGGAGGTGAACCTCAAGGTGGAGAGATCTTGGAGTTCAAATGCTGCACTGGGGTTTACATCTGGAAAATCAATGAACTTGGCCGGAGAATATGAGAGGGTAAGGTGAGAATAACCTCCTCGTATTCCCCACCATTTATACCAGCTCACATGGATGCAGGCTATGCTTGCGGGCGTACCTTAATGGAGATGGTAAAGGGTCTCACCTTTCCCTCTTTGTTGTCACCATGAAGTCAGAGTATGATGATATTCTCACTTGGCCATTCTCACACTGTCATTGTCACAGTCTGTGAATCAGAGCTTCCCTCATGTGTCTGAGAGATGTATCACACACAAGTTCAGACCGAACCCCTCAAACTGCAGCTTCCAGAAGCCCAAGGATACCTTCAACACCGCCTCAGGGTTCCCAGAGTTTGCTGCCATCGACCCTACTCTCAGAGATATGAACTTCTGCAAGAATGACACCATGTTCTTCAGAGTAAAGATGGATGCACCTCTTAATGATCTAACAGGACCAGATTTGTTCAACTATTCCTAATGTAATTATGTTTCTACTATAAACCTATTTTATAAGTTTATTTCTTAATTTGAAGGAGTTAAAGATAACAAAACAAGACCACCATGAAGATGAAAGGATGAATTGACGACAATTCAATGACATACCAGTATATTGCTGGTTAATTTTAAATATCACATCCTTGATTATGATCCTAGTTTGCAGTCTCTATGCAATATCTCATCAACATAGTCAGGCATGAATGCCTGTGTATGTGTAACTAACGATGTGTAACTAACGATGGGTCACTGGATACAAACACAATACACTTTAATTAGTTTTGATGAGCCAAGACAACAGCCCTAGCCCTAGACCCTTACCAATTCTAAGACAGACCACTTTGAATTGCACTGTACTAGAATTAGCAAGGAGTATATATGGGAACTGGTGTGTCATTGAATTGTCGTCAATTCATCCTTCCATCTTCATGGTGGTCTTGTTTTGTTATCTTTAATTTCAAATTACATGTCTTTACAAACTTTTAATCTGCACACTCTATGGAGGGATTGTGTGTGAGTGTGTAGGCATCTGATCTATCATAGTGAAAGTCTATATGTCCTCGAAATAGTACATTAAGTAAACAGAACAAGTTTGTTTCTGCAGGAGACCAGAGGCTGTCAAGAACAAAAATAAAATAAATAAATAAAACCCAATGGGCAAAGTAGCTTTATTATATTCTCATTATAATTCACAATTTGTCTGTCTGTAAAGTGTGCACTTTCACTCCTTCCAAACTCTTGGTGAGATCTTCACGAAAGTTTCAGACATCGATTATGGCAAGTCACAGCTGGTCATTACAATAGTTTCATTCGTATCTGGTGTCAATGGGTTCTGTTTTTTTTTTCATTCTGTGTGGGTGTGGTTTAGTGATATCTAGTCTATATTTTGGTTTGTAAGTATGCATACATGTGTGTGTGTGTGTGTGTGTGTGTGTGTGTGTGTGTGTGTGTGTGTGTGTGTGTGTGTGTGTGTGTGTGTGTGTGTGTGTG
The DNA here is from genome assembly GCA_963969325.1 of Lycopodina hypogea. Lineage (NCBI taxonomy): Eukaryota > Metazoa > Porifera > Demospongiae > Poecilosclerida > Cladorhizidae > Lycopodina > Lycopodina hypogea. The sequence continues at coordinate 14,187,855 of OZ017783.1, forward strand.
TGTGTGTGTGTGTGTGTGTGTGTGTGTGTGTGTGTGTGTGTGTGTCTAGGCAGAGCAGCCAGTCCCTTGGACTGAATTGAATGAAACTTTCAGGGTTTGCATGTGGCACACCAGGAACCATCAACCCTTTTTTTTTTACGTGGGGGGTGGGGGGTTAATTTAATTTTTTTAGTATTAAAACGAGCAGTCACACACTACGACCTTTGGCAAATAATTACTAAAAAAAAGTATTAATATATAGTATTTTAGATCAAGGTCAATATAATTCTTTAAAACACTTAATATGTGGTTAGATTAGTGGTATGATTTACAACTTAGGGTTACATACAGTAATAAGAAATTGTTTTAACCACAGTGTTTACATATAGTGAAATCACTTAGCTGTAACTACTTAAGTTGTAACAATAAACTTTGGTGTTTCCATACAGAAACAATTTGCTAAAAATCCATTTTTGATAATAAATATGTGTAGGTTTGATCCACCCCCCCCCCCCCCCCCCCCACCACCACCATTCCAGGTGTTCCTATACCTGTGTGGCACAGGTAAAAACCTAAAAATTGGTCAGGATTTTTCCAGAGGAATAATATAATAATACAACAAAAAAATCCTTCAGAAACTTAATCCAATAGTTAAGACACAAGTCTAATGTATAAGTGGGATATCATGGGTTTAAATACAGAACTAGGGTCTCTTTTTTTCTTTTTCTTTCTCCTTTTTTTTCTTCTCTTCCATAGCTTCTCTTTATCCTTCTATCCCTGCTTACTTCAATCCTTCTTTCTTCCCCTCCTTTCCCCCTTCCTTTTTCTTTCTTTTTCTTTCCCTCTGTTTATGCTAACATAGTTCATTGCTACAAACTAATTGAACTAAAAATAATAATCCAAGTGAGCCCCAAACTTATGAACCTGACATAGAGTTAGTAATCTACCTTTTAGCATTACACCATGCCTCCAAACAATCAGACTGTTCTGAATACTGAACAGGGATGTTGCATGCCTACTTATGAGCAACTTTTATTTGAATAGAGTATAATGTTTATAAATAATGTTTTGAGTGGCTTCAGCTATGTTTTATGTTGACATTGACCTGGCAAATTAAAGCCATCCATACATTGATAGTGATAGCATAGATTTCCCTGGACAATGACCAAGTTCACTGAAATTTGCCATGTGGTCTCACCAGAGTGCGTTATGAATTACACTTGTTGAAAGTTGTTTTACTAGCCCAAAATTAATATTACTTTAACAGGGGTGTGTGTTAATTGTAATACAGCATGTGTTTGTTGGATAATGGGACTAGAGTCAATAATCCTAGTGGGCAAACAGAACAAGTTTATTAAAATACTGCAAAAGCCAGAGGCCCACAGAAAAACTGCCAGTCCAGCATTTTTTTGCTGGTTCATTTTCTGAATGACCAAGTTCCACAATTAAAGCTGCTGCAGTGTTCTCTCTCCCATCTCCTTTCACAGGAGCAACATAACCACTTACAGGAAAGGGGTGAACAGCTGCAGCAACTACAACATTCTGGGTTGTGGGCAAATGCATGTTTAGGAAAATTATAAAGTTGGCAGTACTTCAAAATTTTCTTAATATTAGTAATTCTTTTTTTTTTTTTTTTTTTTTTCTGTTTTGTTTATTTTTTATTTTTGGTTGTGTTTTTTTGTGTGATATTCTTGGGATGGGGGGAGGGGGGGGGACCCGAAATCAACCAATATTTACCTCAATTGGCATCTGAAAATGCTGAGAAATGCAGGAAAATGCTTTTTCAAGCCATAACACATAGTCAAAACCAAAAATTTAGTCTGGCACCACCCTTGGGCCATATACAACATTTGCATAAAGTTTCACCAAAATCACTAAAACTATCTAGGTGTTCACCACACAAAGACAGAGACATTGTTGATTAGTTATTAGGATAGGATAAGACATGTCCTCCTGCAAGACATGATCTCCTGCAGATATCCTCCAAATCATGTCCTCAATTGGCACACTATAAAGCCCTCACGTAAAGGTGGACCTAACTAGCCATGTGGGCTTCCTTCCGCTTCTATTTTAATTGAATTCATTGGTGCCAAAATATCTTATGTGTGAAAACTGAACTACTAAAGTTCCGCGTACACCTTGCTGGAGACTACAACAGCTAAAATGAGTGGACAACCTGGAGAGGAGCCTGGTGTTTCTCCCAGTCATGTTGATGCAGTTAAAGAAACCAAGATGAAGGATCCTGTGGTACCAAAGAAAACGTTCTGCATAATTGCTTTGCTAGTATGTTTTACTTTCTTCGCTATCATAGCAAGTGTCCTATTTGTTTCTTCATCTGTGGAGATTTCAAAGCTTCGTTCTGAACTTGCAGCTAGGTTTGAAAACATTTCTGACAGCATTTCCACTCAGCAAAGTGTCAATGATCAGCTTAGGTCAAAAATGAATGACAACACTCAAACCAATCAAGATACTGCTGGTTTTTTAGGTGTAGGACGTGTTTTTCCCTCTTGTGCTGCTATTCCAAAGCTATTACCTTTCCAACCCTCCTCAGGTTACTATAAGATCAGGTCCTCCAATGGCTCTGCTATTACTGCATACTGTGATATGACCAGGTCATGTGGAGGTATCACTGGAGGCTGGATGAAGGTGGCTGACCTGGACATGACAGACAACACTACTCAGTGTCCTGATTATTTTGAATTGACGACATCCCCACTACGCACGTGCAGGATAAGTAGTATCTATGGTATTACATGTTCTTCAGTTATGTTCAGTGTTGGAGGTGTTGAATATACGAAGGTATGTGGAAGGGTCAAAGGCTACCAGGTGGGACGTCCAAATGCTTTTGCACGGTATGCAAGACACCATCTTGTATTGTCATCCCCTTCAAAAATAAACACCCCTTATGTCGATGGTGTAAGTCTCACTCACGGAAGTTCCCCATGGCGGCGGCACATCTGGACATTTGCTTGTGCAAATGATGAAAATGACATAGCAAGTAACTCCAAATGTCCCTGTACTAACACTGATATAGCGAGCAAGGTGATACCCCCTCCACCATATGTGGGGGATTACTACTTCTGTGACACTGCTCCTCTAACGATATCAAGGTATGGAACATTTTACAGTGACGACCCACTATGGGATGGAGCTGGCTGTGGTCCCCAGAGCACATGCTGCTCCTTCAACAGTCCTCCATGGTTCTACAGGCAACTGCCACAGGCCACCACTGATGACATAGAGATGAGGGTGTGTCGTGAGCACAGAAGAGAATTTGAAGATATAGCCATTGAAGTTGTTGAAATTTATGTTCAATAGAGCGATTCATGTAATAATTCTCTGAACAATACTTATTGTAGTGTAGTGATGTAACTAAATTGTCTATGATCTTTGTAAGTTAACTTTTAACTGGTTGATTTCTAGCTCTAGCTAACCCACAATATTACACTAGTATGGAAGAATTCATATCTATGGAAGTAAAATGCAATGGTGTCAGTATTAAAAAAAAAAAAAAAAAAAAAAAAAAAAACATTTCTTCTTCATTTTTCTTTTGACTTTGAGCTTGAGAGACATGTGCCTTAATCACTGGCCATTATATATTTTTTGGTTTGTTTTTTTTTTGGTATAGGAAATTAAAATTCCTTTTTCATACACTGGTGGTGTCACTTTCGGAATAAATTTGTTTTGACTAAAATCCATTGAGCCTTTAGCTATAACGCACACCCGCAAGCACACACCTACACACCACTGCTGAAATCAGGAGTACCCAAATTTCAATGTACCAAGCATGGAATTTAACGAATAACATTAGAATTCGATTCATCCTGTTTAGCTATTTGCTTCTTTTAAAGGTACATTTCCAAAAACCTGTTTCACAATAGCATTGGAAATGGGCACTATAAGGCACCGTAAGACATAGGCTCACCATCTACAAGGCACTGTAAGATAGAGGCTGACCATTCTAAGAATGGTCTACCAGCACAATCCTTGTACTCACTGCAGGGAGCCCAAAATATCGCATGGTCTGAAGGCAACTCCCCCCCCTTCCCCAAACTCTTCCTCCCAATCCACTAGTTGGATATCTCTATATTCTGTTGGTCGATTGTAATCAATGGTTGACCCTTGTACCCACAAGTGTGGGTAGATCTTTAAACTTGGTCCTGTTGTTTGTAGTAAGCACATAGTGTGGTGCAAAAGATGACAGTCTCTTGAAGAGACCCATTTGGAAAAAATCCGTGGTCAAATAGTTTTAAATTATACCACAATTCAACCTCATCTAACTTCCTCCAGATTTTATATTCCTTTTCCCTTTGTCATGAGAATAAAATAATTATTATTTTTAAGCTTAAAATTAGATGCAATAACTCAGCAAAATATTATCCACAATATTCGTATATTTTAAATCGCTCCCACACAAGGGGTGATTAATCTACCCACAGCAATGCAATTAATCTACTCCATGTCACTCATTATACTAGATAGTACTAACCTGATATCAATCTAGAATATAATTTCAGTCTGGCCTGCCGAAATTCTTTCCATAGGCTAAGCATGTCTAAATAGGCCAATTGAGGCTAAATTTGTGTAATGTCTCCAGGTAATTTTTTGGGGGATGAAGCAGAGAAAAGAGGACCACTTTTTATGTTTTTGGTGGCCTAAATGAGGCCAACCTGGCAACCCCAGCTTTTCACCTATTGCTTTTTTTTCTTCTTCTTTTTTTTCCCCTTCCTCACCTGGGTGCATGAACAATTGGTCCTTCAAAATTTATTTTTCGTTAAATCTATTTTTAGAGGTTTAGCTTTCAGTTGTTGTTGTTTTTTTTTTTTTTTTTTTTTTTTTTTTTTTTTTTTTTTTTCTCCACAGCATCCAGCTTAAAAAAGAAAAAGAAAAACAACAACAACAACAAAAAGGGCGAGGTGTATAGTGGACTTTGACCCCACAGCTGAGAAAAAGGAAGCCTGGAAGATGTGCTGTGTTGGAGTATCTGTCTCCCCTAGGCTGTGAGAGTCTTGTTCCAAGGAGGGTAGGAGCATCATAGCGAGTAGCAACCCGCCCTGCCCTTCCCTGCCAACGTCATTAGCGTTGGGGCTTACACAGACAACAACATGGTAAGATTCCTTAAGTGCTAGGGATACCAATAGCCCTTTCTGTTTGGCTGGTAATGGTTGCTAGGAGCTGTGTATTGTACTTCACTGCATCGTGTCTTACAATTGTAAAGAAAGAAAGAAGTACTAATTAGTAGTATTCTCTGTGGCCCAGACACATCTTGGGTTAGTCTGGTGTAGCCAGACAGATTAAAAGGAAATAATCAGTCTGGTCACTGGAGCCAGGTTTTCATGATCCCAGCGGAAGTGCATTACAGGCCAAATATTTAATTGTGGTTACAGATACTAAACTCGAGTTTATAAAATACAGAAAAAAACAACTCATTTCTCTTCCTTGAAATTTATTCATCGCTAATTATATGATTTGCACAAGGTGATGTTAGACAATTCTGACCAATCCGATTTGGTTACAGAATCTGTAACTGGCTCACAAAAACCTTGTTCCAGTGACCAGATGGTTTATCAGCGAAGTGGAGGGTAAAGGGTCTGGCTACGTGACACTAATTTTGGGTGTAGTTTTATCATAGCCACACCCATAGGGAATAATTTGGGCTAGAGAAAGCTAATTGAAGGATGAACCAGGCCAAAATTTGAGTGGCTTCTATTATATTATATTATGGGTGAATTGGTGGATGTTGTATACATATGCATTAGGGGTGTAATACGAACTGTGCTGAGGGCAGTGTGGACCATTGTAGATATGTATTGTGGATCCTCTTTAGTGCTAGTGATGTAATGGGAACCCTGCTAGGGGTGTATTGCTTCTAGGGGTGTATTGCTGCTAGGGGTGGGTACATCCATTTGATTTTTATTATAAGAAAAGGAGGGTGTGTGTGTGTGTGTGTATCTGCAATGGAAGTTCATCCCGGAAGACAAAGAGGATGGTCTATCACGCTGCTGTGCTAGGTGTGCTGCTCTATGGAGCTGAAACTTGGGCAACGAAGAGAGTCTCCACACAGAAGGTTGAAGCATTCAACAACAGATGTCTCCGGCGTATCATGAACATCACTAGGGCTGAGCAGCGAGCTGGTTATATCAGCAGTGTCCAGATGAGAAGGAATTTTGGCACGGATGATGCTCTCGAAGATGTGGTTATAGCAAGGAGACTGAGATGGTTTGGGTAATGTTGCTAGAATGCAGGAGCATCATATTCCCAAGAGGCTCTTGTTTGGCTGGTTAACCCATGGAAGACCCATGCATGGATGTAAGCTAAGGTGGAGGGACAGAATAAGGAAAGATCTTAAGAGGTTCAAGATTAATGAGGGAAGATGTATAGAAGTGCAAAGGAGAGAGGTGTATGGAAAGCACAGTGTAGAAAAGGTTTAGATATCTGCACAAAGGAGAGATTGGAGAAGGACAGGATAAGGAGGGAGGCAGCATCAACCATTGACAGGCACTAACACAACCACTACTCCATTTGTGTGTGACACATGCCACAGATTGTTCAGGAGAAGGCAGGACATTGCAAGGCATAAGTGTCAGACAACTAGCTACAAAGGAGCGACAGTAATTGTTTAGTCTAAACTTTAATCCAGTCTGCCACTGCGTGGCAGAGAGGCATCATCCTCCCGGATGGCATTCTTTCAAGGTTCAAGGTGTGTGCGTGTGTGTGTGTGTGTGTGCATGTGTGTGCATGTGTGTGTGTGTGTGTGTGTGTGCGCGTGTGTGTGCGCGCGCGTGCATGTCATTGGTTGCTACATATTTCATAGCACATTTTCTGAATGGTGAGATATTTTCATTTTTCAGAATTGTTTGAGAGAATTTCTGACTTTCAATCGGAGGGTGATAACATAACCCCCCCCCCCCTCCCTACCCTGTCCCCCCCATTGCTGAATCAAAGTGAATCATCTATAAAGCCAAGGACACTGACTTTCTAGTCTTGACATGATGAGATGCTAGGAGGAGAGACTATGTTTAGTGGTAGTCTTCAATAAAGTGCAGCTGTTTATAAAAGTGTGCCACATTAATGCATTAGTACAGACAATGGACTAGCCAAGTCATCATCAGACAGCACACTCCTGATACCAATTACAACTCTGGAGGAAGACTTCTTATGTCATGGTAGAAATTATTCCACTCTGTGTTGACTGTTTGAGTTGCTATGGAAACCAATAATTGTGACTGGACTAAGTGTTATCTCAAGTGTTTGGTCTGCAGCCTGTCAACACAGGTTCCTTTGATCGTATTAGCACATTGTCAATACCTCCTATTATCCTTTTAACATCCAACAATGAGACACAACTTCAACTCTTAATCACCCCACCATAGCAACTATACCCACCCAGCTGCGACAACAAACAATCCTTCAGCCCTGGGAGTGTATATAGCTTCCTGGAGGTGATTGGTTGAGGACTGCACCTTCAGAGGATGTGCAAAACATCTATTCTGTGCTGCTCATTCCATAGCAAACAATAACATGACACTCTGTTTGAGCATACAAACAGCCATGGATCTATGCAGTGAAGTGTGCTCCTATTAATATTGACTATGTCTCACACATAAAAAAGTGTTTTCTACATATGAAGTACTACATGTCTTTCAAGTATATAAATTAGATATCATTTTGATAGCCTCGAGTGCTATAATATATATATATGTATTTACCTGTGGCACACAGGTCTAGGAACACTTGGGATGGTTGGGGGGGGGGGGGGGGGGGTGGGAGGCATATATCCATAGGTTTTACTCAAGAATATATTTCAAACTAATTGTTTACTATATGATAACACAAAAGTTCATTGTAACCTGTCGTTACAACTAAGTGCTTTTAATATATGAAACCCAAAATTTGTAAATCTGACCACACCTTTAGCCTCATCTGAAGTGTTCTAAACAAATATTTCTTCTTCTTCCCCCCCCCCGTTTTAATAAATATTATAGTAATTATTTGTCACAGGTGTTAGTGTGGGACCGTTCTTGTTTTAAATCTTATACCAATAATCAATGCACTATGCATTAGTTACTACATCCCTATAAGTGGTTTGAACGTCCTTTCTCTTTTTCTTAGCGTATTTAACGTTCCTTAATTGGTAACAAGCTGAGGTACTTGTTCTTTGAACGGGATTTAGAGGAAATAATATTTGTTAAAGAATTTTTTTTTGGTTTGGGATTATCAAAAATTCATTATTAACTATTGTTGCATTCTATGCTAGTCATTCCAAACGAACTGTTGTGGAGGTGTGGTGCCTTGAGAAATTTTTTGAGTGTTCACTTTATCCCAGCAGCAAAGTCCTGAGAGGCTCAGGTGACGTTTGTAGAGGAGGAAAGATATGCCCTTAATAAGACCAAGGTCGATCAGAAATCACACAAAATAATTCTACCTGGTCAGTTCTACCATTCTCAAGTGATGCTTGGCTTTTGGTTCATAAAAATTGAATTCTTTTTTTTTTTTTTTTTTCCACTTCTGGTGGTCCACTTTTGAAGATAAAAACCTGATATGCCCATAACGACTGTGGGGTCTATCAGAACCCACAAAAACTTTTTAAACCTATTTGTGTTCACCATTCTCCAGTGATTCTTGAACAAATCCCCCCCCCCCCCCCCCAAGAACTCTCCTTTATAGATACTAGCTGAAAACCACCTTATGGGCAGTTTTTCGGCTAACCTTTGGTGGTGCTGTAATCACAAAAGTGTAGGCTTTGAAGGCATATGTTGTAGACTTTAAAAACAAAAGTGGACTTGTAATTAGGTCAATTATCAAATTGGATGGACTGTGATTTGCCCGTGTTATATCACATTAAATACCATTGCTACACATGGAATCCCATTTTGTCAGGTGAGCTCTCAGTGGCCCCTCACTGGGAGATTCAACCACATCATGCCCACATGGGTTCACCTAAAGTCCTGGTTTATATTAATTAGTGCTGTAGACTTCACTTAAGATGTCCACATGTTAATATCATGTTGCACTCTCTTCCTAAAAATGTTTGAACTCTATTCTAGGGTTATGTTTCATAGGTGTCATGTGAACCCTTCTAGGGGTGCATTTGAAACCCTTCTAGAGGTGTTATATGAATTGTGCTGAGGGCAATGTGAACCCTTCTAGGGGTGCATTTGAAACCCTTCTAGAGGTGTTATATGAATTGTGCTGAGGGCAATGTGAACCCTTCTAGGGGTGCATTTGAAACCCTTCTAGAGGTGTTGTATGAATTGTGCTGAGGGCAATGTGAACCCTTCTAGGTATGTGTTGTGGATCCTGCTAGTGATGTAATGGAGCCCTGCTAGGGGTGTATTGTGTACCCTGCTGCTAGGAGTGGATGCATCCATTTCATTTGTTATTGTAAGGAAAGGAAGGAGCGGTGTGTGTGTGTGTGTGTGTGTGTGTGTGTGTGTGTGTGTGTGTGTGTGTGTGTGTGTGTGTGTCAGGGACTACCTTCTGCCTCTCTGCCTCCAAGGTGTGGCCACAGTCGGTCTCACTGCTAGTGGTCTAGTAGAAACAAACCAAATCTCTGCTCTCTCTCCATTAACTCTGATTGACGACTACTACAAAAGTATCTAATCTATGGATGGAGACGACAGCCCTTCCCCTCCTGAAAATATTTTAGCACAGCACCCATCTTATGGACAGAGGCAGCAAAGATCTTTTAATATAATTGTAGATCTGTTGTTTGCTGTCTCATTTCAAATGCTTGGACCTGCAGGGCTAAAACGGAAGTAAAGAGAAAGAGGTCAGAGTGTTTTAGGCACAGTTTTGCTGACGTATGTGTTTACGCAATTGTAGTAAGTGGGCTGGTTTACTCAGGCATAAAGTAGTGACCACGACTAACCAGGACATTTGGGGGGGGATATCCCCATGGGCAGGATTTGACTCTGCTCTACACCAATCATCCTAATTGCTACCCCAGGTGACCCTCATTAAACCCTATATATTTGTGCCCTTTATACCCAATCATCTCGGAGGAGTTGGTGATAAAACCAATCTTCACGAAGCTGTATTATAACGTCCACAGGGGAATCCCATCAAATCAGAAATTTGAACCCTTTAGGCCCAATAATCTGGTGGTAGTTACTGGACAAAAACGGACAAACAAACAAACAAACAAATTTAATTAAGAACTGTAGTGATAGTAAGATAATTACTTTATAGTGTCTTAATTAGTTACATTTTAGTTTAGCAATGATTAACAGTAAACTACTCACAATCGTAAAGAAGCCATTGTACTCAAATTTATATTTTTTCAAAATCGTATAGGGGGTTTCCCACTTTCAATATGTGGATAATGTTATTGCCCTCCCCCCCCCCCTTGTCCCCCCATGGCTCAATGAATGTGGATTATCTGAAAAGCCAAGGGAACTGACTTTCTAGTCCTGACATGATGTGATGCTAGGAGAGACAATGTTAAGTGGTAGTCTTCAATAAAGTGCAGCTGTTTATAAAAGTGCGCCACATTAACGAATTAGTACAGGCAATGAACTAGCCAAGTCATCATCAGACAGCACATTCCTGATACCAATTACAACTCTGGAAGAAGACTTCTTATGTCATGGTTGAAATTATTCCACTCTGTGTTGACTGTTTGAGTTGCTATGGAAACCAATAATTGTGACTGGATTAAGTGTTATCTCAAGTGTTTGGTCTGCAGCCTGTCAACACAGGTTCCTTTGATCGTATTAGCACATTGTTAATACCTCCTATTATCCTTTTAACATCCAACAATGAGACACAACTTCAACTCTTACTCACCCCACCATAGCAACTATACCTACCCAGCTATGACAACAAACAAGTCTTCAGCCCTGGCGGTGTATAGTGCTTCCTGGAGGTGACTGGTTGAGGATTGCTCCTTCAGAGGGATTGCAAACATCTTTTCTGTGCTGCTCATTCCATAGCACAACAATAACATGACACTCTGTTTGAGCATACAAACAGCCATGGATCCATGCAGTGAAGTGTGCTCCTATTAATATTGGCTATGTCTCACATACAATGAAGTGTTTTCTACATATGAAGTACTGAATGTCTTTAAAGTATATATATATTGGCTATCATTCTGATAGTTTTAAGTGCCATTATATATATATTTCTTCCTGTGGCACACAGGTCTAAGAACACTTGGAATGGTTAGGGTGGATGAGGGGAGGCATACATCCATAGGTTTTGCTCAAGAATGATTTTGGGCTAATTGTTTACTCTGAAAACACAAAAGTTTATTATAACCTCTTGTTACAACTAAGTCCCTTTACTGTATGGAAATCCAAAAATTTGTTGTAACCTTGGTTTTCAACTAAGTGATTTCATTGTATAGTAACCCATAAAGTTGCAAATCTTACCTCAACTTTAGCTTCATCTTAAGTGTTTTAAATAATCATTTTTCCAGATCTAAAACGTTACGCTCTTATGGCTGTTAAGTATTTATTTGTCACAGGTCTTAGTGTGGGACTGCTCTTATTTTAAGTGCTTTATCTTTTCCTAAGTATATTTAACATTCCTTAATTGATAACATGCTGAGGTTCCCATTCTTTGAACTGATTTTACAAGGAAATAAAATTTGTTAAAAAAATATATATATATATTTTTATGTTTGGGATGAATGAAAATATATTAGTAATCATTGGAATCAACGAGTGAAGACTAGATGATGCATTCCGTGCTGGTCATTCCAAACAAACTGTTGTGGAGGTGTAGTGCCTTGAGAAATAGTTTTCAGTCTTCACTTTGTCCCAGCAGCAAGGTCCTGAGAGGCTCAGGTGGCGTTGGTAGAGGAGGAAAGATATGTCCCACATATGCCTAAGGTTCACCAGAACCTAAAATAACAATATTCTACCTCATGCTTGGTTTCTTTGAAACATTTGAATTTTTTTTTCCTCCTCTGGACATCCACTTTTGATAAATATTGATGTGCCCATAATGAGCTCAGGGTCCACCAGAACCCACAAAAATAAATTCAACTGGTCAGGTCCACTATTCTCAAGTGATGCTTGGCTTTGGATTAAAAAAAAATTAAGTTTTTTCCCTTTTGGTAGTCCACTTTTAAAAAAGAAAAATCCCGAATATGCCCATAATGACTGTTGTATCAGGACCCACAAAAAATGTTCAAGCTAATCATGTTCACCATTCTTCAGTGATGCTGAAATAATCCCTCCCCCCCCCCCCCACCCAGAAACTCTCCTTTATAATTACTGGACAGTTTTTTGGCTCACCTTTGGTGGTGCTGTAGTCACAAAAGTGTCTGCTTTGAAGGCATATGTTGTAGACTTTTAAAACAAAAGTAAACGTGATTAGGTACCTATGATATATCATAGTAAGTACCAGTGCTGCACATGTCTGTGGGTATAGCTATCTAGGTCCAAGTGTTATTTAGAAGTACATTTTTGGCATTTTTTGGTCTTATATACTAAAAGGAAGAGGTGTGGCCAGGTGGGGATGCACCCCATGTTATTCACAGAGTCAAGTTGTGTTTGCATGCCAAATTTTATGCTTGTAGCTTTTTTTTTCTGGTAAAGCACCAATTTTGGCTTATTTGCTTAGTACATAAAGGGGTGTGCCATATAGACCTACTCAAGAAAATTCCCCTGGTGACACTGATTCTAAATATATGGGTTCATGGGTCTATCTTCAACCCTTTAAGCATGAATCACTGATACATAGACAGACAGATGGATAGACAGACACACAGACGGACGGACGGACGGACGGACGGACAGACAGACGGACGGACAGACAGACACACAGACAGACACTCAGACAGTTTTCGCTTTATTGTATAGATGATGTCACAATTCTTGGTAATTTTCCTTTTATCTCATGCATGTCTCTATGTGAAGAGTTTAGTGTTTGTGTGTTAGTGGTGTAGTCAACCACACTCCTCATGTATGTGCATAGAAGTGAGCCATTGAAGTGACCAACTCGGGTTGACGTAGGTACAGGGTTGTGTCCCTCCATTCCTACTTCCTCTTTCTTTTATTTAGAACATTTTTTGTGCTCATTTATCAGTAATTAGGATGTGTCATTAGATGTGTTATAAGTATTATATCCATTGGAAGGAAGGTAACCTATTTAAAGAAGGCTGACCTCTGGAGTGTGGAGTTGTTTGAGTGAAAGAGAGAGAAAGAGGGGGGGATGGAGAGAGAGAGGGAGGGAGGGAGAGAGGGACGGAGAGAGGTAGGGGGAGAGGGAGGGAGGGAGAGAGGGAAGGAGGGAGGGTGAGAGGGAGGGGTGAGGGAGGGAGAGAGGGAGGGAGGGTGAGAGAGAGGGGTGAGAGAGAGGGGTGAGAGAGGGAGGGAAGGAGAGAGGGAGGGAGAGAGGGAGGGAAGGAGAGAGGGAGGGAGGTGGGGATGGATGGAGAGAGAGAGAAAGAGAGGGAGCTCCTGATGTGTGCTCCACAAGATAATTCTATATTTCAATCACTCTAGTTTGGTTACAAAAATGTAAATATTGTAATGAACATATAATATATTTAAAAGTCTATTCAAGGTATAAATAAATAATTTATTATGATAAATATTATTTCACTAATTGCATAATAAATTTTTCATAATTTGAGTGGACAATTGTTAGTAGTACCTCAGGGCTATCAAGTGTGGGGGTGGGATAATTCTAGATTTCTATGTGCTCCTGTTTGGTGTTATCTAAATCAGTAAAATCAATAATCCACAGCACAATACAATTAGAGAACACACCACACAATTACTAAACAATAGAGTGGAAATTAAACAACACAATTACTGAACAGTGATTGTCATAGATGTGATGAAATCTTTATTACTCTAATAATATGGCCATCATAAAAATAGAGAAAAAATAACCTAGAATGTTTTAATGAAGACAATGTTATAATTGAAATCCCAAGCAATTTGACTATAATTTTGCAAAAATCCCACTAAAAATGCATTTAGAATTCACAGTTGCTTATTCTGCAGACAAGTTTGGGGTGAATTCTGGGGTGAGTTGTATTGGTGACCACCTCACAGTTGTTCAATTTGTTTTACTGAATGAGAATCAAACCAATGCATAGATTCTTCATGAAACAATTGAGTTTGTTTTTGTTGGTAAAACTTTTCTGTCTCCTGTTTGCTCTCCCTTATATATATTAAAAACCTTTATTTTGTATGGCATGTCTTTGTCTATACACATCTCTCTATTCTCCTCTGCTCCATGCTGTCTCCTTGCTCTTCACTACCATCTCCATCTTGTAGCTCTCTCCCTCCCAACTCTATTCTCCTGTGCTCCGTCCTGCTTCCCTGTTCTTCCATCTTTTTTCCCCCTCCCCTCTCCCTCCCTCCTCACCCACACAGCTCTGGTGTGTTATGGCTGTACACCATCTTCTCTCTGCTCTATCTCGTGGTCACTGGCATCTTCACGATCCATTACTCATTGCAGCTGGGCAAACACCAACAGGACCATCTCCATCTTGTAGCTCTCTCCCTCCCAACTCTATTCTCCTGTGCTCCGTCCTGCTTCCCTGTTCTTCCATCTTTTTTCCCCCTCCCCTCTCCCTCCCTCCTCACCCACACAGCTCTGGTGTGTTATGGCTGTACACCATCTTCTCTCTGCTCTATCTCGTGGTCACTGGCATCTTCACGATCCATTACTCATTGCAGCTGGGCAAACACCAACAGGACTGTGTACGTCCTCATATGGTAAAGGGTTGATAGAGATTTTTCTTTCTAACTTTTTTTCTCCAAAAGTGTGTTCATGATTACATCACATAAAACCTGCCATGCCTACTTATAATAGTAAATTCTAGAAGATTCGAAATGTGGTTGTGGAAACATTGAGCATGAAAGTGAACTAAAGTTTAGTTGTGAGCTTGCTGCTAGTTCTTGTTGGAACCCATTGACTGGCGACAGTAGTGGTGAGTGTCTGACAGTTGCCAGAGGTAACCTTGACCCCTAAGCAACTGCTAGTTCTCCTCAGAACACTGTGTCAGGCAGCACCTCGTCTCCAAGAATTCCTAGAGCCTCAGAATTGCCTGATCCCCTGGAGCTGCATGTGCAGCTAAATTAATGTGGTCACTAATGCGTGAACTTTACTTATAAGAGTCATAAGTTCAATTTTTTAAGGTGTGGACATCCTTGGAAAGCAATTTGTTTGGTAAGTTGAATATATCTTTAGGAAGTATTATTTTGGTAAGGTGTGGATAGACTTTGGTAAAATTGTTACTTTGTTTGGTAAGGTGTGGACATATTTTGGTGGAATCATAACCTTGTGTGAAAAAGTGTGGCACTGGTGTACTGAAGTTGATCACTGTCTTGTGGTATATGTATGTCAGAGAAGTGTGAATATAATGTGGTTGTCTGGTGTTTGTTGCTGTGTCTGTTGCCTCCGTAGTCGGAGCACAGTGTGATGGTCCAGTGGATACCTTCCTACAGGCACAGGGAGGACATCCTGCAACACCTACTGTAAGTGGGTGTGGCTATATATTAGTGGGTGTGGTCAATGTCCCTCCTTGTAGGGCACATCTACTGTTGGTGGCTTCATTGGAGTGTGTGGGTCAATGATAATGGAATCTGTTAACCACATCTATGCATATACAATAATGTCTGGAGAGGAGAAGCTGGTGAAGTATGTTAAATTATTATATCTGCAGAGATTGACTAAGTTTGTTGTTGTTTTTTTGTTATCCAAGTTTGCATTTTTATCTTCACTTGCTCTTATGGCATTACACCGCAATCCTTGCATGTGGAAGTTATAGCCCAGCCAATGCATGACTAGACCACACCTCTAGTCCTCCATTGGATGTTGTGGTGGTGTAGTCCTGTAGTAGTCATAGTGTCAACTTGTGTTCAAGCTAATGCAAAATATACATGACAATGCCAACATCCTCCTAAAGTGTGTTAATATTTCCTTTCCTCTTCCCATAATTTTATTGTTTTCAATTTCAATTTCTGATTGCAACACTAATTGATCCATAATTTAATTGTGCTAATGGATATCTACATGGAAGCTCTTCCTGATTCGTCAGTGGCTGATGTGCAGATGGCATGTAACATCAGTCGACGTCATTCTCTCAGTCAGGAGCTGTACATTGCTTGTTTATTTTTATATTGCTCATTTGTTTCTATGTTGCTGGTTTGTTTCTATGTTTCTTGTTTATTTCTATATTGCTCATTTGTTCCTATGTGGCTAGTTATTTCTTATGTTTCTTGTAGTTTCTATGTAGCTCGGTCAGAAGCGGGAGGACATGAAGTGGGCTGGCAGAGACTCAGGGCTCATGCCTTGCTCGAAGCCAGATTGTGGCATGTCCGCCCATGGATGGCCGTCTCTTGGCAGACAATTAACATCCAACTTAGAATATTTCTATGTTGCATGTTTCTTTCTATGTTGCTCATTTTTTTTTCTATGTTGTTCATTTGTTCCTATGTTGCTTGTTTGTTTCTTTGTTGCTCATTTGTTCCTATATTTCTTGTTTGTTCCTGTGTTGCTTGTGTTTGTTTCAATGTGTCTTACGTATTTCTATGCTAATTAGTTAGTTTCTGTGTTTCTGGTGCAGATCCTTTTGCTATTTCTTATAATGTTGCTGATATTTCTATTGTTTTGATATTCTTTGTTTTGGTTTTTATGTGGATTCCTGTTAATGTTGTTAATGACATGGCGGTGTTGCTGTCTTGGCTGAGGTTTTGTTGCTTTGTGTTATTTTTTCACTGCTGATTTCACATTGATGCTGTTCGTGATGTTACTCTTGATATTATTGTTGTTGTTGTTATTGTTTATATTCCTGTTGCACACACACACAGGATGGATGTGGAGAAGTTGGATGAGGTTGGCTCTCTGTGCACTGAGAGAGGAATCCTTGATACTGTCAGAGTCAGCTGGAAGAGGGCGTGTCTCTGTCTTCCCTCTGCCCTCAAGGTATGCAAGCATATCATCTATGCCATTGCAGCAGCTGCAACTCTGTATGGGCCGATTTGGCATTTAATGTGGCTTGTCTATTCTCAAATTATTTTTCGGATTACTTTCCTTTTTTTCCCTGTATACATCATTCGTATTGTTATGTGATGTGTCAGATTCCCTGCACATGTTATCAACTGGTAGTCATGGCACATAATGTGATGTTATCTGTGCCTTCCCTTGCAGCTGGATGCCAAGGTGTACTACAAGGAGGGACACCACAGCTTGAGTATGGCCACTGACCAGGAGAAGGAAGTGGTGAAGGGCCATCAGAGGCTCCGCATTGGCTTCATCAGTTCAACATGGAGAGCGGAGCTAAGAGGTAAGGGGTCATCAAACATGTTTACCCCACAAGCTGAAGTCTGTGTGCATGGGAACATGAACATACCACCACAAGCACATGACCATTGACTACACTCAACTTTATTCTAAAAACAAACTATCTTAAATACTGAAAATGTTGAGTACTAGTGTTGGTAAGAGAGTATCTGTTGTAATGCCGGAGTGTGCTCCACAAACACGAATGGGGTATATTGTGGTGCAACTTTATTAGAAATTAAAAATTAAATTTAATCACTACCTACCTATTTCTTTACCTGTAACTATTTCTCTCTCCCTGTAGTGTCTGTGACTCGTACAAGCCGTGCAGAGGCCAGCCACACTCCAGTGTGTACAACGAAGTTCAGGCAGGAAGTTGCTGGGTCAGCACCGCCCCCTCCCTGCCGACATCATATGGTCAGTTCTTCTGATAGGATGGGAGCCACACCTTACCATCAACATCACTCTTACCTTTAGCATCACTCTTACTTTCAACATCACTCTTACCTTCAACATCACTCTTACCATCAACATCACTCTTACCATCGACATCACTCTTACCTTCGACATCACTCTTTTCTTCAACATCACTCTTACCTTCAACATCACCCTTAACTTCAACATCACTCTTACCTTCAACATCACTCTTAATTTCAACATCACTCTTAATTTCAACATCATTCTTACCTTCAATATCACTCTTATCTTCAACAGCACTCTTACCATCAACATCATTCTTAACTTCAACATCATTAGCCACAGTAGAGGCAAACCCACTCAGGGTCGCTTTCTTGCCTTCAGCATTCACTCATACCAGTTCCATGGTTGGTGTGTACCATAATGGTGGGGGTTGTCCCAGGCCCCAGACATTTCCTGTTTCCCACGCACATGTACTCACTCAAGTGTGTAACTGTGCTTCCATCCATCTGATTATTTCCTCTCCCCTAGACAGCAGCAATCAGCCTGTGGCCTGTCAGTGACTTGTGTTGGTGCAAGTTGGTAGTTACTTTGTATTCCTATTATGAGAGCCTTTAACAATGTAACGTTTATTTATGTGAGTATGTTTTGTATAATGCAAATATTTACAACATCCACCAATTCACTGACCCACTCATCAACTGTCTTATGGGGCAAGGTCAGAGTCCAGATGTGACCTTGTGACTCTTGTACCCCTTAAAGGTTTGGATGGCAAAATCTGTGAGATAACTTAGAACACAATTAGGAATAGAGGGATAGAATAAATATCTTTATTATTGTTGTTTGTTGATGTTTTGTTGTCTCTGTTATTCCAAGGAGAATCTGTAGTTGCCGTACATATTTGGTGGACCCACTGGGTGGGAGTTCATCAACATCTCTACATTTCACAAAGAAGAGGTGGAGGGTGGGGGCGTGGCACAGTAGGGAGGGTGGGGGCATGACACAGTAGGGAGGGTGGGGGTGTGGCACAGTAGGGAGGGTGGGGGTGTGGCACAGTAGGGAGGGTGGGGCGTGGCACAGTAAGGAGGGTGGCATAGCACAGTAAGGAGGGTGGCATAGCTAGTCAGTGTGTTGATATGAAGTGTTTGGTGTTGGTAGGGCGTGTATATTCAACCTGCCTCAACCCAGTGTGATGTTGGTCCAGTGTGTGCCCTATAGAGATATTGTCAACCTACTTCAACCTGCCTCAACCCAGTGTGATGTTGGTGCAGTGTGTGTCCCATAGAGCTATTGTCAATCTACATCAACCTGCCTCAACCCAGTGTGATGTTGGTCAACCCAGTGTGATGTTGGTCCAGTGTGTGCCCTATAGAGATATTGTCAACCTACTTCAACTTGCCTCAACCCAGTGTGATGTTGGTGCAGTGTGTGTCCCATAGAGCTATTGTCAACCTACTCCAACCTGCCTCAACCCAGTGTGATGTTGGTCCAGTGTGTGCCCTATAGAGATATTGTCAACCTACTCCAACCTGCCTCAACCCAGTGTGATGTTGGTGCAGTGTGTGTCCCATAGAGCTATTGTCAACCTACTCCAACCTGCCTCAACCCAGTGTGATGTTGGTGCAGTGTGTGTCCCATAGAGCTATTGTCAACCTACTCCAACCTGCCTCAACCCAGTGTGATGTTGGTGCAGTGTGTGTCCCATAGAGCTATTGTCAACCTACTCCAACCTGCCTCAACCCAGTGTGATGTTGGTCAAGTGTGTGTCCCCATAGAGCTGTTGTCAGTTCCAATGTACACACTGACTCTGTGTGTATATATGTCTACCATGAGGGTCAAATATCAGTTAGTTGGCTGGTATTCAAAGTTTGAAATATTTTAATTTTTATTTTTATTTATTGTTGTTGTTTTTTAATTGTAAATTATATTTTTAATTTTAATTTTGCTCTTTAAATTTTAAAAAAAATATTTGTTTTGTAATCTATTCTGTCCTGTGAGGTTCATGGAATGGCCTTGAGGCAGATTAACTGAAAAAGTTCCGAATTCATGTGCTTGTCTCTGTGTCATGTAAATTTCTGCAATTTGATTGGTAAACTAATTGTTTGGTGTCACCAGCTGTAGTGTAATTGTAAAACAATGTGTGTTTAATTATCATTATGTCATATTGTGTAGGTTTGGAGTGGGAGCCACAGATCACATGATAGTCACATGTCATCATCTCCACCTCATCTACTCTCCAACTCTCCTCCAGCTAACAATGGAGAGCATATTCTCAGAAGCTCCTCCCCATGCTGCACCCTCCACTCTCAGTTATGTCCTCAGGGAGTGTTCTGTGTACTGCAGGAGGTGCGCAGTTCCAGTGGCTGCAACATTTTCATTTTTTTCTGACTTATTGTATGTACAATATAATTCTGTCTTTAATTGGATCAGTATTGTCACTCTTGACCTGGTAAATGTTATTGCACTCCTCTGAGTGTAGTATGTGTGTTTTATATATTACTACTCCTGCATTCACTAACTACTTAAAGACAACTATTTTCTTCAACCTACTTCTTTTGTTTGTATTTCATTTGAATGTTAAAAACGTTTATTTTTTTTGACAGGAAGATTAAAACTTATCTCAGACCCTCCATAAAAAGGAATTCAAATGTTTATCCTCAGTGTGTCAGCAAATTATAGGGGTACTTGCTGAGATCAAGGTTGATAGAATAGTCCTGTGTATAGGTGTAGTGTATAGGTGTAGTGTATAGGTGTAGTGTATAGGTGTAGTGTATAGGTGTAGTGTATAGGTGTAGTGTATAGGTGTAGTGTATAGGTGTAGTGTATAGGTGTAGTGTATAGGTGTAGTGTATAGGTGTAGTGTATAGGTGTAGTGTATAGGTGTAGTGTATAGGTGTAGTGTATAGGTGTAGTGTATAGGTGTAGTGTATAGGTGTAGTGTATAGGTGTAGTGTATAGGTGTAGTGTATAGGTGTAGTGTATAGGTGTAGTGTATAGGTGTAGTGTATAGGTGTAGTGTATAGGTGTAGTGTATAGGTGTAGTGTATAGGTGTAGTGGCATAGTTTGTGCCAGGAGGATGTTTAAGTATGTCCTCATAGCCACACCCTTCATGTGTTACAAAACCTAAAGTTTGTTTTGCATACACAATGGACTCCTTTTTCTCCTATGCCAACCAGAGTGTGAGGTTGTCTCCTTTCTGGACTCCTTTATGGACAGAGCACTGGGTGTATTGCATCACCTGCACCAAAATAATGAGAGTCAGAATTCATATTTTGTCTATTTCTTTCCTTTTTTTTCTCTCTCCTTTTCAGACTATATTTAGCCACATGCAGTTGCTTTAAAAATTTAGTCCCCACATAATTGATAAGGGGTTCCATGTAAATGTGTGAGGGCACACTTACCTTACAAACTGCATCAAGTTAGCCTCTCAACCACTTTGATGGGGTCTGTAAAGCTCCAGGCTACACTTGCCTCAGTAGCCACTTCTGGTCAAATATGAAGCATTGTTAAAATATTCATACCTGGAATAATAAGTAGGGTTAGAAATTTAGGTGAAAACATTAATAAAATAACACCAACATTTTAGAATTTTCACTTCTGTGTGACCCCCAAGAATTAATTATAGTGTGACAATTCAAGCATATTACAATAGCTGTGGTCAATAACATATATATATAATATATATAATATATATTCAATAAAACTATGTGGTTTTTATAATATTTATTTAAGTCGTTTGTGTTGTGTATGAAGTTTATAACTGGCACCAAATAAGAAGAAAAATTTATTTTATCTTGTAAATGTTCATTTTCTTAGCATTTATATCCACTAGCTATATAAATGTAACACACAAATATTTTCCTGTTCATGCAAGCTCACTGCAAGTGCACTTTTGGACCAAACATAATTTTTGTAAAATAGTATAAAATTATGCTTTTATAATTCATTACTTATTCAAGCTCCAGAGAGAAAAAAAAAAAAAAAAAAAAAAAAAAAAAAAAAAAAAAAAAAAAAAAAAATCATGCTATTCAGTGTGTTTAGGGCTAGGGCTTAGCCTATCAGAATTCTCTGGCCAAGTTGGTTGATCTTCCAGATGTTACCCCAGTGCAGCATTTGACCTCCAAGATCTCCACCTTGAGGTTCACCTCCTCCATCATGGTCTCATAGCAGGAAACTATTTTGTTTATGTTGGTGACATTTTCATTTGCCCAAATAATGTTGCTCCTGTGTTGCTCCACATCAGATACTAGTTATATTACCTCTCAGGCAGTTTCTGGGCTTCATTCTCCAACTGGGAGAGAGAGAGTGTGTGTGTGTGTTGCATTTGTGCATTCATTGGTGTGTTCTTCGTTTGTTGGTGTGCTCATGGATGCATGCATTTGTGCGCTTGTGCATTCGCTCATGAGTGCCTGTATGCAGCTTGTGTGTGTGTGTGTGTGTGTGTGTGTGTGTGTGTGTGTGTGTGTGTGTGTGTGTGTGTGTGTGTGTGTGTGTGTGTGTGTGTGTGTGTGTGTGTGTGTGTGTGTGTGTGTGTGTGTGTGTGTGTGTGTGTGTGTGTGTGTGTGTGTGTGTGTGTGTGTGTGTGTGTGTGTGTGTGTGTGAGAGAGAGAGAGAGAGAGAGCGAATTTAAATTTTCCATTATAGAAAGGCCTTAAAAACCTTTTCTCAGTGTTTATTAACCACATGTCTCTCAAACTGGAAGTCAATGTTCAAACCTGGACAAGGCTGATTTTTTTCTTCTTTGATATCCCTTTCCTTTCTCTCCCTTGTTACCTTCCTTCTTTTCTTATTTTTTTCCTTCAAATTCTCATACAGCTGAAATGTTTAAAAAATCATTCAAAAATTGTTAGGTTAAATAGAGAACACTCAGACATAATTTCTTTGTTACTTATTGGATTAGGGACCTGAATAGATTTTTATTTGTAGGTGATGACTCAAGTTGATTTGTTACTTATTGAGTTCATTTATTAATTGTTGAGTGGATTTGTTACATATAGAGTACTAGCCTGAGTAGGAGGAAGCATACTTGCACACACATACACACATGTAATGGTAATTAGGTGATTGATCATTGAATTATTTATTATTGTGTTATATTGTCATTTCCATTACTGGGAAGCCAACCTACTTAAAAGAAGCTAAATCAGTTTTGCCAGAAGTAGTGATTTCCTCCATATGATAAGTAGTGACTTTAAGAAACAAATAGGAAGAAATTAATTCCAGATAAGATTGGAAAAGAGCCAGCTGCCATGCAGTCAAGAAGAGACTGGAGCGTATGCCTTCAAGTTCCTGAGGAAAGTGCAGAAAGAAAAACATAGCTTCTTACCTAGACAGATTCAGTTCAATTGCCACTGTTCTAGGAACTACTCCTAAGAGAGGATATCTGTATGACATTCTTTCCATAAAATGATTCATTAAAGGGAGAACTGGAGTCTAAGTGCTACAAGATCAAGGAGCACGCCTGGGAGGCCAGCAGCTATATCCATTCCATATAGATGAAATGGGGAATTTCTATTCCAACCATTCATCATGGGTGTCACAGGTTGGTGTGGAGCAAGTTAACAGACAACTTTGACCCCATGCTGGAGTAGAACAATAAGATAAGCCAGGGCCCAGCCCTACCTTACCACCTGGAGCAGATCTCCCAGGAAACATTGGGTGGGCTCAATCCCCTCAGATCTGGCACTGCTCTGTGGTCGCTGGTACCATGGGGAATTCATGGGGAATTCGGCTATCTGCCCCTGGGCTACCCCTCACAGATAGTGAAGCACCTCCAGGAAGAGTGTAACATGCTCAAAGCCTTTTAAGGTCTCTGCCACCTTGATGAAGCACCTCCAGGAAGAATGTAACATGCTCAAAGCCTTTGAAGGTCTCTGCTACCCTGATGAAACACCTCCAGGAAGAGTATAACATGCTCAAAGCCTTTGAAGGTCTCTGCTACCCTGATGAGCACACTCCATGGTTAAAGAATCTGCCCATCTAGCTTTGATTAACAAACACTTATATATCATGGATATGCAGATGTTCTGTCTTTCTACTTTAAATACAAAGATAGAGAGGTCTTCTCTCAAGCACTGTTCTGTCTTCCTACTTACAAAGCAGAGTAAGGTTGTATGAGACCATAATATCCATCCAGTACAGAATATTCTGTTGCATATGGCTAATATTAAAGCTCTGATATGAATGAAAAGCTGAAATAGGTTCTGTGCAAATGTAATTCAAAGGAAAGGGTCATCATATGTATTGTACCTTTGAATCAAAGAAATGGTTCTATTGTTGGTAATATGTGTTTTGAATGCTATAAATATTCTCTGTGTTAGCGTTTTTGTAGTTATTTTTTTGTGTTTAGTTATTTTGAGCAATATTGTGGTGATTTTTAGCTGAATCCATATGGCAAAACTGAGTGTAATTACTGGAGAATGTGGAATTGTCTTGAGCAATGTTGCCACAAATAGTGATATTTGGAAACAAATAGGGAAAGAAAAGGTCTGATTAGGAAATTGCTAAACTCTCAAATCATACTTAATTTTCAACATGAGTCAGTCATTCCATACCAAGTTGGATCATAGCCAGTTGTCATCCAGAAAAAGAGGAAGGTTGAAGAGATTGCCTTCAATTTCATGAGGAACATATTCATATGACTACAGAAGGAATCGAGCTCCTTACTAAGACAGTTCCATTCTAATTCCCACTGTTCTTGCAAGCTACATGTGGAGAGAGAATATCTGTGTCTACAATCCTTTCTACAAGATGTTTCATACTAGGGAGAACTGAAGTCTAACTGCCCCATGATCAAGGAGCTGCCTGGGACACCAGCAGCATAGAGAATTTCTGGCTGGATGTGCATTCATACAAGGATCCAATATGGAACTTTCTATTCCAACTGTTCAGTCTGGGTGTGTTGAAAATGATCTGTCTTCAAATTTTGAAACCAGACAAGTGGGCATAAAGAAAATATTAAAGCTGTGATCTGAAGAAAAGCTATAATAAGTTCCAATATAAATTTGTAATTTGTGGTTTGAAGTTGAAATATAATCTTTCTTTTGTAATGATTTTTTTTGGGTAGCTGGAAATTAGTAGTGATAAAAATAAGTGATTTTGAGCTGAATCCATCTGGCAATGCTGGTCTCGAGTTTTCAATAAAACATTTGTGAAATAAGAAACTTGAATTATATTTGATAGGATACTCTCTACTCAGTAAGGTTATTTCAATTCAAATCTCTTCTTGTGGGTTTGCCAGGCTAAACGTGCCAGAAGTAGTACTAGACAACTCTTGGACATAGTTAGGTCTCACACTGCCACACCAAACCATCATTCAATTATAACCCACTCTTCTGTGTATGCATATCCTACACAGTGGATAGTTGTTTTTTTTGCCACTAAAATAGGGTCACCTGTCCGCATCTCTTCCTGTGGGCATATCTGGTCAAAAAGGCCTAATTTAATGTAATCTAATTGAGACCTAGAAGCATGCAAAACACAACTTGAATCTGGTAGGGAAATGGGTTGAGCACACTAGGCCCCACCTTTACCTGTAAGTTTGTCATATCCCAGGCACCGCAGGGTACATACTGCTAATATTATAATTCTCATTTGTTTTGTTTTGTTGGGTTGGGTTGGGTTGGGTTGGGTTGGGTTGGGTTGGGTTGGGTTGGGTTGGGTTGGGTTGGGTTGGGGTGGGTTGGGTTGGGGTGGGTTGGGTTGGTTGGGGTGGGTTGGGGTGGGTTGGGTGGGTGGGGTTTGGTTGGTTGGTTGGTTGTTTGTTTGTCCAGTAATGCTCCTAGATTATTGGGCCTAAAGGGCTCAAATTTTCAGGGTTTAATGAAGTTCACCCTGTAGACACTATAACAAAATTTGGTGAAGATTGGTTTTTTCACCCCATTAACTTCTCCCAGACAATTGGGCCTAAATGGCTCAGATACACAGCTTTCAATGAAGGTCAATGAGGGGTGGTTATAAGGAAGTTAAACGAAGATCAGATTAAAACCGTGCCCATGGGGCTATTTCCCACATAAATTTCCTAGTTGTGGTCACAACTCTATGCAAGAGTAAATCACCCCACTTACTACAATTGTGTAATGCATACCATGAGCAAAACTGTACCCAAACCACTTCCAGCCATTTTTCTTTACTTCCTTTTGAGCCCTGTAGGCCCAAGCATCTGAAATGAGATAGCAAACAACAGATTTACAATTATATTAAGAGATATTGGTTTGTCCCTGTCCCTAGATTGGGATATTATACTAAAATATCTTTCATAGGGGGGGGGGGGGAGTCTGTTGTCTATATTCCTTCAGGTCTCCCTCATGCTTCATTTCAGAAGGACCAAAAAAAACCCCTCTGGTTATGTCACTATTATCGTATTATCGAAACAAAATATAAATAGTAAATAGCTTATACTATTTCCAATAGGGGACTTGCATGATTACATCAGGTACTACCTGCCACACCTACTTATGGTATCAGTGAACCACCCGAACCATAGAAAATGTATTGGGATTCATGACTACCAATGATGTTTTTGAGAACTGTAACTGGAAAATAGCTCCTGCTTTTACCATACTACATGAATAGAAACATTACAAAATTTTCAGCATGCTGATACCAAACTCTAGAATATTCTGAGCTATGGTTGTGGAAAAAAATGGTTCCTGAAAGTAACAGAAAGGCTAGTTAAGAACTGGCCAGCGAGTTTGCTGCTAGTTATCAGCACTCAAAGGTAGGTGGCAGTAGTGTCAGATGGTTTCTAGGGTTAATATGGCCCAAGAAGAAGCTGCAATACTCTTCAGAGCCCTGTCAAGCAGCACCTGTGACAATTCAGAAATTCTTGGAAATGAGGTGCTGCCAAACAAAGTGTTCAGAAAAACTGGCAGCTATTTTTTGCTGTGACACTGTGTCTGACAACTGTGTGACACTCACCGCTACTGCCACAAACCAATGAGTTCCTTACAACTAGCCTGAGCAGATTCCTGGCAATATTGCTACTATTTTTTTTTTTTTATATATATATATTTTTTATCTATAACCACAGCTCTGAATATTCTGGACTATGCTATGAGCACTCTGGAAGTTTATAAAGTTTCTATTCCTGCAGTATGGTGAAAGCACGAGCTATGTTGCAATTGCAGTTCTCAAAAATATCATTGCAGGTCGTGAATGCTAATATATTTTCTATGGTGCTGGAGATTCACTGATACCATTAGTAGGCGTGGCAGGTTGTGTGTAAGTAATCATGCAAGTCCCCTATTGAGCAGAGCAGGAGCAAAGATACTCATCTTACTCCATTCCTTCAAGGTCTCCCTAATGCCTCAACTCAGAGTAGTTTAGTAACTCTCTACAAGCATACCCCACGAAATGGAAAATGTTCTAGAGTAGATTGCCTTTTATGTTTACGTGTTTAATCCAATAGCATGTATGAGAAGAAATTATAATTCCATACAGCGTGGGTGGCAGGGGAACCCCGACTGCACCACATTCAACCACACCTTAAAAAAGCTACGGATTTATAGATACTGGAAAATCACCCTGGGTTAGATTCTCAGTCCCTGCTACTGGTAGTGCGAAGTAGTGGGTAGCTTAGGTGGTGTTATTTCGCTTGATTAACTGTAGGTGTCTTCCAAATCTGACTTAGAATAGCTTGAAATAACTTCGTTAGCTACTTCACAAGAGCTTGATCGGGAGGTGGTCGCTGTAGTTGACAGGTGGCCACTAACTGCTTGTTTAGAACTTATATAAATTTGCACTCCTCTGACTAGCTGGTGAAGCAGAGGTCCTGCAATCCTGGACGTAAGTTGCTTGGGTGTGCACACTTTCTCTGTCCTGTGGTCTCAAACTTCTTGATTCAGTCATGGAAGGTAAAGCTAATCATTTAGATGGCAGCCAAAGTGTAGCTACTTTTATTGTATTCTTATTTGTATCCATTTCAAAGATCTACTGAAGCAATTCAACTTCAAATAAGGAGTAGGTAATTTTAGTGTAAACTCTGTTTGTAAGGGTCGGTGGTTCTCTTAAACTCAACATATATGGGGGGGGGGGGGCTTTTGGCCCCAGTTAGGTGAAAATAGAATTTTATTTATTTAAAAAGGCAATATCTGTGAATGTTTTTATCCCTCAAAATTATTGGTATAAGTTCATTCTTGGGTGATGTTTAATACTTCGCTACAGACTGGGATAGCACTACCATATATTGACATGCACATATCTACAATTAAGCAATTATTTAAGCTAGGCACGCCTTTGCTTTAGTTGATATCCATAAAATAGACAGGATCATTGAATTAAAATAAATGATCATTGAATTTGGAGTAAACACAGTAGACTTAGGTTTAAAATACTTGATATTTTTTTATCACATCTTTTTATATCCATTGTGCATCTCTGTCTGCATGTTCATGGTTAACAGAATTGACGTGACCTGATTATAGTGATTGTTTTATCTACTTAACCTGATTTACCATAGATTTTTGTTTGTTTTTTGGTTTTTTTTTGTTATGGGAAACCTGACCTATCGATGACTACCATACCACACCAGTATAGCTCAAATATTTAGTGCAAGTTAATGAATTAGTTGTCCAACAGCCTACCAGGTGTCACAAGCACATGGCCTTTACCAACCATGGCACTCGGTGTATTGCATCACTACCACATGCTAGCAAGTGTCTGGTTGCAAGCTAGCAAAGGGTTGTTGCAGTGGAATTTAATTCTAAACCACAATTACTTTAGACGAGTATAATTATTTGCAAGAGATATTTCATTTGGTTTCCCAACTTGTTTTGTATCTTTTAGGAGATTCAAAAAGGCTAAATATGCTCTTCTTTTTTTAATGGGTGATAATATGGTTTCCAAAAAAAGTGCGGAAACCAGATGATGTCAGTACCTACCCAAGAAGTGTTGGAACAAGGCATGAGCACTCAATTATTGTGTGCCTAACTCTACATCTCTAAATCACTGCCTTCAGACTCTATTTCATCTACTGATAAAAAGGAAGCTATTATCATGGGTAAATATAGAATGAATACTTTCTTTTGCAATAGTGCAAAGAAATCCTTTACTTTCCCCCCTTTCCCCCCCCCCCCCCCCCCCCCCCCCCCCCACTGCCATCACCATCCACCCACCCTTCCCCAAAAGGAGACTTAAATAATATATAAGCAAAATAGGTGAGTCCATCACCATGCTTAATAGGAGTACAAAAATATAAGTTGTGGAGTCTCTGGAGGCATGATTTAGGGATTTAGAATTGGGCACATAATAATTGAGTGCTCATGCCTTGTTTCAATACTTCTTGGGTAGGTCAATGATCTCTTGTTTCCGTATTTTTTGGGGAAACCCCAAATCTTAATTTGCTTATTTATTTATAAATGTTTTTACACTAGTATACATGTTAATATAGTACAGCAATACTCTATGTGTACACTATTGTACTCCACAAGGTACATCATCACATTCAACAATGTGCACTATTGCTATATGCCGGCCATTCATCTTTGAGGCTCATCCTCACTGCACAAAATAAAAACATTTTGGTCACTATCTGAGTCATTTAAACTATATATATTTTTTTCAGCTGTTAAAATGCACTCTGTATTTCTCAATGTGCATGGGGTTCCATCCCTAATTTGACTCTTAATTAACCTGTGTGTGTTGTTTGTAATTCCAGCCGCTCCCCATTTTCTGCTATGTCCACATTCCAAGCCACACCTCATCATAGCATGTGCATTTAACTCGAGTCATTTTATTCACTAGCCAAGCCAACCTCTGGTGATTTGGGGCTTTGGTGTTGTTATGCAGATGCATGAAAGGACTTGTGAACGACCTGCTATTATTTATAGTGTAGTGCACACAATGTTTTACTTTGTAGGTGGAAGTAAAAAGCTTCCACACAGGGTCAGGCATGTTCTTGAAAGCTCTACCATGAGCTGTAGTCACACATATGCACGCATCATACATGCACGCACACATGCATGCACACATGCATGCACACACGCATGCATGCACGCACACACACACGCATGCGCACACATACCTATACAAAGATGTAATCAATTGCACTTCAACCTTTGCTTGCCCAATAAAGTCAGAATGGTACAGAATGTCCCACCACAATTTGAATTTGGACGGTTGGTAACCTTTGTAAAGGATTAAAAAAATACTGCTGCCGTTGTTATGGATAGAACATCTTATGGATTTTTCCCCCTCCTCCATGCATTTATTTCCCAGAAGTTCTGCTACAGAGGAACCTCAACTTCAGAATGTTACAAGCTTCAAGTTAAAAGTTCAGAGAGAATTACCTGAATTAAAATGTTCATGTTGTTTTCTCTGTAAGAAACTGGTTGAGAGATACCATGTTATTTGCAACTAATATCACACATAGAACAATAAAACATAATTGTTGAAACGTCTTATGATGATTTTTCAAACTTTTGTTATTATTAGAATAAACGTCCAACACCAAAGCAATGGCTGAGGTAAGTATTTTGTATGCAAATGATTTTCTCATCGATTTTGTGTAAATTTAATTGATTGTGACTCACTATATTTAATTGTGAACATGTGCATCGATTTTCTATTTGAACTAGTAAATTCACCACTGTGTTTAGGCTACTAATTATTTTATAGAATTTGTGTCAGCAAGTAAATTCCACATATGGAATCCCTGAATAACATTTTATTTGTTTATTACTAAAATTATTCATAATAATTCGTTTTGATGAGAGAAAGGATATCATGGCAGGATTCAATTCTGCTTATTCCCCATACACAATCTATTAACTTCACATTATCTGAGAAAATGATTTACTGCAGTGTGAAATAGTAATCACTGGCATAAATTGATCAAAATAGCATTAGAACATGTCTCATGTCTCTCTGCTGTCTCTATATTATCACAGGATGTGAGTTACAATGTTTGTGCACTGTAACCACTATAACACATCGTCAATAATTATCTTACATTCGAACATATCATCTTTCTCTCCATCCAACCAACTGATTCTATATCATGACATCGAAGGCAGTGAGTTAAAATGCTTGAATATAGCTTATTATTTCACATTTAAACATGACCTATTGACTCTATCCAACCTACTGACTCTATTATCAACAAAGTGGGTGAGTTACTACTATTCAGGTGTTTACCTACCACTATAGGAAAACATGTACAGATTTCTCCCATTTGAAACTGTCTTATTTCTCTCTGTACAACCTCCACACTATATCATCATAGGAGGTAAGTTGCAATCTTAATGCATTCCTACCACTATAAGAAGACATGCACTCAATTATATCATATATGAACATGTCATATCTCTCTGTATAACTGCTGACTCTATATCATCGTAGGAAGTGAGTTACAGTGTTGTGTATTGCTCCCACTACAAGAAGACACTCCTGAATAATTTCACATTTGAACATGTCCTATTTCTCTCTGTATGACCGGCTGACTCTATACTATCAAAGGAGGTAATTACAATGGGAATTTATTACTACCACTATAAAAAAAACATGCACAAATTATTCCATATTTGAACATGTCCTATTTATTGTGTCTGATATCCTGACTCTATCTCATGATAGATGGTGAGTTACAATGCTAGTATGTATTTACCACTATAAGAAAATGTACTAATTATGTCACATTTGAACTTGTCATATTTCTTCCTTTTTTCAATCGTACTGACTCTGTGTCATCATAGGCAGTGAGTTACAATACAAGAGGATATGCACAAATATCTCACATTTGATTATGTCCTATTTTATATACCGGACTTTCTGACTCCATATCATCATCATAGTCGGTGAGCTATAGTGCTAGTGTTTAGCTACCACTATCATAAGACATGCGCAAATTATCTCACATTTAAACATGTCCTATTTCTCTATTTCTGACCTACTGACCCTATATCATCATAGTGGGTGAGTTACAAAGCTAGTTTATGGTAACCACTTTAAGAATGCATACACTTGTAATTATTTCACTTTTTTAATATATCGCATTCTTTTCTGGCCAAATTACTGACTCAATATCATCTTAGCCAGTGAGTTACATGATATTATTAAATTACCACTGTAAGAAGATAGGCATAAATTATCTTGCATTTGTCCTATTTCTCTCTGTCCCACCAACTCACTCTACATCATCAAAGGAGGTGATTTACAATAGTAATGATTAATACTACTATAAGAATACATGAATTAATTGTCTCACATTTAAACATGTTCTATTCTCTCTCTGACCTCATGATTCTATATCATCATAGTGGGTGAGTTACTATATATGCTCGTGTATAGCTATCACTATAGGAAGATATTCTGTAATTGTCATCCATTTGAACATTTCCTATTTCTCTCTGTCAACATCCTGACTCTATACATCATAGAAGGTGTGTAATATTGATATCTATAAGAATATATATATTAGTTATTTCACATTTAAGCATGTCAATTTCTCTTTGCCCCAAATTCTGTTGACTCTATATCATAATAGAGGGTGAGTTACAATGTAATACCCTACAAGAGAACATGCATTTGTCATCTCGCAATTGAATATGTCCTATATCTTTCTGTCTGGCCTACTGACTATTTATCATCATAGAAGGTGAATTACAGTTCCAGTAAATAGAAACTACTACTAGAAAATATTCATTTATGATCTCACATTTGAAAACGTCCTATTTATATTGATCTGACCTACTGTCTCTACATTTATAGTTGGTGAGTTGCAAAGTTTATATGCACCACTATAGCAAGACATCATTCGAACATGTCTATTTTCTCTCTGTCCGACCAACTGACTTTACATCATCATAGGCAGTAAGTTACAATATTAGTTGACGGTTACCACTCTAAGAAGACATGCTCTATTTTCTCACAATTGAACATTTCCTATTTTTCTTTGTCTGATCTCCTGATTCTATATTGCTGTAGGAGGTAAGTTGCAATTCTTGTGTATGCTACCACTATAAGAAGTCATGCATCAGTTATTTCATTCTTGAACATTTTCTATTCTTCTCTGTGCCATCTACTTACTCTATATCATCTAAGCCAGTGAGTTACAATGCTAGTATATTGTCACCACTATAAAAAAAAAACCCATTAATTATTTTATGTTTGAATGTCTTATTTTTCTCTGACCGACCTACTGATTCAATATCATTGTAGTCAGTGAGTTATAATGCTACCGGTTAAGGAAAAGATGCTTTAATTATCTCATATTTGAACATGTCTTATTTCTCTATTTCTGATTTACTGACTCTGTATCTTATAGTGGGTGAGTTAAATGCTTTTTTTATTGCTACCACTACAAGAAGAGATGCATTAATCATCTCTCATTTGATTATGTCATATTTCTCTCTATCCGACCAAAACTATACCATTACAGGAGGTGAGCTGCGATGCCAGTATATAGAAACCACTAAAAGAAAGCATGCACCAATCATTTCAAGTTTGAACATGTTTAATTTCTCTCTGTCTGACTTACTGATTCTATACTATCATAGGAGGTGTGTTACAATGCTAGTGTATAACAACTACCTTCAAAGTAAGATATGCATTGGTAATTTCACATATAAACATGTGCTATTTTTCTCCGATTTCATGGCTATCATCAAAGGCGGTGAGTTACGGTGTGGTTTATGGCTGCCATTATAAATAACATGCACTTATACTCTCGCATTTAAATATCCACTTTTCTCTCTCTCTTTAACATACTGACTATATAATCATAGGCAGTGAGTTTAAATGCTAATACTATATAATGTGCATTAATTATGTAAAATTTGAACTACTATTTTCTCTGTCTAACCTACTTATCTTCATCATAGGAGGTAAGTTACAATTGTTATGTATAGCTACCTCTACAAGAAGACAGGCACTAGTCATCTTACATTTGATATTGTCATATTTCTTTATATCCAATTTACTGACTCTACACCATCATAGGCGGTGAGTTACAATGCTATTATACAGCGTCCACTATA
The DNA here is from genome assembly GCA_963969325.1 of Lycopodina hypogea. Taxonomy (NCBI): domain Eukaryota; kingdom Metazoa; phylum Porifera; class Demospongiae; order Poecilosclerida; family Cladorhizidae; genus Lycopodina; species Lycopodina hypogea. The sequence goes on from OZ017783.1 coordinate 14,221,479, forward strand.
AGAAGACATGCATTAATTATCTGACCTATGAACACATCCTGTTTTTCTCTATCTGATTATCTGAATATATATATATATATATATATATATATATATATATTCATAGGAGGTGAGTTGTAATGCTGAAATTTGCTAGACTCTGTGAGGATATGCACCAAATATGCCACATTTGAACTTTACTATCTCTCTCATGCTTTTCCCCGTTTAACTTACTGACTCTATATCACGGTAGATAGTGAGTTACAATGCTAATGTATTACTGCCATTATAATAAGACATGCACTAATTGTCCCACATTTGGACGTGTGCTATCTTTCACTGTCTGACCTACTGACTTTATATCATCATAGGAGGTGAGTTACAATGTTAATTAGTTTATAACTGTAATTATAAGAAGACATACACTAATTATCACACATGAACATGTCCTAATTCTCTCTCTCAACAACTGACTTCATATTATTGTAGTGGGTGAGTTGCAATGCAATTTTATAGGTTACCACTATAAAAAAAAATGGCATGCTAATTATCTCATTTTCAAACATGTCTTATGTGTATATATATATATACATTATATATCTGTCCGACCTTCTGACTCTATGTCATGATAGTGGGTGAGTCACTGTGCTACTTGTGTATACAGCACTATAAAAAAGTGCATTAATTATCTAACATTTGAAAATGTCAAATTTTTCTCTGTCTGACCAATTGCCTCTTATTATCCTAGGACGTGAGTTATAATGCTTGTGTACAGTTCCACTATAGAGAAGTCATTCTTTTATTAGCCCACTTTTGGACATGTCTAATTTTTCCCTCTTTCCTCTATTTCATTCTCTCCGACCAACTGAATGTATATCATCATAGAAGGTGAGTTATAATTTTAGTGAAATGACTAGCACTGATTTTCTCACATTTGAATTGCCATGTTTCTCTCTGTCTTACCTCCTGACTCTATATGATCATAGTTGGTGAGTTAAAATGCTAGTGGATAGCTACCACAATAAGAAGACATTTTCTAGTTATTTAATATTTGAACATACCCTATTCGTCTCTGCCCATTCTCCTGAACTAATACCATCAAGGATGTAAGTTAAATGCAAGTACATATTTGCCACTATAAGAAGCTGTGCACTGATGTGTGAGCATGCCCTATTCTTCCTATCCGACATATTGACTCAATATCATCATAGGATGTGAGTTACAACCTGCACTACTTATCTCACATTTGATCATCCCATATTTCTCTCTGCCTGAACCCCTGTTATTCTATATCCCTGCAGCCAGTAAGTTACAGAGATAGTGTATTGCTACCACAAAAATATATGCATGAAATGTGTCTTATTTGACATTCCCATTTTCTCTCCGTCCGTCTTCCTATTATATATTATAATCATAGGATGTGAGTTACAATGTAATGTGTAGTACCCACTATAAGACACATGCACTAATTTTCTAACATTTTACTTGCTTATTTCTCTCTGTCTGACGTACTGACTCTATATCATCATAGGATGTGAGTTACAAATGTTAGTGTATTGTAAAAATATAAGAAGACATAGAAGAATTATCTCATATTTGAAATGCCCAATTTCTCTCTATCTTATCTCTTAATTCTTAATCATAATAGCCGGTGAGTTACAACACAATTTTTTTTTTACCATAATAAGAAGAGGTGCCTTAATTATAATATTTGACATGTCTTACTTTCCCTGTCTGACCTCCTGACTCAATATCATCATAGGTGGTGAGTCACAATGCTTGTTTATAGCTACCACTTTAAGAAGATGTGCATTTATTCACTTGCATTTGAACATGCACTATTTCTCTCTTCCTCAACTACTGACTCTATATAATAAATAATAGTTGGTGAGTTATTAATCTATTGTGCACTGTATTTGCAATTATAATAAGACATTCACAAATTTTATTACATTTGAACATGACTTATTTCTTTCTCTGATCTACTGACCCTATATCATCATAGTCGGTTAGTTACAAGAAAACATGCAATAATCTTTCTCATTTAAACATGTCTATTTCTCTTTTTCTGGTGACTCTATATCATCATAGATGGTGAGTTACAATGTTAGTATATAGCTACCACTATATGAAGACATGCACTAACTAGCATCTGAACGTGTTGATTTCTCTCTTTCTACCGACTATTTCATTATAGATGGTGAGTTTAAATGTTTGTATGTACCTTAATTATATTAAGGCGTGCAATAATCGTTGCACATTATTTGATCCGATCATTCGACTTCTGACTCTGTATCATCATAGATGGTGAGTTACAATGCTAGTATAAATTGACTACATAAAGAGAAAATGTTCAATTAGCTTACTTTGACATGTCCCTTTCTTTTTGTCTGACTTCCTGGCTCTATACCATCATAGCCAGTGAGTTACAGAATTACTGTATTGCTAACACTACAAAAAGGCATTCATTAATTATATCTAACGAACATGTTCTATTTCTTTCTGTTTGTCTTCCTGACTTTGTATCATCATAGGATGTGAGTTACAATCCTAATGTATAGCTCCCACTATATGAAGTCATTCACCAATTATCTAACATTTTAACTTGTTTTTTATCTGTCTATCTGACTTGCTGACTCTTCATCATCATAGGATGTGAGTTACAATGCTAGTATATAGCTACCAATATAAAAAGGCATGTACTTATTACTTTATATTTGAACATGTCATATTTTTCTCTGTCTGATCAACTTTCTTTATATTATCATAGAATGTGAGTTACAATACTGGTGTATAGCTGTCACTATGACAGAACAAGCACTAATAATCTACAATTTTACTTGTTTTATTTCTTTCTATCTGACTTGCTGACTCTTCATCATCATAGGATGTAAGTTACAATGCTAATATATAGTTACCAATTTAAAAAGGCATGCACTTATTACATGTACTATTTCTCTATCTGATCAACTTTCTTGACATCATTATAGGATGTGAGTTACAATACTGGTGTATAGCTGTCACTACAAGAAGACAAGCACTAATAACCTAACTTAAAACTTGTTTTAATCTCTTTCTCTATGACTTATTGACTGTTTATATTAATAGGATGTAAGTTACACTGCTAGTGTAAACTCCTACTCTCAAAAGGCATGTACTATAATTCTACATTTGAACATGTGTTATTTTTCTCTGACCGACCTCCTGATTCTAAATCATGATAGCCAGTGAGTTACAGTGTTGTTTTTTTTTATAGCTACCACTTTATAAATATATGCACTGTTTCTTTTGCATTTGAACATGTCCTATTTCTTTCCTTCTGAATTAATAGATGGTGAGTTCTTAAGTTTGTGTATATTAATAATTATAGAAAGACATACACAAATTTTTTCATATTTGAGCATGTCATATTTATCTTTTTCTGACATACTGACTTTATATCATCATAGGGGGTGAGTTATAATGCTGGTTTACGGCTACCAATGTAAGAAGACATCCTGTCATATAAAAGCATGTCATTTCTCTTTTTCTACTGACTCTCTAATCATCATAGATGGTGAGTTCCAATGCCACTATAAGAAGACATGCACTATTGTCTTACATTTTGATATGATCATTTCTCTCTTTATACTGGATCTATATCATTATAGTTGGTGAGTTCAAATACTAGTGCATTGCTACCATTCAGGAAGACATGCACTAATTATCTCACATTTGATTAATATCATATCTCTCTTTCTAATCAATTAAATGTATATCATCATAGGATGTGAGTTACAATGCTAGATAGTGTATACTGTGGAGCTACAACTATAATAAGACATGCATTAATTATCTCACTTTTGAACATGACCTATACTCATGTCTGACCTACTGACTCTATATCATCATAGTGGGTGAGTTACCATCCTACTATAGATCCAACATTATGAGAAAATATGCTCTAACTTTCTAAAACTGAATGTATCCTATTTCTTTCTGTCCAAACTTTTGAATCTCTATCGTCGTAGAAGGTGAGGTACAATATAGTGTATAGCTTCCACTAAAATCGATGACATGTGGTAATTATATATCTCATTTTGACATATTATATTTGCCTCTATCTGGCCTATTGACTCTATTTCATTGTAGAAGGTGAGTTTTAATGAGGTGAATAGTTGCCACCTGAATAGATTAAGCACCATTTGAATATATTTTATTTTTCTCTGTCTGACCAACTAATTGATCCTTAATCTTTATAGAATGTGAGTTACATTGCTTGAATATTAAAAAAAAACAAAAAAAAAACAACAACAATATGAAGACAATATGAAAAGACAGCTATAATAACTCATTCAACATTTCCTATTCTCTGTCATCATCCCCTATTCTACATCATTGAAGTTGGTAAGTTGAACTGCTAGTACATTGCTACCACTATTGGGGTACTGGCACTAGTCATCTAATATTTGTATGCTTACTGCTTCTCTTTGTTGGACCTACTGACTCCACATCATCATAGGAAGTGAGTTGATATAATATTCAATTGCATTTCTGATGTAGCACTACAAAATTTTTAACACCCTATTTTATCAGAGCAGGCACAATCCCTTCTATAGTCTGTAATGATATGAAAACATTTAGCTAAAGTTTCTGCATAAATCATATGGCAGCTCACTTTGCAGGAAATTCCAGCAAATTCCAAAATTAAAATCATATGACATGCCAACCTTTTTTTTTCATATTCAAGGAATACGAACGTTACTATATATCTATGAACATGTGTTATTAAGATGATGGCACCATAGTTCTATGGTCACGAAATAATTATATTTAGAACAGCTCTAGAATCTTAATATAATCCAAGATTTGTTTGTCTGTGTATGTGTGGACTTTATCTCATTACAAACTACTGAATGGATCTTGAGAAACTTTCAAGGAGGATTAGGGCTAGGGCAAGTATTTTTTTAGCATTTGGACTTATCTGGCTGAAGCCCTGGAATGGGCAAATCCTCAATAAGAAATAACCCCTACATATTACATAGGCAAATTGAATACATTTGTTACTGCAGAAGACCTAAAAACCAGCCATAGAGCCATACGACGAATATGATTACTGAACTAATAATATCAGTTTAACACATTTTTCACTTCTGCAATATTTTATTGACATCAAATGGACAATCTGTCAATGAGTCTTGTCTATGGTTAGTTGTGTAGCAAGTTAAGTGAAGCCTGAATGACTTGCAGATCACAACAGGCGCCTGTCCTGTATTGTTAACAGGATGCCAGACAACTTTTCAGCTGTGTGGCATCATCAGTATATCAAGGATGCATAGTTGTATTGTCAGCTGATGAAGCAACTTCAAATCCACCTAGTTACAAGGAGATCTTCCAATGTTTCACAGGCCATGGGAACCATGTTGTCCATTCCTCTTTTATGAATAGTCTGGCAGAGATAGGATAAAAAAAATCTGTGCTTTAGACCACAAGTGCTGGGTGCAGACCCTAACCCACTTCTCCAATATCAACCAGCGCATGGAGGGTGGTGTCACAAATATGGTCCACTCAACAAAATCATTGCCAAAAAATGGATGAAGTAAAGTGTAGAAGCTGTTGAATTTACCCTCAAATGGGTTGGAGAGAACATCTCCTTTGATTTTCATGGAGACAAGCATTTGCTTGTGTTATTTCCAACAGGATTCACAAGCACTGCAGATAATGCAGTCAATGCTGAGAGGGTGGCTGAAGTTGGGAGGCATATGTAATGAAATAAAGCTGTATGGACGGTCAGTGACATCGACCATGGAGGTGAAGTTCAAGATCAGGCTGTGTCATCTCTCAGAAAGATACCCAAGGTCAATGACAAGAAGATTTACCTAAACACACAACCAGACTAATAATGTTCGCTCAACCACTCAGTAAGGTGAAACTTCCTTGTCAACTTCTGTGAATGTGCCCTATCTCTACAGGAGTACAGGTCAGAAAAACTTCTGCAGAAGTTTGTCCTGTCTCCCTATTTTTTTGAGGTGAGTAGAAATGAGGAAGCGAGTGTACTAGTCCTGAGTACAATCCCTGAACAGTGTTTTAAATGGATGAACTGATCACTGCATATTGTTTATTTATTTTATCCAAGGTCTGCTCTGGTATTGATATTCATGATATCCACTATAGATCTCCTCAGTTCAGTCACTCTGGCACATTTGCACCAATCAGCAATGACATTGGTGAAGTACAGGCTACTACAGTCTCCACTTCAAGAGTGTATCTTTCAACATAAAACAGGATAAGTGCTTGTCAGAACAACACTCATCTCCACATGCACATCAGATAGCCACAACCTCATCCTTGAGATGCTTTTCATCCAGCATCAGATTCTTTCTAACCAATCTCCTGGAGTACCTGTATCTAACATTATGACCTTCAACTGAATGTGTTTAGTATTTTTGTCAGTCCTATAGCAAATTCTGTTTCTGCATCCTGGGCAAAATCTTGCCTCCAACAGAACCAACCTGCTTGGAAGATGTGATTATGCCAGAGACATGCAATATATGTCTTATTGTTTGAGTGGCTTCATCCATTTTCTGTTGCCTGCCTGTTATATTCACATTGACCTTTGTTTCTACTCACTGCTGAAATACATCTTCAACTCTGTACTGTCTATTTATGAAGCATCTTTTGCATCTGTTGCAAAGATCAGATTCTGCTCTTTTATGATTCACTGCCTTGATTGATGGTTTGCTCGTTAATTGTCCTTTTTCTCACACCAGAGTTCTCAGATGCTTGAATTAGTTGATAGATGGCTCCTAATCTTGTCAAATTCTTATCACTTGTATTTATGTGCTATTGGACCTGTTAATGCATGTAGTCTAGTCTGTAGGTGAAATAATCCCACTGCTACTCTCTAATGAGATGGAAATGCTAACAAAGATTTTCATGATAACAAAAATATATTCTAATAGTTGTAATCATTACTATTTGTGTGATGACAGAATATCAGTAAAACTACAGAATATGGAGAGTTCTTATACTGCGCAATTAGTGATGATTATAAACTAAAAGTTTTCACAAATATTTTCATTCACATTCATTATTAGACACAAATTTGCTGTACCACACACAAACATATGATAATGTGAACTAGTTGAGATTATCAGCACATGCACTTTGTCAACTTTCCCCCTCTAGTGATATGTAGAAAGGGGAAGTAATGTTAATGTATTTCTTGTGTTTAGAAGATGTACCCAATGGCTTTAATTTTAATGTTTTATTTCACTCTAACATACTGATTCTATTTTCATCGTAAAAGGTAAATTGCTATGCTAATGTATTTCTAGCATCATACAAAAATGGGCACCAATCGACTAATTTTTTGCATGTCTCATGTACCTTTGTATATCCAACGTAAATAAGCTATTTCAATGTGAGATACTATCTTAAAAATTATCAATTTATTCTCTTTCCAATCTCATTTTTAAACTTTATTCATAATAGGAGGTGAGTATTCACAAATTTAGAATATTGCCTTTGCAAAGGAAATATTCAGCAATCGAACTGTTTTCTTGCTATTTTAATTTGATATTCACTATCTACTGTGGACATCTGGACTATTCTCTCACCTGGTGAGTATTTATAGTATTGTTTTCTAGTTATTTGAAACAGGCAGCTTTTCCAATGTAGTTACAAAATTGTCTAAATTGCTTGTTATATTATGTAGTGATTTAAAATTTTTTTTTATAAATTATGTTGTTACATATTTAATACTTAATATATTATAATGGGGGATGGAGTAGCATTAATATATATCAATTTGTATGAATGAAAGGAAATGAAAAAAGGAGAGTAAAATTGGAAAAATAAAGGACACTAAAGCCCAGTCCAGTATAAAAACTTCCGACCTCAAGCTTGGGAGACCTGTGCCTTAATAGATTGCCATGGTTTCTTAGGCTTTTTTTTTTATTAATTATACAGGGTAACATTTGAATTTCTTTTTTTTTTCTTTTCTCACAGAGCATTTCCAAAGATGAAACTCAATCTATGCACTCCCAGTGCTACCCTAATTAAACTAAACCATTTTGTGGTTGTTCAAATTTCCATTTGGGAGTAGCGTTACTTACGGACAGACAGACACTTGAAAACTATAAATTACATGAAAACAGATATTCAAAAGAATAACATGCTTGATCTGTTGCATTGCTGTTGGTTCAGCTGCAGTTATAGCGCAGTGCTCATTTTGCCAGTACCGGTCCATAGGTCAACAATTGGTCATATCCTTCCCATATTGTTTTATAAGAGAGAGGTTAATTGTTGTGACCCCAACCAGAAAATTTTGAAATAATAGCCCCACAGGCAGGGTTTTGCTGTAATCTGCATCAAATGTACTTATAACAATCGCATGGTAACCCCCATCAAACCCTGAAAATTTTTCCCCTTCAGGCCCAATCGATATATGTGTTTGTTTTTTTCCATTTCAATCCATTTGTAAGTTTGGAGCCTTGTATTATCAAAATAATTTGATACATTTTAATTGTTAAGTTTAGGTTATCTAAAGGCCATTTTGTAACCTGGGTCATTCCAATATTTGGAGTATTACACTTAGTTTCTAATTATTATTGACTTAATCATATCAACTATAATATAGTTTATTAATAGTTGTTGATGATTGGTATAATTAGTTCTTACAATAAATTGCTAGGCACAATCAATGGTCAATGGTTTACATATATTTTCTCTTTCAGCTGGTCTCATTGACAAGCGTCGAGATGTGTTCGAGAAAGTATTGGAAGCGAAGGTGACGATAAAGCGTAAGAAGGCGGTGATTTTGGGGTTTGCTGGCTCTGGAAAGACCCACACTTTGGCTCTTTTATTGCATAACAAACTTCCTCCAAAACGTGTCAGCACATCCTGTGTCAAAACTCCTGTACGAAGCATAAGTCTGAGACGATTCAAAAAGTCTCCTTTGTCCAAATCCTGTGCAGAAATTAGTCAACGAGAGTTTTCACAGAGGATGATGAGATCTGGGAAGGATGCTTTACCCTTAATGTCACCTAGCTCCACTGAGAAGGATGTTGACAAAGCGGTTGAGCAAGATCAGGATGAGAAAAAAGATTTGTTTCACGACAAGCAGGTTCTCAGAGCAAAAGCCATCTTATTTAGAAATGTCCACATAACTGAGAGAGTGGAGCCTTTAAATAATGAAGTTGTAGCAGAAATAACCGACAGTGGTGGGCAACCACAATTCCTTGAAATACTCCCACGGTTTATTAGTGGACTTGCCGTTGCTATCATTGTCACTAATCTGAGTGAGCGTCTGGATGAGTGTCCAACCAGCTACTTCTATGGAAAGGATGGAGAACTTGTCGGGAAAGGAGAGCCTTCAAAGATCACTAATGAACAGATGCTGCGTCAGTTCCTGCAGATGGTTGTTTCACAAAGTCGGGGAAACAGTGAAATTAAATTCATCATTGTAGGTACCCACAGTGATCTGGAGTACAGATGCACTGAGACAAGAGGAGAGAAGGAGAAGAAAATCTCGGATATGGTTAAATCATTTGATCTGGGTGACAATGCCACGTACGCAGACCACAAGTGCGAGAAGCTGATCTTTGCAGTCAATGCCAAGCATCCTAGTGAAGCTGACTATGAAGTGGGCCAGAGGGTAATGGAGGTTGTGATGGATGAAGATGGAGCAGAAACCATCAACATCCCATTGAAGTTCCACTTGTTAGAGGAAACCTTGAGGGAAATGTCAACCACTGGGAAGATTGCATTCACAGTCAGTGAAATCATGCAGAGTGTGAAGAAGTACTTCAATAATGAAAAATCCTTGAAGGCCGGTCTGCAGTATCTGGAAAAATCCAATCGCATCTTCTACTTCAATGAGCTTTTTCCTGACAAGGTGATAGGAGAGCCTCAAGCCGTGCTCAACATGGTGACAGAGATTGTTGAGAGCCACATCAATCTATCTGGAGATATCGATACAGGGAGGGTAATGGATGGGTTGTGGAAGAAATTCAAAGAGCAAGGTATTCTCACTGTGAAGATCCTGAATAAAATTTCAAATGGTTACGATCCTCATTTCACTCCTGACGACATCCTGAAGCTGTTGGAAAAATTGCTGATTTTATTCAAGAGGAGACCTGGGGAGTTCCTGATGCCATGCTTGTTATCAACAGAAGTATCCATGCCAACTTTTGAGAACCTAACTGCCGACCCCATGCTTCAAATCTCAATGATGTTGCACTTCCAGAAGGGCTTGGCAAGAATTGGAATTTTCTGTAGCTCCATTTGTAAGTTTATCTCTGGTGAAGGCTGGAAGCACTATGAGAATTCCAATGTTTCAAGAAATCACTTCACTTTAACTCATCCTGATGTCTTTGGTGTGGTTTGTTTTCAAGACTCCAATGACTCCTTCTTCCAAGTTACCCTTCACTTCCCTGCTGATCCTGAACTTGACTCAGACATAGTACCAGATATGTGTGTGGCTCTACAGCACACAGTTAAGCAAGTCATCAATGAGGTCACACAAGCACTCTGCTATCATCCCGATGAACCTGTGCTTGCTTTTGAGTGCAAAAAACGCCACACACCCAGCTTATCCCTTCACCCTGCAAAGTATTTTAAGGGTCGTAAATCTCTTCGCTGTACAAAAGATCCTCTCATCTCCACGAAGTTGACAGAGTGGCACAGACTTTGGTTAGGTGAGTATGTGCCTTTAAGGGTGGGCTCTGCTTTTAAATTGTGTTCTTTGGCTTATCTTTCTCAGGTGACCCTTTACCATCTGGTCTAAATCTGATGTCTACTGCCTCCCTTCCTGGTCAGTTTCCACATCATGCAGACAAAATACTCTTTCTTGTTTGGTTCCAAAAGTGATTTAATTATGGTATAGCCATTTGTTTTGTACCTGAGGAGAGAAACAAACAAACAATAATTATATCATAAAAGTGGGAATTAGTTGAGATTAGCTAGCTAATAATCTTGTAGCCAATAGTCAGCAGCAGACATCGACAATAGCTATGATCAAATGGATTTTCTTCAAAAGATTAGAATGAATGATGTTTAATGTCATACTTAAAGGTTTCAAGTGCTTTATAAATATTTCCAAAATGCAAGTTGAAGTAGGCAGCAGGCAATACTGTGTAGGGTCTATAATATAATTGAGATAAGAGGCATTCTTCGGTCCATATGACATCCATATTTTTATCATTGTAGTGGGTTGTTAGACCAATCCATACACACCACACACCACTTTACTGGTGTGAGCTAGTCTCATCATGTGATCTTATTAGTATATTTGTAATTGCTAGAGTGGACAAATATATACAATATATAGGTTGGTGTATTACTATGCAGTTCAGACTATTATCTAAACAACAAGGCACAATGTACTACTCTCTCAATGTCACAGTTATCATTTCATAACTTACAAGCTTAAGAATAGTTGTGTGCCAGTACTTGTAGACAAGGTAGTTATGGCCAGCATACTGATAGAGGATAAAGAACCAGATACTAAATCAAAGTCATTATTTGATGTATGATCCAAATAGTAGTATTATAATGTGTTAGTACTATTTTTACATTAATTATTTATCAATTTTATTGTTCACTCGTATAGGGAAGGAACAAATTTCTGGTGTCCAGTCAATTGGGGCCTCTTCCACTCCTGTTTGTATGTTTAATGTGGTCCTATTGCTATTTAAACACAGCATTCTATCCCTAAATTTACCTCAATCTCTCTTTTTCAATATCATGCAACCCTCTGCTGTAAGATTGTATCTTAGCTGAGAAAGATGCCTATCAAATTATTGTTCAACTTTTGTTGCCAAATGGTATAAATTTTGTAAATATACTTGCCAAAATCTTTGCTCCCAATCTTTAATATGCATAGATGGAACATTTAGATGTTCCTATGTATGATATAGAAAAATTTTGGAATAGTTACTTACACACCTAGTCAGAAATGTCAATTTTAGTGTGCTAAGATATACAATCAAATAATATTTGTATCTGCTTTCCTATATAACTAATGGATGTAAAGAAAATTGTTGTTTATTCTTCAACCATAAAATTTGCAGGGAATAAGCCAACTATAGCGGACCTGGTGGTGGAGCTACGAAGTATTAAAGCTGAATACCATCGCTTTGGTATCCAATTAAGAGTGCCCTCTTATGAAATTGAGTCATGGGAACAAGAATTCCAAAGAGATGCTGATAGAATGTTGGAGAAGATTCTAACATTTTTGTTTGCCAACCAGAAGTATCCAATGGAGACTTTGTATGCTGCATTGAAAAAGATTGATCAACCTGTCTTGGCAGATGAATTAATGTCAAAATATAAAGAATCCCAAGGTAATTAGGGTTGAATATAGTTTTATTCATTTCACAACAACAAAATTAGAAATTTCCAGCCAAAAACCCGTTCACTTATGATTTAATGTTTTGACTTACTTGTGGGCAATAAAAAAATTAAAATATAAAAAAAATTTTTAAAAAAGAAAAAAAAAAAAAAAAGAGGTAAAGCACAACTTAACCATGACCAGGAGTTGAACTGGGGACCTCAGCACTGGTGGTCAGAGGAAGTTTCACAACAAGATATCCAAGAATGTAACATTTAGACTGCGAACTTGTTAAAGTTCGTGGGTAAAAAAAATACTATAAAGAAAACTGAAGCTGCAAGATCATGCGGAAAATAGCCTGAGATTTCTTCAAAATAGGTGCATCATCATTTTAAAGGAAATTATTCCATCATGGCCCCACCATTATGTGTATCAGTGTGTAGGTGAGTGAGTGTGTCTTGTGTGTGTGCGTTTTCCCCTGCTTTCATCAAGACACATTCTTAAGTTTGATTTGTGTTTTCTGAAAATAACTGGTGCCTCTTGTCATAAAATCTTGTAAGATTATGGCAAGTTGTCTGTGTAATGACTTGTTCTTTTGAGGTGTTTGAAAATTGTCCCCCAAAAATCTATAACGTGATTAAATAGGAGTTGTCGTTTTATGGCTAAGAAGGCCCAAAATTTTTTGTCCCACAAACACAGAATAGCATGTATTTCTTTCCTCTGAGCTTGTACAACTAATGGTGATTGAATAGTAGTGTCCAACCATTATTTTAAATGTTTATCCTTGGCCAAGCTGTACCTCCTATCCAGAAGTACACTTTTGTATATGGAGACTGACATTCTTCACTTCACCACTTGCAGTGGGACTAAAGTAGATGAAAGTGCTAACAAATTAAACATTTCGTGAATGTGTGCAAAATGTTAGTTTTTCTCCTTCTCTGCCATTCTAAACTGCATGCACTCATCAAATGTGTTAAATATAACTATTACAATAAACATATAGTTTTTTGGTGCCATTGCTTGTTAATATAGTAGGGCAGTGAATGTCAAGTGACACCACAACCTTCTCCCTCTTGGTTTCCCTCATGTGTCTTATAACAATGCTCTTTAATCTTCTCTCTGTGTATGATGTTCAGGTTGATGTGTGGAGAGGAAGAAAGAATTGCATTGGGAACAGGTGGTACACAAAGTCAGTATCACTATTGCTGCCATTTTGAACCACAACACGTAGAAGCACTATTAAAATAAAAACATATTGTTGTTATTGCTATTATCATCTACAATTCATTTATTTCTACTTTCTTTTTTTTTACAAAATATTGTTAGTATTGTAACTGCTATACTTTTAGAATGATTTCTTGTATCCATTGTTCCCTCCAGAGTGACTTGACCAATTGGGTAAGAAACAGCTTATCCTTATCTAGTTGATGCTCCAAATCACAGGAAAAGTCTACCAAAATCTGACCACAAGAAGTGAGCTACAACCGGTATGTTTCAAGATGGCAACCACTGACCATGAAAATCAGGAAGGTTATAACTTGTTTCATTAGCACTGGTGCAGAAAGTATGGGGCCACAGGGCTACTTCCCCCAAACCCCTCACTCCCTATATAAAACATTAGGCAAACTGAACAAGTTTGTAACTAAAGGAAGCTGAAGGCCAATTTTTCGCTAGTCAATTTAAGTGGCAGTGAGTGATCATCAATATATGCTTAGTGGTCATGCATGTTCCAGTATTGGCTCTGTTCATTGTTCTTCATACTTGCTGAACTACAAACATTCACACTAAGAACAGCTCCATGATAACTAACATACGTTCATGACCAATGCCATCATCGAGTGCTGAGTTCATCATCCTCTTGCCAGATAACATGGTGCCTGGATTACTACCTGCATTAGGGCAACTGGCATGAGGTAGCAAACTCCATTTCAGTTAGTTTGGTTTTCATGGTCCTCTGCTGTCCACAGTGGCCTGTGTAGGTCAGTCCAGTGCTGCATGCTTCTTCCTAGTAATGGTTGGCTGTGCTCTTGGTCAGACAATCCCATGGAGTGTAGGTTTTGACCAGGAGTGAATGTGTCAGAAAATAATTGATGGGCACCTGAAGTCCCACTTGGACCCTTAGCTGATTGACAAGCCATGGCCAGTGAATTTGCACCCCAGAAAATTCCAAGTCCCCATCACAGCTGGGTGGACTGGTGTGGGGAGAACATGTTCAAGGACAAGAAAGTTGTTCTGCCAGAGCTGGAGTTTGAATTCATAACCCAAGGATTGTCAGTCCAAGAGCATAGTTACTCAGCCGCACACGCATGCACGCGCGCGCACGCACGCACACACACACACACACACACACACACACACACACACACACACACACACAATTAAGTTTCAAAACACTTCTTGACTACTATCATTATAAACTATTTGGCCACAAACGTAGTGATGTTTACAGATTTATAAATACTTCCTGCAATGGATCAGTTGAAAGTCAATAATGATTTTTTTTCCCTTTTTTTTTCCTTAGTAATGCACAACTTAGACAAACAACCATAATAAGGCAAGGGTAACCAATTGTATAATGCCTGTCAGAGAAAGAACAACATATTGAAATGCTTACAGATAATTAGCAAGGAAACATAGTGATGTCATAACGGAGATTGCTCATAAATTATATAAGGACAGAATAGTATATTTTTTAGTCAGTATATTTTTTAGTCAGCCGAGTGATTGTGTAGTTTTATTCAGTTGGAGTGTTTGAGTGACCTGTATAGTTACTGGTCAATAGTGTTATTATCCATATATCTATATATCTGTACTGTTTTTAAAGTTATCAAATTTAATATTACATCTCAGTTGGTAAGGGAAGACAGTTTACTTGAGTGAGAAACTGAGTTTGGTCTGGGTGAAAAGAAGACCCAGGCATTGGGTGGAATTGTGCCTAGTAAATACTTCTTTGTGGAAGGGGGCAAATTCCATTACAATGCCACACAAAGTATTAATCAAACTTGTGAGAGCCTGAGTCAACAGTCCCTTTTGGCACCCAGTGAACCAATACAATCAGAGAGCTTATACAATAGTCTACAATAATGGTGAGGACAAATGGAAACATGTTCTGGTGGTTTTTAGGAGGGCAACTAAAAATATAAAGTTGAAAGTAAAGGTCTAAAGTTGGAATGCAGAGAGATAGGGATGCACACTATGACATTAAGGCCACGAGATAGCCATCACTTCAGAACACTAAGGAAAGAAGGAAGGAAGGAAGGAAGGAAGGACAGGTGCCATGGTGACTGACATACAAGAAGCTGAAGAGATTCTTTATGTTGACAACAATCACGAATCCTTGCCATGGGATGTATCACAGAAGTGTTCTGTGAAGTTATGGCCTGCTACTGTTAAAAGTTTCAAAAGGAGTGAAAAACTATAATTGTCTAGACTCTAGAATCCAGACTCCAGGGGGGGGGGGGGGGGGGGGGGGGGGCATAGAAATAAACTATATCTGCCTATCCAATATTTTAAAAATTTAAATTCAATGATCTGACTGGGCTGCTTTGAAAGTCACTTGGTCATGATATAGAGTTAAAGCTAGAATTGATGCTATGTTAGAGAACATGCATGAGTTAACCTTTACATACAGTTGTACTATGTGTACCTGCAGAGAGAAAGATTGGTTTTCATCAAAATTAATGAGCCAAACCAGTTTCTTGTAATGTCTAGTCATGGCCGTCACCTGGTTGAACCTGGAACAAGAATAAATATCATAACATGTGGCAATTGAACTCTGGGAGAGTTGGCCATGAGTCTAAGTTCAAACCATTCAACCAAATATTGACAGGGCATTTGTTAATATTAATATTGGGTCCAAACCACGGAAACAATATATGACAAACATGGAAATGTAAGATGAAAAAAATCACCTCATTTACAAAAAGCAGCACATAAGTTCCAGTTCATAATAATTATATTACAGTGGCTTTTAATTTTCTTGATATATTTGTCAGAAATAATCTTTACTAAAGTAGCATTGCGAGGTCTCTAATGACAATGAAGTTCCTCTCTCCCTTTCCCCTCACCAACCCAACAACCCAACATGTCCAACATTTCAATTACTCTCTTTGGAGAGGGCTTGGAGATTGGGAAAGAACTGTGACATGGTGAAGTTAAAGTGCATCCTTGGCTCTTACGATCGTTCAGAGTTGAGGGACCCCATGATGTCATTGTGCTCTTCCTCTCCACGCAGATGTCCTGACTCAAAATGTAATCCCCCACCTACATATGCATGTACAGGGACACACAGCAACTGGGTGAAGTTCATGTGGCCCTAATTAAAGGTTAGTTCACTAACTATATTATACTCTTCATATAACAGAAAGAGTAACACAAGTACACATATTGTTAACATGACCAGACAGAGTTTCGCTCATGCTTATACTAGAGCTGGTGTTATTCAGGGAGGAAATAGAGAGCGTTGCGTTCAATTCTCGAGGCTGACAAATCCAGTCCAGGACTATTCACAAGAATTGCTTGTGGTTGGTCATGTGTCACTTTCCATATCCAAAGAACAATGATAACATACAATTCCCCCAGTTGTACACAAGACATAACATATTTGATGTAGAAGTGGAACCAGATACTGCCATATATACATTTCATGTAATTACTGAATGTCAACCACAAATGAAACAAGTGTGCATGTGTGTGTGTTCGTGCATGTGTTCAACCAGCAAGGGTTCATAATCACAAACATTTCGCTCAGCTGCAGACCCCAACCATCAAATTCATTGCCTGCATCTCTGTATCCTAGAGGTGTCATCAGATCACAGCAGCAAATGGATAGATGGTGTGTGCAGAGGATAGCGAGTTCAAACCCAGCACTGACAGAAAAATTTCCTGTCCTTCAACATCTTCTTCCCACACCAATCTACCCAGCTGTGATGGGGACCTGGAGTTTTCTGGGGTACAAATTCACTGGCCATAGCTTGTCAATATGTTAATTTATATGTACAGTAGCAGTAGGAGAGACAGCCTGGTGACAATTGCAGCACAGACAAGAAATGTAAAAGGGATGGCATCCCAGTGATGGTATCCCAGTGATGAGGTGCAATTGAAATGACCAATGGCTACTGGAGCATTTAGTCTAGTCAATTTCTACCATACAACTACATCAATGCCAATTACTTGAGCAGTGGCACTCTATGTTGCATTCTGAATAGAGCCCAGTGCGTCCTGACCTATCTCAAGGGCAACATCTGCCTCAGGTTTACACTGATCTTGCTGCAATACAAATAGAAATATTAGATGAAAATGTTTCGACAGAATGCACTGAGAAAGAAAATGGCAGCAATCACTGAAATCCTATAGAAAAATTGCATAGATATTGATAGTATGTCACAGCATATCATAAAGTTCAATATTTAAATTGAGGCACACCAACTACATTTGGCCACTGTAGCAATAGTTGCACAGCACAGGTTATTGTTAATTGTGGCTGCATTATAGAGTTTACAGTAAAAAAAAAAAAATTAAAAAAAATAAAAACACTGTTGAAATAGGGGGTTTGTTTGGGGACTAAATTAACTCTGAATATGGTTTGTTTTGGAACTGAGTTCAAATTAGAGTCTTATCCTTAAAAAAGAAAGAAAAGAAGGTGCATATAAATGCTAAATGTTGAAAGATACTATATTTTGTGTGTAGGGATTTAATATGAATGGAAACAAAAAGAAAATAAATAACGAAACTTAAAAAATCCCAGACAAAACCCTACATAATTTGATCCACTTGTGTGACTGTAGAGATAGCCAGTGTCCCATTCCACCTCCCTCTAGTGAGGCTGTCATGCAGAGACTACATACATGGTCTAGAACACAACACAGCAAGTACAAACTTCCTCTGGGAATTATAACCCCATTACAAGTAGCCAACTATCAACCTCCCTTAAGTCATGAAACAGTTCAGCAGTTGCATGAGGACTGCAGCACCAGATAAATCTCAACTGCAACACACAGCACAGAGTCTATTATTAAAGCACAGTTGAGAGCATATCACTAATGAATAGAAACATGGGAGACACTGTGTAACATTCACTTAGCAATAGTCACAGACACTCTTAATGTAATTAGTCCAATCTGTGGGTGCTGAAGTTGAACTATGTCATCCCTTCACCCAAAGACAACATGCTCGAACAATTTTAAATGGCCAGGTATACATTAAAAAATATATATATATATATTATACTACACAACAGTGTTTATAAATTGAATTGATAACCTTGCAATAATTCATATTAAACATTTTAATCATGAGAATTACAAGCAACATAAAAACAACCGTAAATGAATAAGCAGTTATTATGATTATATTTTGAGTCCAAACACTCTCAAACTAATTGACATGCACTAAACACACAGCACTCCCTACACCACTCACATTGGGGTGGTACAAAGTCAACAAAACCAGTTTTGAAGACACACTCTGAGAGGAGATATCGCCGTGGGCAGTAGACTTCATCTAGTAAGTAAACCACAATATAGGAACATTCATTATTATATCATTAGCATCACAGTTGATCAAAAAATACAAGTTATATATCTACTTGTAGGAAATATACCTTTATACAGTGTTCTTGCCAGAACTATTTCAGAGTGTCAGAGTGGGGGGGGGGGGGAAAGGAGTTACTGCAGTGTCAAAATTGCAAAATGTAGTAGAAATTGATGGAATGTAGAGTATAATAAAATTATTTATTATTAATTGTAAATAAAGACCTTCACTGTTGTGTAAATATTTAGACATTTAGAAGCCACTTGCAACATTTAGCTTCCTATTTTCTAAGTTTCGTTGTGGCATATGTTTATTTTTCTCTTTTGAAAAACACACACATGCCAGCACGCACACACATGAGCACACACACAAGCACACACATGAGCACACACACAAGCACACACATGAGCATACCCACGGGCACACACATGAGCACACACACACAAGCACACACATACGAGCATACACACACGAGCACACACACGAGCACACACACACGAGCACACACACACGAGCACACACATGAGCACACACATGAGCACACACACAGAGAGACAGACAGACAGACAGACAGACAGACAGACAGGCAGGCAGGCAGACAGGCAGGCAGGCAGGCAGGCAGGCAGGCAGGCAGGCAGGCAGACAGACAGACAGACAGACAGACAGACAGACAGACAGACAGACAGACAGACAGACAGACAGACAGACAGACAGACAGACAGACAGACAGACAGACAGACAGACAGACAGACAGACAGACAGACAGACAGACAGACAGACAGACAGACAGACAGACAGAATATCCATTACTAAGACCAAATGATCTTTTTGCAACCTTTGCTGGAGGAAAGGTCTTCATAAAATCATACATCTCACAAGCATACCTGCAAATATTGTTGGATGAAAATTCAACCTCTTATTATGTTTTGAACTCCAGTTAAGGCCTCTATCTGTGCAAGAAGTTACCCTTTTGAATAACATTGGCACTGGACATGTTTCAAAAACTTAAGGACTCAGTGCTGCAGGGTATTCCAGATGTTATATTCTATTTTGACTACATCTCTATCAGCTCAAAAGATGAAAGGAGCCACCTAAAACACTTGAAAAAGTACTGACCCAGTTAGAGGAGAGAGGATTCCACATGAAGGAAGCAAAGTGCTTTTTTTTTATGTCCTCCATTGGATACTTATGACATCAAATAAATTAAAGTAGAATTCAAGCCCTACAAAGCAAAGTGGAGACAATTACCAATTCATCCACTCCTACAAATATTCAGGAAGTTTGTTCCTTCCTTGTGCATCTGAATTACTATGGGAAGTTTGTTCATAACTCATCCTCCATGATCCAACTCCTCAATGCTCTCCTTCTGGTAGGCAAGGGTTGGAACTGGACCGTGAATGTACACAGGCCTTTCTTCTGGCCAAACAACCTCCATCTTCAACAAAGTCCTGGCTCAGTATGACCCTGTGCTCACCATCAACCTCACAGCTAATGCATTTCCTTATAATGTCGGAGCATTTATTTCCTATGTATTCCCAGAGGGGTTTGAAAAGTCTGCTGCTTATCGGAGGGGGAGAAAACATGGGGGCAGGGAAGGCTTCAGCGCCCCAAATTTATCACAGGGGGCTGGGCCCCCTAACTCAAAGCACCTTTTTTTCCTTTTTTTTCCTTCAAATGCTTCACATTAGCACCAATTGTATCATTTGTGTTCAAGATTAATTGGCAGGAAGATATCTAGTTAGTAAAGAAAATAGTGTGCACTTTTTGTTGCAGATGCATAAATATCCATTCATTCATACAGAGAGAATCACACTAATAATAAACTTATAACTATTGGCAAAACAAGTTCGGTAACTTTGAAGTTTTAAAATGTTACTCATTGAAGGCAACAATACCTTCTTGGTTTTTAATCTTGCAGATAAAGCATTGCATATAATCAAGAGCAATCAACAGTGAACTGTTAAATTTGTGCTCATGACCATTTCCCTAACTTTCTGTACAGCTTCTTCATAATTACTTTCCCAACTGAACTGAACATCTTTGCATAGAAGAACTCTCAGAGGCTTTAAAAATTTAAGACAATTTAGGAAAAAAATTTAGCAAGTACTTTGTCATTCAAATGAAACACCTCACTGCCTCTGCATTGACTGGAGTTAGTATCACAGTGATTGCTCTAACTTTCTCAGGATCAGGTTTTAGTCCCTCACTGGTGAATTTGTGCACAAGTTAAGTCACTTCCTTCAAATGCAGTTTTACTTTATCCTTCCCAAGGGTCACATGCTGATCCTGACATCTCAATAACAGACCTCTCAGGTTCTTTTCATGCTTCTTAAGACCTTCAAATGTCTTGCCACAGCCAACTACTCTAAAGTTATCATGTATAACCTTCCCTCTGCTCAACCCTTCTGCAAACTGATGCATCAATCTTTGGAACACTTCAGGTGCTAATAAGATACCAAATGGCATTCTCAGCCATCTGTACCTACCAAAAGGTGTGTTACAACATGTAAGTATGTTGACTCTTCATGCAGATGAATGTGCCAGAATCCTGATTTCACATCAACAACTGTGAACACTTTGCACCAGAGAACTTTGTTGCAATCTCCTCAACTGCTGGTATAGGATATATCTCACTTTGAATTGCTCGATTGAGATTTTTTGAATCCAGACATATGCTAAGACCATCATTCTTCTTGTGAACCACCACAATTGATGATACCCACTTGGTTAGACTGAATAACTTGGCAATTATCTTCTTGTGTTGCTATGCAGAGTGTTATCAGGTATTGCAATCACACTGCCACATCAGTAGGGGGCAATCAAACTATAGAAACTTTACTTTATTCCACTACATGGTAAGATTGTCTGCAAGATGATGTGCACCACTGAATAGTAGCCTCAGATGAATGTTTCCTTTTTTTTCAATTTTCACTTGACAGGTACTGAGTTGACACATTTTCAGTTGATTGTTTTTCAATTGACAATTGATATGTTTTCACTTTTGTAGGTTCAGTTGACTGGGTAAACTTAATTGTTGAGATGCTTTCAATTGATAGTTTACAGTTTATAATTTTGCAGTTGACATGCTTCTAGTTTGGGATAAACTATTTTCAATGTTGCCAAGCCATATCAACGTAACTTTAAACTCAGATTTAAGCCTAATTTTTTTTGTTGTTTTTTTGGTGATTTTTTTTTGTCATCCACTGATGGTTGTCCACAGGTCATTGTCCAACGGTTATCCACTTGTTGTTGTCCACTAATTGTTGTCCACCAGGTTATCATCTGCTGGTAGTTGTCCACCGATTGTCATCAGTAGAGCATCATCTGCTGGTTATTGTCCACTAGTTTTCATTCTCTAGTTGTCGTCCACCAGTTCTCATCCACCTCGTTGTCATCTCCCAGTTGCCATCCACATGCTGTATACTGTGATCATTATGTTGATTATAAATTTACACATTGGATAGTGATCACTAATTAATCATTTGTGACAGGTTTCTCTGATATTTATGATTACTTATTTATGTTAATGATGCCTCTGGTAGGAGTATGTTCCTTCATGTAATGCATTAATATTATTGTACTAATTTAGTATTCTTGTAATTAGTGAAAATATTGCCAAATATCACCCCATTCCTTTATTATGCTGAATTCGAAGGAAAACAGTTGTGCATTCAAGTATTCATTTTATTAAGGTGCTGAATCTTAATTTTTTTCTTCTTCCCAACCATTAATGTACTAGTATAGACCCTCTGCCCTTTGAGTAACTTATCTAATATTGTCATGAGCACCCTAGGTGGCACCCTAGGTGGCACCCTAGATCCACCAGTGTATATGCAGCTCTAACCACTGCTTTGTCACTGTGAATAGGACTCAAAAACTTGTTTTTACTTGTAATCTCAATTATACATTGAAATATCAGGGGGATTTTTTTTTCTTCACAGAGTCAAAGATATCTCACCTATGCAACACTTTACCAATTGTGGCACTGGGAAAGGATCAGGTCCACTTACTGACCTGGAGTATTTTCTGGATGGTCTGTGAACCAGTTCTTATTTTAAGCATCATTTTACATTTGCTTGCCAGTGGGAATTTTTACCTTGCTTTAATAAGTTCACAGATCTAATGTTACTTTCTTGTTGATCTTGTTGATCTTGTTGTTCTTATGAAACTTCCTCCTACCACCAGTGCTAAGGTCCTTGGTTAAACTCCTGGTCATGGTTGAGTTGGTTGAGTTGGTTGAGTTGGTTGAGTTGGTTGAGTTGGTTGAGTTGGTTGAGTTGGTTGAGTTGGTTGAGTTGGTTGAGTTGGTTGAGTTGGTTGAGTTGGTTGAGTTGGTTGAGTTGGTTGAGTTGGTTGCAGTCGCAGTCGAGTTGGTTGCAATCGAGTTGGTTGCAGTCGAGTTGTTTGCAATTGAGTTGGTTGCAGTCGAGTTGGTTGCAGTCGAGTTGGTTGCAGTCGAGTTGGTTGCAGTCGAGTTGGTTGCAGTCTAGTTGGTTGCAATTGAGTTGGTTTCAGTCGAGTTGGTTGCAATCGAGTTGGTTGCAATTGAGTTGGTTGAGTTGTTTCCCCCCCACCCCCCACCCCCCCTTCCTCCCCCCCCCCCCCCACTCATCTTTTGTTTTTCTTTCCTTTTTTTCACCCACAAAGTCTAAAGATTAAATCATGAGTGGTATTTTGGCTGGAAATTTCCAGTCTGTGGTATTGTGGGTTTCTTTATAGAGATTGGTGCAGATTAAATGGCCAAGTAGTATAGTCAAGACTTAAAGATTATACTAAAGTGCACACTGAGGACAACTGTCCAGACAATCACATGACATTCTATTTTATGCATACATCAATCAATACAGGAAGAGGAAGTGAGTTTACAATCAAACATACCTTTACCACACAGTTCTGTTTTTTCTATCTGCATAAAAAAAATAACCCTACTTTACTATGCAGTATATATATATATATATATATATATATATATATATATATATATATATCAATTGAAGTGACTGCCAATTGCAAGGCAATGCATAACATATACTGTCTGATTATCTATTATAAAAGGAATTCATGTCTGTCCATAATGCTCAGCATGTTTTTAAATTAAGAAGGTACTTGTGGATAGAATGATGATAGTTGTAGTGGTAAAGTTATGCCAAGGTCATCACATTTTTTAGTTTCCTCTTTTTTGGGGGGGTCCTGAATCCCCCACATACCTACCATGGTGTTCTAACCTTTGCCCAACTTACTCACTGGTCAAGTTGTGTAGGCATGCCAACTTTAAGATCTCTAGGTCCAAGATTTAGGCAGTACGTAGCCACATATGTAGGTGCATGCCAATAACTGTTAGTTTAGTGAGTTAACCTAAGGCAATGCAAAGGGGAACTTACAAAAGCTCACTTCTATTATTAAAACTAACAACACTACATTATTTTTGATATGTATGGAATAGTCAAAGAGATAAATGATCAATCTTTGTATGGTCACTAGACTGAAACCATTGTAAAGCATTTTTGTATTAATATCTCCATATTTGTGAATGTACATGAGAGTAGGCCTTGACAGGATATGCTCGAATTTCAGCCTATTATTCTCTTCTTTTATGCTCCTAATATTCACCTCTTAAAATTTTTTTTTTAAATTAATATATCTATTGTTTTTCAATATACATATTTTTCTTAATTATGCTCACTGAAAAATGTAATTATAACAATCCTACTAATTCACTATTTGTTGGTCTGCCTGCCTGCACTATTGAATGATTTTATAACAAATAATCTAGCAGGGATTAAGCCCTAATATCTTGAGATACTATATTTGAAATGTGTAAGTAATATTGATAAAAACAAGAAGAAGAAAACAATACAAAAAAAAAAAAACCAAAAAAAAATTGACTTGTCTAATTACATTTTTCAGTCCCATATGGTAAAAGCCTTTTGGGTAGTGTTGAGTCAATTAGTAGTAGTAGTCTATGTTCATACTCATAAAGATTTTCTTTAGTGATCAGGCACAGTCCTTCATGAGTTTCACTGCTTGAAAAGATAGTAGTAACGTCACTGTACAATCAAGTAATGTGGATATGAGCAAATTTGAGAAAAAGCAATATCTCCATTGTCTGTCTGATGTCGAGCTTCACAAACAAAAAAAAAATTACTTGAGCCAAACCCTTTGACATGGGCTGGGTCTCTCTGGACTACACCAATTCCTGTGTTGATATATATATTCTGGAAAAATATATGTCTACTAGTGGAACATAAAAAAATGTCATGCAAAATGTGGATGAATGGTTGATCTGGGAATTCATCACTTTAGACTATTTACTAACTTGTGAGATGGTATTTCTTGTGGACAAGTTTACTTTTCCACTTTCAGGAAAAGCTACTGCTGCCAACAAGGGATACTTCTAAACATTAGGCCAAATGGTGTGGTATGTTGTAATCACTTCAGGAAAAGAAAATATGATAAACAGACAGCTTAAATAAATCAACATAGACATGCTTTGTTTATTTTAAAGGAAGGATTTTATTCAGTTTAGTTATTCAGGAAACTGCCATTCACTTCAAGCATAAACAAGTTCATTAACTTTCAGTCAGTGTCCTACACCATAACCACTTTTGTTGATCTTGATGTATTTTGAATGGTCTAGTGAATTGAAGGTTGGGTTAGCTATGAGATGTGGATGTGCTAGAGTTTGTACTGTGTAGGTTTTGGAGGACCCCCCCCCCCCCCTTTGTCAGTTTTCTTTCGGTTCACCTTCGCACATCAGGCACATCAGGCCTTGGGTGCAAATCATACGCTGAATGTACTCCCTGAGTTCTTGACATAGTTCAAAAAAGGTTTAATTTTTTGTCAATAGTATGCAATAACACAACGCTGCAACGTCTCAAGCCGTTCTTCTTCTTTCGTGTGCTTTAAATGACCAACTCAGTGTTGTTGAGCCATGCATTCATATCTGGGCTGACATTGAAGAGCACAGCTTCCCCACCAGTTGGGCTGTAGAGGGCACAGTTGTTGATGACATGGTCATCAGTCTGCTCAGGTTCACCACACTCACATGCTGAGCTGTCACAGAAGTCCCACTTCTTAATAGAAGGCTTGAAGCATCCAACTCTTCCTAGAAGTCTGTTGACCATAATCCAGTGCTGGTGAGATAAATTGTCACCCTTGACTCCACCTCCTGGGTACCAGATATAGTGGTGTAGGCCTGAACATCTGCGAAGTGTCTCTCCAAGATGCTGCGAGCCAGGCATGGTGTGGAAGATGATCGGGAGTAGAACAAATGAGCCCCTGTGCTGCCAGGTTATAGGGCTGTCTGAACTTGAGCCTGGATTGTGGGACTTCTGCAATGGTGGCATTGTGAACTATATGCTGTTAGTCTGATGCTGCTTTCCTAGCTAACGCAAGTGTGGCTGCTTGCCATCTGAGTTTCGGAGGCGCGATCCTTGCAAGGCATTGTGTCGTCTAGGAGAAGAGGCATGATTTTTGTTTGCGTATAGGAAATTGATAGCATGTATGCATTGGGGGGGGGGGGGGGGGGGAGGTAGATGGAGTGGAGAAGGAATATGAGAGATGGACCACTGACTCCCACACTCAATTTCTTATGTTCATTTCTGTGTGACCCTTTACCAAAGGATGGAGTCACATAGTACATTAATGTTTATAATGTATAGCCAATGCTAAGAAAAGCTCACAATGTTAAAATGTACATTGTGATGTTACACTGGCAGACTTGCCAACCTTATGAAACCTTTCAGCAGGAATATTTGTCAAATTCAATAGGATTTATCTAGTTTTAGCAGGACAACCATGCCCCCTTTCATTTTAACCTGAATGTTTATTTTAAAGAAAATATAGTCTTTAGATTGATGACAGAATCAGAAGATAATAATTATAACAATTATGTTGAATTGAAGCTATCTAATTTTTCAAGCTTTTCATAATTACTAATTAGCATTTTATAGCAAATAGTGTTACATAAGATGTTTACATTATTATTATTGTAAAATTTATCAGAAAGCATGTCCCAGACTGTAGAGGGTTCTAACTGACTTCCATCTTCTCATTCAATCTTCTGGACATTGCTCAGAATCAGCATTTGAATGTGAAAGTACCAGCAAAACCTAAGAGTACAAACTGAAATCTCCTTACATACAGTCTTGGCCTTCTTAGAAACTGGGCTGATGGCTATCAAGTATTCTAAGAAACATGCTGATGATGATGACAACATGGAACATAAAAAACTATAAGATGAACAGTTGTAACTGCTCAAAACTTATTAGCCATTGTATCTAATTTTTGTATGTATTTTTAGCATACCATTTGGGATGTGTTTATTGAGTGTAGTCCTTCTGCGGAAAATAAATTTTGAAATGGTGGAGCAGTTCAATATTTTTACATAAATTTTCTTTGGTGAGATTGCCAGTATGAAGTTGAAAATTACATTAAAATAATTTTAAGATGAAATATTTATTCACTTACAATATCAATAGAAATTGATGTCAATATCACAGTTGATACTTATCAGCTATTTGTATTGACACATTCTAACTGCTTAAGTGCAACAAGAGCTCAATTCAAATATGAAGGGAAAATGGAATATCATGACAGAATAAAATAATAAATCATGTTGGATACAAGTATTAATTTTAAAAAATGTATTAATTAGTATTCCACACTAACGAGATACACAAATTATATATTAAGAATATAATTAGGTCCTAAGTTGTTATATTATTGTTTGTCTTTTTTTGTTATGAACATTAAAATTTTATCTATATATATTTTAACCAATTAATCAAAAATGTATTAACATTATGCTATTGAAAAAAAGTGTACTCATTTGAAAAAAAATAACTGACCTTTATAAACTCAAGTGAGATGCTCCAACCACAATGATTCTTTTCAGTACAATAATTGTCAATAGATTGAATTTTGTAGAGGGTTCTCTAACTTTCATTCATCATTGGTTCAGTTATTTTTATTTTTTATTTTTTTTTTTTGTTTTTACTAACCAAGCCTTCATAGTTATATTTATTGCAAAAATAGAACTATTTTATTGTCTACAATCATCAGTTCTGACTCCAAGGCAATATACACTGGATGAACTAATACTACAGGTTTTTGGCAGGATACATGCATATTAATTTGGGACACAGATACCTTACTATAATTTTCAATTTGTCTGTCTCTATGTCTGTATGTATGCGTATTCTTTATTTCCTTCCAGATGCCTGAAACAATTGTTCCGAAAATTCGAAAGGGTGCTCACAGGACAACTGGTCCTGTTTAGGAAGGAATAGGTTAGGGCTATGGCTAGGGTATGGGTCCATTAAATTAATTCTCCTGTAATAAAAATTTTTATGTTTACATAGTGTAAAAAATTTGTTAAAAACTCCATCTGGACAGTAATATGTGGTGTAACCCCTCCATTCCAAGTGTTCCTAGACCTGTCTGTCACAGGTACTTACTATGTGATAGTTCATGTGTAATAAGATCACATTCAAAGGGCATTTGGGGAGGAAGTGTTTACAAATCACACAAGAATTTCAAAAGGTCATGAATTACCAACAATGCATCATAACATTCACTTTAGAAAAGAGGCAATGCCTCTCATATCCCATCCTCCCTCTATGTGTACTGGGTACTTCTCTAGAAAAATTATTAACAATAAGTAACACATATTTTAGCATTGCATTCATCAACTGGATATAAAATAATTTAAACCACAGGTCAGAAGGAGTTGAAAGTACAGTTTCAATAACTGTATGGGATGTATCAGGTGATGTACTGGTACACCCTGGCTCAGACAAGGTATGGATTGGCACATGTGTATGCACATGCTAAATACCAGGTGTTAGAGGACATAGAAATTCACCTGTAGGAATCCAATATCATCAGTGTGTCCTTGCAGAGTGGAAATGCATGTTCCATCATCCAGATCCCTGACCTTCAACAAGTTGTCGCGTGCACAACTCACCACTTTACCGTTACCACACTGGATACTGCATGCTCCCACCCATCAACACATACACACATACACCCAAACGCACAGCATCATTATTGTCATCACATAGAAGCACATAAATACCATCACACAACTGTTGGAGTATACTTGCAGAGTGCCAATGCTCGTCGAATCCACTAAAGCCCAGACCTTTACCCAGAAGTCATATGCAGCACTTACTGCCTTATCACAGCACACTGCATGTGCATGCTGCATGCACTCACACATCCACCTACACACATAAACACACACAACATCTTCATCATAACAATCACATCACACACACACTCATCATCACACAACTGTTAACTATTAAGTAATCAGAGATATCACTGCTCTATCATGACACCATGCTATTACACATAGGCTATCCTTTTCCAATACTCACTTTTCACCCAAAGAAATGCTAACACATAACACACATCCACTAAATATAAATATCACAACATCCCACAGTAATAGTAATTTGATACACTCAATGCAATAACAACTATAAACATCTCACCATTCCACAGAGGTTTAGTGTCCATCCAGTTTCTTCAGACATTTACCAGTCTTGATATCCCACAGAAGCATGGCAACATAGCATGTGCTTACAACTATGAAAAAATACATCAAAATTACAGCAGTAATCCATCTGTTGAATTATTCTTTTTATAGATAAAAGGAGCACCTGGTTACATTTATCTGTAATAAATTCTTGGTGGAGCTTGTTGCAATTCAAGATAGGCTATTATTAAATGAGGTTGCTGATTCAGAATGGCCGATATTCTAAGGGAAATGTTGCTATTAATTGGAGTATGTACTCATGCACACATTGTACAAGAAAGTACACAACAAATTCAAGGGTACAGGAAGATTTAGGAAGTAAACAACAAAAATGGCAGCTGCTGAGGAACAAAAATATAAATGATGGAGTTTTTTTTTCAGGCCTTCATTCCTTATTTGTTTCCAGATGTCCATTGCAGCTTAGCCTGCAATTATCAAGGCAACAATTGTCAAACAAACTGACTATTGCCTCTCTGGCAATTTTCATCCTTTAACTTATCAAGCCACAGGTTAAACATAAACAAAGATGGAAGTGCAAACAGGTTGAGGTATGGCGTGGTGAGACATTACCCATTTTAATCTCAGAGTCAAGTTGTGTATGCATGCAAAGATTCATGTGTCCAGGTACAAAGGTTTGAGTTATAATGGCAAAGATATTCTCTTCAGAATATTTGCTCCCCATTGAGCCATTATTGGAAGCTTTACAGGTTTATATCTCTTGCAGAGGTGGATCCAGAATCTTGTAAGGGAAAGAAAGGTTCTGGAAAAACGTAATTGCATGCTGTCACATGCGGGAAAACTTGTATGAATACTCACTCCTTTTTTCTCTATGATATATAGCTTAAGTTATGGTTTTGTATTTTCTATTTCACATAAGTCTCTCAGATCTGGTCCTCAAATAATATCTAGAATTTTCTAATTGAAAACAACTTATCATATTACAATCAAATACAGCTATCTTTATGTTGCATAAGCTGTCACATATTATCATTATTATACTTTGTAGGTAGAGGGTGAATGTAAACATACTTATTGCTATCAAAATTTAGCATTTTTTGGTTGGTGGTACTATTTTTTAATATTAGTGTGAGTAGCCTGGTAACTTAATACCACAAATTCCCCTGAAAGGCTTTAATGATTAAATTTTCATTTAAAACTTATAATGAATGAACATATAAAAAGAGAGGTCTTGCACAAAGATCTGTGGAAAAATGATCATTTAGAATACATTGAATGAGGATGTAGTTGTGGAAATATTTACAGCTTTTGGGCTTCCATACTTTAAAAATATTTAGTTGTACCTGCATGTTACAATAAATTTTAGGTTTTCCATACAGTAAAAGGATTTGGTTACAACAAACTTTTATCTATCTACAAAGGGAAAAATTTTTTTAAAATCCATTCTTGAGCAAAACTAATGGATATACGCTGCCCCCCCCCCCCCCCCCTTTCGTAGCGACATTGCAAGAGTCCTAGATTGGGTGCCACAGGTAAAAATCATAATATAAACTGTCATATTTGCCTTACGACTTCATAAACCAAAATATTATAACCAGCTTACTGGCACAAACCCAGATAGAATAGTTGAATCTTTACCAAGCTAAATGTTGAAAATATTATTGTGGCTCATTTTCCTTTTGAGAGATAACATCGTAAGTCATTTTGAAGCATCCGGAAGTGTAGCGTTACACTCAATATCTTCAATCCAAAGAAATTACCACATGTTTAGATATGATTTATCATGTTATGGAGATGAGTCCATTTAGACACTTCTTCCCAATTTGGGGAGTTAATTTCAAACAAAATGCTGATAAACATGTTTCCAAACTCAGGTAAAATATTAGTATCAGTCAGTCTATTTCAGTTGCAACTGCCTATGCTGCAAGAAGCTTTTAATACATTGATATAATGCTAGTTTTTCACACCTGATAAAAAGTGAGATTTATCTACAGATGCATTGATTGATGATGTGCCTTGAAAAAATTATAATAGCTTTGGAATAAAATGAGAAGAAAAATAGCTTTTAGATCATTAAAATCATTATTATTTCTGCACATTGCAGTATTCTGTATTTTGTAACCACTGAAATTTGAAAATATTTGAACCCAATACTCCAGGGGTGGCAAGCCTGTGGTTAGATAGGTGAATATCTTCCCAGCTCCCCCATTTAAATAAAACCCCTGATTATTATTTCTAGCTTGCAATGATGACCCTTCTAACGTGCAGAAGGTAAGAGGATCAATCTTTCTGCAAGCCATAAAGGGTGGCACTACAGAGTGAATATACAACACCAATGCCAATAACAAATGCAAGGACAATGCATTGAGATCTTAGTAGTCTTCTCTAATGCTGGTGAATCAACAGAAAATCTATGCTATTGGAAATACTATAATCTGCAGTCGCATGCTGTGGTAAGTTAGTGTGATAAAACGTCACAGATTAACTGAGAGAGCAAAGATGATCTGTTAATGACTATTGACTCAGGTTCAAAATACCTTATCTTCATTTTTATGATTGTATTTCCATCTCTGTCTCTCTGTCAGTTTATCCATGTGTTCATGGCAATGGGTCAATGATAAAATATTACCCCTTTTTTAAAATGGCGAATAGAAAAAAAAAAGAAGCTAGCATGAATTACCACCAGGAAGAGTAATGGAGAACTATGAAGACAACTATTCCATCAGCATGGAATAATTGCCATTGAATAATTACAGTGGTGCATCCAAAAAGTTGCACGAAGGATAGCTTCAAACAAATTTCAGGCAGCTTGGGCATAGAATTCAAAATGAATATTTTTTAAGCCATCCACTGCAAGCCATTCTTGTGTCACCATTTCTTTCTCTGCTTCAGTTACATAAGTAAAGTTGGCAGTCTGATAAGTAGCGTTGGTAGGAATTGCTGAAGCTCTACAATTTCTTGCCTTTTTTTCTTCTTTCTGAGATTTCCTTGTTTATTTTTTACTTGGGAGAAAGGTGGAGAGAGCACTTGCAGAATTGCCTGCCTGCCCCCCCCCCCCCTCCCCCCCCCCCTGGATCAACCAATAGTATTGGAATACTCTATGGGACAAAGTTAAGTAGGTATAGTAAATATTGATGTTATTTATCAGTCCAGCATTTATACTAAACCAGTGAAATAACTGCCTATGGGCGCTTTTTAGATGTTTTGGCCCATCTCTGGTGGGCTGAGTCACAAGAATGTCTACTTTGAATACATATGTACTAGACTTTTGAACAAAAAGTAAACGTGATCAGGTCCAAGAATATTTTTGGAAGTACCATTTGTAAATTTTTAGCCAGATACGTGTAAAGGAAAAAGTGTGGCAAGATGACATCCACCCGATATTATTTGCAGAGTCAAGTTGTGTCTGCATTCCAAAGTTTTAAGCCTTTTGCTTTTTTTTTCTGTAAAAGTATCATTTTTGGCTTTTTTGGATGCAGAAAGGGGTTTGGTCATATAGATATGCTAATGATGTCCAACTGGTGATAATGATGGTAACCACTCCATGTTATTCACAGAGTCAAGCTGTGTCTGTATGCCAAAGTTTCAGGCCTGTAGCTCCATTCAGTTTTCTGGTAAGGTGCAATTTTGTTTGTTTCTAATACAGAAATGGGTGTGGCCTATGGATATTCTGATGATATTCCCCTGGTGACACTAATTCTTAATATATATGGGTTAGTTGGTCTAACCTCAAGTGTGAATTGTGGATAAATGGAAAAACAGACACACAGACACACTATTCACACTTTATAGTATAGATCATAAACTAGAAAAGCAGTGAACGATGGCTCTTTTTTCATGAATTTTTTTCCATCACAATGACCAATGTACAATTTAATAGAATTGACCAAGTTGATTGTTGTGGCTATAGTAATGATTAATTCAGAATCATTATCGACAGTATTGCCTTGTTAGTATCAAGTTTGAAATTCGAATAAAAAAATTTTAATAAGAGGCACAAGATTACACTGGATGTTAATTGAAATTGATTTTAGATCACAGTTAAAATTTGTCAGCTATGTTTAGCAACTTATTGTAACTGCTAAGGGCCACAAAAACTTGATTTTAATATAAAGAGTGAAGATGAAATATTGTGACAATGAAAAACAAAATCAATTAATTAGGAAAATTGAATACAATTAATATAAAAGTATATATGTATATAAATCAATTTAAAAAAATATATATATATATATGTATATATATACATACACACACATATATTAGTTCACCAAGCTGACAAGATACGCATATACATTAAATTAATAATAAAATTTTGAAATAAGTTGTGATCTTTTTAGGTTACAAGCTTGTTATTACTGAAATTTCATCTATATAACTACATATATATATATATATATATATATATTTTTTTTTTTTGTTTCTTCCAAAAAATATCAATATTTTGTGCTATAGAATCACCCCTCCTCCCCCCCCCCCCCCCCCCCCCCCCCCTTCCCCCTTCTATCTTTTCCCCCTACGCTGGCTTAGATCCTCCCTCTATTTAAAGAGTGCAATAAGCTAAAGCGAGGTTCAAAGGTCAATAGTTTACAAATATTTTGCAAATTTAAATTTAAGGGTTGCATTGTGCTCACCCTTAAACTTTAAGGTTGTTAGCTGAGCTCATTTTTTATAGCGCAATAATTGCATTTATAGAGCTATATTTTAGTAGCTATCATTGCAGAGCAGCTGTATTTGGTAGAGCTCTATTTGGAAAGGACAAATCGTTCCACCACAAGGACACCAGAACAAGAGGTGGTTCATTAGACAATCATAGAAAAACTAAACAGTTGGCAAGTCTGTAATGTTGACAGTTTTTAGAAAGAGTCTGGTGAGCAACATTTATTCACACAAAGGAGTTCATCTCATTATATTTCAAGTATTTATCAAGGAACAACTGAGTATTCCGCATCTTGAACAGTGAACACACTGCAGCATTATAGTGGCCAAAAACATTTTCTAAGTAAAAACATAAGTACTAATTCTAACCTCGCTTTCCATCCATGGCCATGTGGCGCACAAAAGAGGTGTGGCCATTCAGAATATGTCGGCAAGAGCCTCTTTCAGCATTCCATACCTATGCATAAACACACACACTCACATCATACTATAATGGAGTTAAAGTGTTTATATATATACATATATACATATATGTGCAAACTCCTCCCAGAGGAAAGGCCAAAGGCTACCAAATTTAAGTGAAGGATTTTGGGGTCCAGGGGGTTATTGCTATCTATTTTATTTCATAAAATTGGACACTTTTGGCCTACTATGGCTGGGTTTTTTGATGGGGAGGGGGGTGGGGGGTGGGGGAGGTGATGATGAGTAATATATAGAGTACTACAGACTTCATTTATATAGACACTGTGCCCATCCCAAACCCTATTAACTCAGGCAAAGTCCCATGCCACACCACTTCATGCATAAATGTATTTATTGCACACAATTTTAGACAATGGAGATGAGCAAAAACAAGAGATTATCAAGTTAAACCTGAGCTAATTTCACATTTCACGTAGCACTTGGCTGGATGGCCATCATATTGAAGTTGTTAGTGCATTCAGATGTTTGGCATATGGAGTCCCAGTAACTGGGTAAGCATTATTAATTACATGTGTTTGGGACAATGTGTAATTTGATGCTAGCCATGGCATCAGAAATTTGTTTCAGCTGCCAAAATCTAATTGAAGAGGCAATCAGGCCAAAATTTAAGTGGCACCTATGTTAACATTGGCCAAGCAATGCCAAGTATATGTAGGTAGGCAAGCGGGCAGGTAGGCAGGCGGGCGGGACACGCACCCACCCACCCACCCACCCACCCACACACCCACACACCCACCCACACACCCACACACACACACACACACACACACACACACACACACACACACACACACACACACACACACACACACACACACACACACACACACACACACACACACACACACACACACACACACACACACACACACACACACACACACACACACACACACACACACACACACACACACACACACACACACACACACACACGCACGCATATGTGAACTCCTCCCAGAGAGATATTAGGGTCCAGAGGATCATCTCTAACCCTTTTTTCCCCCTTCAAAATTGACCCCACCTGGCATATTCCGGGTGGATTTTTTAAATTTTTGGTGAGGAGGAAGGGGTGGGGGGTGGAGAGAAGGAGGGACTACATGAGTAATGTGTGAGTACTACCAACTACATTTTTATGAAGACACTCCAAATGAGATCAGCAACACTGTCCCCAAACCCATTAACTTAAAATCCTTTTTAAATGGCCAAATCCCACTATTCCCACTGCTATGTGCTTTCTAAAACTACTAGATATGCACTTTCAGCAGACAATCATGTGCTGCAGCCCAAGTAAGGTGGGCCTAGCTAGCAGTCAAAGCCAAAGGCTGTGGATACAGGTTAGTATACATAATACATGCATGAGTGCACACAGTATAGAATTCAGCCACATAATTATGCCTCAAGGGGTCATCAAACATGTGGGCAGTAACATGAGAATGCAATAGACAACATTCCTCCCCTAAAGTGTAAATTACAATACATTATTAATTGATTTACCAAGTGTGGCAATTTACCTCTTATTAAGAAATATAATGTACTAAATGTGAACCACAACTGTTTCAGTATGGACAATTCTATTTGAACAGGAGCTAATAAAAAAGAGTTCAAATGTGAACTACTCCAATCTCATATGCTGAAGAATACATAAAATGGAGAAGAATTTTGTCAATTAATTTGAGTTAGAATGTGGTTAACTTTAATTAACCAGCCAATAAAAGTTCAGTTGTACAATTCTTATACAGATATTTACATGCACACACACACACACACTAAGGGTAAGTGCTTCATTATGTTACCTGTAGAGTCATGTGAACAGAGCCACTTATAACTGTGCTGCCATCGAATTCACAGCACAAGGGCCATCCAGTGTGACCAATCAGAGTCTTCAATGGCTTCAGGGAGAGATAATATTAAAATTACTTGACAAGTAGTGTCTGAGTACAAATAAATACCAGGAGAGCTGAGGTTTTGAATACTATAGTACATCTATAGTACATAGACTCCACAACAAATTTAACACAACACAAATTAGAAGACATATCACCTCATGATCACAATACAAACACAAACAAAGAGTGAATATAAGCTGTGACAACTAGTCTCAACATTGAAGCAATAACCTTGCCGGTAATAGCATTCCACACTTGCAGCATGTTATCTCGCAAACCACACACGATCCTGTTACCAACGAACTGCCAACAATATATCTGCAGTTAATGCACCAATTAGCAAAAATCATATCATAGGAACAAGTGAATGGTCACATGACCTGCCTCATGATCATCATTCATTTTCAAGGTTTGTAGGCAGTCATCTGAAGTCACCTCTGCTGTTCTCCAATTGTGGTTAACTTTCATCTTAATGATGATTGTCTGCACAAGAATGAGTAAGAACAGCTCACAAGCATGGTGCATAAATGTGTACTTGTTATTCCTTATTCATCTATTATTGTTGCTGAATTGACAGAGCTAGTGATGGCATCATAGGGGTATTATCTAGGTGAATGGAAGGGGGGCCAGGAACAATAGGGGCAGGATCTGGAATGGGGTTAAAAACCACCTTATGAAGTGTAAAAATATGATGTCATGTATTAATGTGCTATCATAAGGTATGCACCTGCTTCCACTGGTTGTCCGTCATTGCTTCTGATGGTCTGCTTCTCGCATAGGCTTTTACAATGGAGTTGTCTATATCACATTCTTGGCACTTTCTCCTCCACAATCTAGATAAGAAGGTGGAAGGGTGGGAAGGGGAAGAAGAGGCTACATATTCTGATCCATAATCTGATATTTTCCAGATGTGTGTCGATTTAAAGCTCCACATGACAAATGTATTCAACCTGTCTCTACTCACAGTTATGTTGATGCAGTTTGTGTTAGAATACTCCACCACTGACTCATGCAATACACACTCTACAGGTACTTTCTCTTCATGTTAACCCATCAACCCCCCCCCCCCCCCCCCCCAATTTTCATGTTGGGGCAGCTACTAGCAGGTCTTTGGGTGCCAGAAAAAAGATAGAATATGGAGACTCACCTTCAATGAAGATTGGGGGGCGAGGACAGGATGGGTTGGGAAGGGCAGGGTTATCATGAGACGGGAAGGGATTGGGAAATATTAATAAAGTAGACAAAATATGTTCAATTTTAATTAGTAACCATCACCCAATGCTTACCACTGTGAAACACTTAAATTTCACTAGAAAATTAGATAATTATAGTTAAAGAATAGTGTAAAATAGTTATTATGCCTCTTTTTTTCTATTCATTTTTTTTATTGCTGCATGTATTTACTCGCTGGATTACAAAGTCACCAACAGTAGCATCACCCTCAAAACCAAGGACTGTAAAGCATAAAAAGCCTAGTCAGGGATTGACCAAATATATATATACATATATATCTATATATATGTCTGTTTGTCTGTCTGTATGTTTGCACCATCATTCTGATCAAGGCTTGAAGTGAATTTCAATTAAACATAGCAAGTTGATTGATTTTGACTCAAACTAATCATGGGCAAAAAATTTAGAAAAGTTTAACATGGTAATGTGAAAAAGCCACAAATGATAATTTGGCCAGAAATACCTTTGAGCTACAGATATGAAACTTTGTATGTGTTCACAATTGACTCTGGCAGTAACATAGGCTTGG
The DNA here is from genome assembly GCA_963969325.1 of Lycopodina hypogea. Taxonomy (NCBI): domain Eukaryota; kingdom Metazoa; phylum Porifera; class Demospongiae; order Poecilosclerida; family Cladorhizidae; genus Lycopodina; species Lycopodina hypogea. The sequence continues at coordinate 14,259,596 of OZ017783.1, forward strand.
TCCAACCTGGCCACACCTCTTCCTCTGGTCATTTCATAATTTTTTTAAATGCCTGAAATGGTACTTCGGAAATAATACATGGACCTTGGAGTTAGACCCATGAATCCCTATACATTCAAAATCAGTTTCATCTGGGAAACATTTTAAGTACATCTTTAAGGCCACACCATTACTTTTGTTTATGGCAGTGTAAACAAAGCCAAAAATGGTATTATTACCAAATAAACTCTTGGAGCTACAGAGCTAAAACTTGGTGTCAATAACAAAGATGGCTTTGTCATTGGCAGTTTTCCACCTGGTCACACCTCTTCCTATTTGTGTGTGGTTGAAAATGTCAGTTGACACCTGTGGAATTTTTAGATAATGACTGAGTGCTAAAGACACAATTCTAACTATCAGAAACATCGAGGTTCCACTTTTCCTGATTCATACATATGTGTACACATATGCATTTATTTATATTGTATGTTCATCAACTTATACATCAAGCACCAAACCATATGAAGCCGTCTTCAGGATGCACACATCTTACAACTGTGTTTTTTCTGCCAAGTATATATTTGGGCCACTTGGACATACCTCTTCCTTTGGATGGGTGTGTCCACAAAGCCAAAATGTTACTTAATAAAATCTTTGGATCTCACATCTAAAAATTGGCCATTATACACATAATGGCTTGGAAAGAGACAAGGATTGGGTCCCACATGGCTATATACAATTCTCTGGGAGTGTTGGGCTAAAATTACAAAAAATCGTAGTTGACAAATGGTATTTGGCCAAACTCTTGGACATACTCATTCATAGGGAGGGAGTGGGTATATATCAATGTGACCACAACAGATATGGGCTGAGCATTATGACAAACCGAAGTAGCAGTGTTTTTAGGTTGCTATTTTGCAATACTTATTTGGGGTTTCTTTTAGCATTTGGAGTGCAATAGCTTGCACATGCTCCATTAACAGCTTTCATTAGAATTGTAACTGATCTAGAAATCCATCTAAGTCCACAAAAAAAGATTATAGGAAGTTATAAGTCAGAAGTTATATTAGTGTGTAGTTTGTGGGCCCAAAACATGATTCCTGAGAGACAGACTATATTTTGAGCCAAGGAGAGATATAGCAACAAAATGAAAGGAAGAACCAGGGGAGGGAGTTTGTGGAAGAAAAACAGGCAGTGAAAAGGAAAGAGGAGGAAGCTCAACCAGAAGAGCAGAGACCTAGGTGAGGAGAGGACACTGGGGACAGAACAGACTGCTGAAAGTGGAAAAAATCCATAACTACAGTAGGCAGACAGTAGATGAATGAATTCACTACATGTGCAGCTTCAGAAGAAGAAAAGGATAGGGGGTTGTAGCAAGGAAAGGAGTGATATATCTAATTAAAAAGCAGCACCATGTTACAAAGACCGCTACTATTGCATGCCCCATTAAAAATTGTGAGTACAATACTCCAGATGTGGACCCTGTGCTGGCTGCAGCCCTCATCACAGAAAGGAAATTGTCCATGGCTCAACTAACACTAGTGCAATGTCAGCTAGAGCTGAAAAGTGAAACAATCTAATGTAGCCACCTGGTTAAACAGAAGATTGGCAATACTTCAGGTCAAGATTGAGTTACTACAAGAAAGCAACTAAACAATCTGGTGTAGCTAGAATAATCCAGCTACTGGACTACTGTGAAAATTAGCTTTAGAAAGATTTGACTCGGTGTGCAAGGGTGACCCTTACAGCAAAGACAGAGGACAATGTGTTTGCAACAATAAAAGGATTAGAAATCAGTGAGTAGAATGTCATGATGGCCAGAGTGGTGCTACACATCATAAAGCAAGGCAGGAATGAACTTATTAATGCTCACAGAGCCAGGATTCGAGGACAGGCAGGTTCATGTAGATTCCACAAAAATGTTCTGAATGTGAAGCTGATGTAGAATATGCTAAGGCTATACTCAGAGATGCACTGTGTCAGGGGCTGAAAGACTCAAAAATACAGCTCAATCTCCTTGATGATAAAAACAGGGACATGTCCCTGGAATAGGTGTGCAGAGTTGCGAAAGCTAAAGAAGCTGGAATGGAGTCTTCTTTGGTTCCTTATCATCATACAATAGTTACCAGAAACAACACCAAAATGGATGGTGAAGTATGTAGCCATTTACCTCCACAGCGAGTAAGGACATGAAGTCACTTTGGAAAATGGGACTGCTGTTCTCCATGAAGTGTTTCTGCTTGTGGAATCACACCTGAGGAAAGACATTGAAGGAGGGGTGAGGGAGAGAGAGGGGCAAGATTAGTAAGGTTGAGGGGTAAAGTAAATAGCCCAATTAGTTCACTTACATATATCAGAAGGTCCACAGCTATGATGTAAGGTAGCCCTAGAGACAAGTAGTGAAGGGGTCAGTTGTGACTTTCTAGTAGATGCGCCCCAGATAGTAGGAATAATAATTAATTAAGGCCACGTGAAATAATATTTTTGTTTTGCCAGTGCAGATTTGGTGAGAGTTTTCCCCGTGCTAGGAGTTCTCACCTGCCATCTGCGCATGTGCCAGTGGAATGAGATCCCCCCTCACCACACAGCTATGGCTAAGAGTTCTCACCTACCATCTGGCATGTGCCAATGGAATGACAAACCCCCTTATCACACAGCTATGGCGTGGAAAAGTTCTCAGTGATGAGAGTTCTCAGGATAGTGTTGGTTGGTACAGGAAATGGAGGGAAAGGCAATAGCTATGGCTTATTTACCTTAAGACCTCAACTTATAGCAATATCAGTAGCTGGAGGGGAGGGGACAGTGTGGCATTAACCCCCAATCCTCCACTACCTTTTTGGGTTGTAAGGAATTGTTTGTCACTGTTTATATTGGGAAATGGCGTTTCAACCTCCCCCCCTCCCCCCCCCCCCCCCCCAATAAATTATGTGCTTCCACCCAGGAATATCAAATTCCATGGTACAGTGAGTGTGAAAATGAAGCAAAGATCACCTATAAGGTTTCTTTGTACTGGGTTGTTGTAAATTCATGCTAATTATTTAGTAGAGAATAGGGTGGAGTCCCTGGTCACTAAAATTCCAGACTTTTGATCTGTCCTACATACAGTGGGATTTATCACATTTCAGGTTTTTAATTCCTATGACATCTTTTTATAACCTTTTACAGACTGAAATTTCATAAGTCATACAAAGTATATGGTGGATTTTACTAGAGTAAATATTTCACCTATCCAAATCACATCAGTCATGTAGGTTACATTTCACAAATAAAACATTTCACTTATCAACAGAGATTCTGGACATGCCCTACAATTGGATACATTGATTTTTATGCCACTGTAAAACAAAAAAATATTACACTCTGTATACTCAGAATACACTTATGCATATCAAGTATCACTTTGAAAAGGAAAAAAAAGAGATTATCATAAGGCACTTTAAAGTGTCCCATAACATAACTATAAAATAGCATACATTTTTTAAAGTGGATTATTATATATATATCTTATTACATGTATAATTTTCCTTCTTTAAATATTACAAATTTTTTTACAATGATATCCAGTAATGAAGTACATGTTACACTCAGTTATCATTACATGGTGCAATTGTTCTACACTTCTTCAGAATCAGATGAACCATCATTCAGTGTTGGTTTGATTGCTTGATCATTGTGATTGAATATCCATGTTGGAATGCCAGCAGGGAACAGTATCATGATGGTAGAGTCACTATATGCTCTTGGCTTAGTCGAAGCTTTTTTCCTTCACTTGTAACATCCTTTCTTAATCTTTCAGTGGTTCTGTTTAAAATGGAAGACTCCAACTTGGGCAGTTTTGAGCTAACTAGTTTCTTTCCATTTCTTGCTCAGACATTATGGCTGTCTCTGAACGCCTCTCAAACAGCTGTAAATCACAAATAATGGCAAACTAATGCCTCATACAAGCATCTCTTCAACTGATATTACCTGGACAAGTTCAAATATTTTATCATGCATTATCAAGGTGTGTGGGGGGGGGGGGAAGGGGGGAGGGAGGGGCATGATGGAATGGGGTGGTAGTAAGTTCAGAGTTCAATCCAATGGGACAGGTACAGAAGAAGCTTCTACCACAAATTCCTTCATCTTGTACCCAAGTTATAGTGCAGATATTAATTGACAAACTTCCCAAAAAGGGTACTTGTTTAGCTATCTATGTTATACGATTGTTAAGTTATGTCCAATTGTCTTATTGTAATAGTTGAGAAGATTTGTCATTGATTCACCATTGAACTGATATTTGACGTTAAGGCTAAGCATATGGGACTGGAGAAGGTGGGGGGAGGAAAGTGGGTTATAAGATTCTTATCCTACCCATATTTCAATTTCTATATAGACTGCAACCATGACAACACACATAGAAGCCTCCTACATGCACATTACCATAACAACACACTTGGAAGCATCCTAGAGATGCACAATATCCAAGGGTCCACACTACTATAACTATGGCAACACAAGGACCATACAACTGAGGATCTCTACTATACCCATGATAACACAGGTCCTATTCAAATGAGGATATAATGTACTTATAACCATGGGATTACAGAGTCCATACAAGTGAGGCTCTCTATACAATGACTATGGTAGCACTGCCTTTGGCAGTGAAAACATCTTTTCAGTGGGTGTGGTTACCCATTGCCACATCCACACCTGGTTAATAATGCACACTCAATTACTTAGACACCACATGCTATTTTTCATGCACATTAGAACAGCATCTTGGCAGTGAAAACCACTCTGAATACGCACCATGCATGCACATACACACATAAACAAACACACACACACACACAAGTATAAACATTCATATGATCACATCAGGGATTTACCCACTTGCAGGCATAGCACAGAAGCTGAACAAAATTTGTTTCCTAAAAGCCTATTATTTTGTTGGAATGAATGGTGAAAAAATTATGGGGGATGGTGGTCAAAGTCACTTCAGCCCCTGTCTCCCCCAGTATCTCAGCTGAGAGTGATGTGCTCTAATAAAGTAGTTGCACTGTGTTATCTCCACAGTGTCCCTTTACCTTACACATGGAACTAAAAAAGAGGGTTGTTAATAATTTCTGGCCTCTTTCTGTATAAACTGAGCTTAGGAATTCGTCAAAAAGTGGGATATATATTTTTATCACATTCCAAAGGAGGGTGGTACAGTTGATTTCGAGAAAGGTAAAGACACATGGAATATTTAATCCAGTCGGGTTCTGTTTGTGGGAACTTTTTCATAATATGAGTTCTCCTACAACAAAGACAGTAAGTGATAGATATACAAATATTTTTAATGTTCTTTTTGGCCAACTGCTAGGAAGGAAAGAACGTGGTGATTGAATATTTTTTAAAGCCATATCCTTAGGGTTATGTACAGTCTCCACTGCAGCTTATAATAAGACCACTAGTGTTGCCATGTGGGGAATCCTAAAACCAGATTAAAATTTTCTAAACCTCTGGCTAGATCACAGATTTTCCAAATGTTAAATCTGCCTGAAGATTTTAAAATTTCCATTACAGTAGGTTGCATATGCATTAGCCAAAGTCACACCAATCACCAACATCCACCTAAGCCAAAAAAAAAAAATTTATTCTCTTCCTTAAAAATTTTATAACTTTTATATTTATTTTAAAATATAAATAAATGAATAAATTAATAAGTAAATAAATAAACATAGGAAGATAAGTCATCCCATAGTTTAATAGACTGCATGATGGTCCCCAAGATGGAACTTGCATTCTCCCTCTGAGATCTTCTGTAATAATTACTGAAAATAGTTTGTACCCTCAGTAGGTGTCTTGAGGCATTGTTCCAGATCTTGAATAAAACTCTTTGTTTTGAGACCGAATGCACCACATGTCTCCACTGCCACTGGCATAAACGAGCGAGAAGAATAAAGGCTGAAGTATTTGAACATTTTAGAGTCCTCTGCCTTCTCTGTCACTGTACCCATCCTGCCTACTGAGTGTCTGATAGTTGAAGGTGCAAAAGTGTCTGTACAGATGGCATTCCAGACCAGGAGCTTTCCACTTGACTATAAAACTATGGACATGCCATCTGGTCTATTTCTATCAGATCTCATTAAACCTGAGGGTTCAAGACTGGGAAGGGACTTTAGCAGACACCATTGACCAATTTAATGTATCATTTATTTGGTGGAACAATTTTTATAAGTTTTGCCACCAGTCTCATGATCTTTATGAGAAAAAAATGAACTTCAATGGCAGAGGCGGGGCTGGCTGAAGAAAGTTATGTAGGGCTTGGAGGTATGGAGGATATACCAGGGGGCTTCCAGGGAATGTCTGCTCAGAAGCATGATGTATCACAAGATTTGAGTTGGGTACCAGGAGATCTGACTTGGGTGTATCTGTGGAGGGAAAGGGTTGTGGAAAGCAACACTGTAAGAAAGTGTCTAGTTATCAAGGAGTCGGGCATCCTAAATAGGAGTGTCCAAAGAGATTAAGCCCAGGTTCAAAGGATAGAAGCCACAGGTAGTAGAGAATCCTGCTGGGGTTAGCAAGTGCTATAGCTGAAGGGAAAGGTTCCATATTTTGCCTAAAATATCTGACAAGCTCTTTATACTATAAATTTGACAATGTGTAGAGTGGATCAAAAGAGAAAGGTACAGTGGCAAGTGTGCCGGTTAGCAGCATCTCTTTGGACACTGAGTGAAGCCAGACAATGGCAAAAAGGAATCTCATTCTCAAGGGTAATATACTGGCAGATTCATTAGAGCAAAAATGTGCGATCATGTTGACTGAAGTGGTTGTGGAAGGCACGAGGCTCAAACTAAAGACTGGAGTGGCATGGAAGTTGCATATGAATGTGGTGTTGGGGACACATGCCAGAACTTATGGAGCTTGTGTGTATGAGAAGTCCAGTGAAGAAGTGCCTGGTGGTGACCAGGGCACACACACAGAGGTAACACACTGATGAGGAGAGGGAGAAATTCAATGAAACGTCTAAATTTATTTTCAAAAAGGTAGAACTTGAGGACTTGGGAGATTCTCTTATTCAGTTGGATGATAACTTGTTTCTGGAAGCAAAGTGTGGTTGAAAAGGACTAATTCTGAGAAGAAACTGCACAATAGGAAGAGATTAGAGAATGAGGAAAGACATGGGCTAGAGATGAGTAGAAAACAGTTGATGGAAGAACAGTAGAGAGATAAGCTTTAGATGGAGTGAGGGAAACTCTGGTAGTTGCAGAGAGTGTTAAAGAAGGAGAATTTTATGAGAAAAAGGGATGTTGCATTGGAGGGGAAGAGTGATTGGACAAGAAACGGATGCAGTGGAGCAACTCATGCTACCCAGGTATTGCCAGCAGCTTGTGTTGGAGATGGCACATGCTATTCCACCAGCAGGACATTTGATTTAAGCTAAGATGAAGCAATAATTTTACAGAGATTTTCCTGGCCCAACACATGGAGAAATGTGGAGGAGTGTCTGCAGTGCCAGAGAACTAGCACTCAGAAGGTTTATCCAGTCCCCTCATCCCTCTACCAGTAATATATATCTTATTCCATCACATTGGAATGAATATTGCAGTTCCTTTGCCAAAGAGCTGGTTAGGTAATTATTTTTTCATGCTTGCGATTTTTGACTATGCACAAATACCTAAAAACAATACCCTTAGGACTATTGATGCCAAGTAGGTAGCTGAGATATTGAGCGCACTTTTCCCTAGAGTTAGTTTACCCAGGAAAGTTTTAACTGACCAATATATCGATCTTATAACAAAAGTCACAACTTAGGTGTACCAACCACATTGAGTTATGCCAAACAGTACTAGCCTGCACCACACTCAAACAGATGAATAAGTGAACCAGTTCAATCAAACTGTAAACTTAATGTTGAGAAGTTGGCAACAGAGACTGACGAATGGGATCATTCACTTCCTTACTTGCTATTTACATTCAGAGGGATCTCACAGGCGAGCATTGAATTATCTTCCTTGAGCTGTTCTATGAGAGGAGGGTAGTAGGCTCCTCAAGTTGAAGAAGGGAGCATGCCACTAGGTGAGGGTAGTAGTGACAGTGTGTTGTCTTATTTAATTGTTTAAGGGATGGTAGACCTGGTAAAATAAATGAAGACAGGACAAAGTAGAGACAGAAGGAATATTATGACTATGCAAGGGAGAAAGGACTTAAGGTTGGGGCAAAGATATTAGTTTTATTACCCACTAGTGCCAGCAAGCTTTTAGCACAGTGGCAAGGACCATATGTGGTTATTTTCAAGGAAGGGCCAGGTAATGTATGACATTGACATGGGCGAGAAGAGAAAGTGGTGTAGAACATATCATGTAAATATTGTATAACCTTGGGATAAGGAAGTAGTTGTGGGTGCACCAAGTCTAGGTACAGATCTGAGTGTCCAGGATCATCTTGGAGGTTTTTCAGAGGAGTTGGGATATGTGATGAGTGGGGTACCACAGAAGATAAATTTAATGCCACACAAAGTAACTGTAGGTACAGCACAGCTCCCGAAGATGGCCCCATAGAGAATACCTGAGATTTATCAAGAATTGATAAAGAAGGAGCTTGAAAAGTTATCGAAAATGGCATCATAGAGGAGTTGATGAGTAAATGGGATATACCTGTGGTCTTTGTCACAAATAAGATGTTCGCTAAAATTTTTTGCATGGAATGCATGAAGTTAAATGCATTGACAAGCCCAGATGCTTACCCTATGCCTACAGTGAATGAGATGTTGGACCAGCAAACCTTGTGGGATCAAGCTGAAATCTCATTACATACTGTCTTGGCCTTCTTAAAAATGAGGCTGACAGCTATCAAGTACCCTAAGAAACACGATGATGACTATAATAACATGAAAGACAAAAAATTAAAGATGAATGTTTGTGACTGCTTAATACTTATTGTAACAATCAGCACTTGCTGAGTCAAACTAGTTTAAAAGAAACTCAAATGGTATATTCTTAAATCATTCAATAGGCAAAAGCATACATATGGAAGTGACCAGAATCAGTGGTAACATGAATAATATATATCAATAGCAGTTTTACTACAACAGAAAATGTGTATTACTACATATCCCCTCTAAGATTGTATGGGGGAATAGCTTTCGTTCCAGTAATAGACCGGGGAGTTATTCTCTTGGGTTCCACTTGTACAGAAGTGGGACCAGAATCTGTGACTTCACTTGAGTCTTGTATTGCATTCGGTGTGGCAATTGGTTCAGGAACAATGTTCAACTGACTGCGATTCCTTCATATGTCACCAGATGGTGTTTCTACAATGTACAGACTTGGAGTACAAGCTGGTTGTAGAACTCTGCCTGGTACATTCTGTTGGTCTGTAGTACCCACAACTTCTGATCCATCTGGGATTTCAGATTGCTCTTTGGCTCCATGTTATCTTTCTTGAATTCAGGGAGATATGACCAGCTTGGAATTAGTTTCTTCGTCATCAGAGGAATAGTGGTCCTTATCCTCCTTCCCATTCACAATTCTGATGGGCTCAATCCACACCATAGCATTGGTGTGGCCCTGTTGACAGTAGTGCTAGATGAAGATCTACTGAATGTTTCAGCAATCTTTTGATTGTCTGTACCATCCTTTCCACTTGTCCATTTCTTTGTGGAAACCTTGGACTGCTGGTAAGATGGTTGAACCATTATGACTTTGCAAACTTGGAAAATTCTTTGAAAGCATACTGTGGGCCATTATTGCTCCGAAGAATCTCCAGAATCCTGTGACAGGCAAATATACACTTCAGCACTGCAATAATAGCATTCGACTCGGTCAATGAGAGCTTGTAAACTTCTGAATATCGAGAAAAGTAGTTTACTGCTAGTAGATAGTAATATCCTTTGAACTCAAACAAATTTGTTGTTACCATTTGCATGGGTAGTCTGGCAGTGGTGTTGGTAAGAGAGGTTCTCTCCGCTGATGAGTTTCCTCTGCATATTCTCAACAGTTTTAGACAAATTGCTTAACTTGACTTGCAGCTCCTGGCCACCATACAGATGTCCTAAGTTTAGATCTACACCTTTCCACCCCTTGATGGCCCTTATGGATTTTTAACATTGTTTTTCTTCTGACGGAAGATGGAACTACAATGAGACTATTATAGAGTAGTAGATCTTCACAGAGTGTGAGTGATCCTCTCATTTTCCAGTAAGGCTTCAACGAACACTCCATAGGAATTGCCCTGGAGTTTTTCAGTACTCTCTAATCCTCGAGCATTCAGAATCTTCAATTTGAGCCAACTTATAAACCTGCAGACTCTGAGGTGTTGCTGGTATGGAAGGCACAGTGACATGGTCGACATAAGCCTCCACTTCTTCTTGAAGTTCTTGATCTCCTTCGTCCCTGCTTAGAGCACATGATAATGTATCAGCTGCATACAGGAGTTTTCCTGGAATATGGTGAGCAACATAATCATATTTTGCCAACTTCAACTGAAATGTCAGCATCCGTGGTGGTGATCATCTAAATACTTCATGTTGAGCAATGGAACCAGTGGCTTATGACCAGATTCCACAAGAAAAGGTTGTCCAAGAATGTAGATACTGAACTCCTCACAAGCCCAGGTTGTGGCTAGAGCTTCTTTCTCTATCTGGGCATATCATCTTTCTGTATCCATGAGCGATCTTTAAGCATAAGTGACAGGCTACCATGACTGATCATTTAGTTGCAACAGTACTGCTCCCAGTCCAAAGGATGAGACATCTACAGACACCTCTGTCTCTGCTTGTGAGTTGTACAATGCTAACACTGCTGGTTTGGTTAATTCCTGTTTAATCTCAGAGAATGACTTTTCTTGATCTGGACCCCAAATCCAAACTCGATTGCTACGCAGCAGCTCTCTTACTGGCTGACTTATCTCAGTTATTCGAGAGGAGAATTTCCCTAGCTGGTTAACAAGACCCATGAATCTTAGTAAATCTGAAACTGACTGTGGTGGTTTCATGTTGGAGATAGCGGTTATCTTCTCTGGATTGGCATGAATGCCATTCTTGTTAATAATATGACAAAGAAACTTGATGCTTTCTTGAAGAAATTGACATTTCTGGAAGTTCAGAGTCACGCCTGCTTTTTCCAGTCACTGTAGAATTGCCATCAACCTGGTATCGTGTTCATCTTTGTTAGAACTGAAAATCAACACATTGTCCATGAGACAGACCATTCCCTCCAGTCCCTCCAGAATGGTATTCATTCTTCTCTGGGACAGCTCCGCAGCACAGGAAATTCCAAAGGAAAGTTTATTGAAGTGGTACCTTCCAAATAGAGTTATGAACATGGTAAGGGGACTAAAAGTCTCTGACAGAGGAATCTGCCAGAAACCACTGTTGGTATATGTGGCATACACCCTCTGGATCAACTGCAAAGCAGTAATTGCCCTCAATCCAAGCAAGTTAATTTTCAACCCCTTTACCACATATATAGTCTCTTGTAGTGTTTTCCATATTTTAGGCATCCTGAAAACTGACCCATGAGGTCCAATATCTGGTTGACAGGACCATAAAGGATCTTCTAGGATTAGACAATTTAAGCTTCCCTATAGCTGGTGAGTTTTCCCACTTATTGCTGTTACTTCAGCACCTGTATCAATTTTGAAGGTAATTACCCTCTGCCTCATCTGGATATCAATGTACCAGGAATCTTTGCTATCCTCAGTCATAGTTCCCAAAAAGCTGGATGCTTTCTCTTCTGTATTGCCAGTAGACACTGCATGTAGAGGCTTTGTAAAATAGTAAGCTCTAAAATGCCCTTTTTTGCCACATTTGTGACAAATTGCATCAGTGGCTGGACATTTATCTCCTGTCAAGTGATTATCATGCCCACATCTTGTACACTGTAGTCCCTTTTGCCTTTGCCTGAAAAGGACTGTCGAGGTTTATTATCAGATCTGTTCTGAATAGGCCTGTGGCTTCCAAGTCTACCAAGGTCAACAGCTACACTGCCCTTCTGGTGTAGCTGAAGCTCATGGTGATGATCTTTCACTGCAATTTTTTGCCTTATCAATGTTTTGGCTTTTCCAAGGTAAGCATGTGATCAGTTTGGAGTTTCTCTGACAAGCTTAAATCCCTAATGCCTACAATTAATCTATCCCTTAGCATTTCAACTTTCAAAACACCATAGGCACAAAATTCAACAAGGTCATATAGCTCAGTTATATATTGCTCTACGGCCTTCCTTTTTCACTCTTTGATTAAACCATGCTCTTACAAATATTGTGTTCCTTCTAACGTCAAAGTAGGAGTCAAATTTTCCCATGACATTGCTGTATTTGCTTCGCTGGTCAGTTGTGACATTAGTAGACAATAGAATACTTTCTGCCTCCTCGCCCATACAGTAGAGTAGAGTGTCCAGAGGCGCTTCTATACTGTTGGAAGCATTTCCTCCATTTGGGCCACTCGTCAGGTTTGGAAATCTCAAACTGTCCTGGTGCTTGCAATCTGATGCCTGCCATAGGATCCCACTTCTGACACCATGTAACAATCAGCACTTACTGAGTAAGATTAGTTCAATAGATACTCAAAAGATATATTCTGAAATCATTCAATAAGCAGAAGCATACACATGGAAGTGACCAGAATCAGTGGTGACATGAACAGTATATATCAATAACAGTTTTACCACAACAGGAAATGAGTATTGTCACACTTATAACTATGGTATCTAATGTTTGTATGTATTTTTAGCATACATTTGTGATGTTTTTATTGAGTGTAGTCTTTTTTCTGGAAAATAAATTTTGAAATTGTGGATCCTATATACTCTCAAATTCAATATTTCTGAATAAATTTTCTTTATTAACATTACCAGTATCAATTTTGAAATTCACTTAAAAGAACTTTAAGATGAAATATTTAATCACTCATAATATCAATGGAAGTTGATTCATTATCACAGTTGAAACATATCAGCTATTCGTATTAATATTTTCCTACTGCTTAAGTGCAACAAAAACTCAATTCTAATACAAAGAGAAAAATGGAATATTATGATGAAATAGAATAATAAAGAATGTCGAATACAAGTATTAAATAAATGAAATGTATTAATTAGTATCCCATACTAATAAGATACACAAGTTATAAATTAAGAATATAATTAGGTCATAAGTTGTTATATTATTGTTTGTCTTTTTTTGTTATGGGCATATCATTATTAAAATTTATCTATATTTCTTTTTCCCTGATTTTTCAAAAAAGTATTTACTTGGTACTATTGGATGAACTTTCCCCCCCTTTCTCACCACCTCCCCCCCCCCCCCCCCCCCCCCCCCCCCATCAAACCTCTCTGTTTTCTCCCTTGGCTTAAGTACTCCCTCTTCTTGTGAAAATCTTCACCCTCTAGATTAAACTGCAATATGTTGAAGCCAGTTTAAATGTCATATAAAGACAGAAATATTTTGCAGACCTAGATATCAATAATTGTGTTGTTATTTGTACCAACCTGAAGCCTCAGTTTGAGAGTTGTTAACTGAGCCAGAAAAATTAATAGTTGAATAGCTGTATTTTTAGAGCTATATTTTAATATTTGTCCTTTGCAGAGCTGTATTTAACAGAGTTCTATTTGGAAGGACAAATTCCTTCCATCACCAGGACACTTGGACAAAAGGCTGTTCACAGTTGGCAAGTCTGCAGTGGCAAGGGGCTTATATTGCAAAGCCACTATACTATCATCATAATATGTCAATGTGAAGTACACAGACACCAACAGAGGAAAAATTAATGATAGTAGGAACAATTATATTTAGTTATTACATCAATATTAAAATTTTACCTGTGGCACACAGGTTTAGGAACACTTGGAATGTTGAGAGTGGGGGAGACATGCTATGAACATATCTTTTATCTAGAATGGATTTTTAACAAATTGTTACTCTATGGAAACCCCAAAGTTGTTGTAACCTGTGTTTGCAACAAAGTATTTTATGTATGGAAGAAAAAAAAGATGTAGATCTAAACACAACTCTTTTTTTTTCTTCTTTTTTTTCTTTTTTTTTCCTCTCTTTTTTTTCTTCTTTTTTTAAAATATTTTTTTTACCTCATCTCAATTATCCTTAAAAAAAATCATTTTTAATCCTCTAAAACACTATGTTCTAATCAATATCTTAGTAATTATTTATCACAAGTCTTAGTGCAGGACCACTATTTCTCCAATTCCTTCCTCCTCCCTTTCCCACCGACCATAATTACTTTATATATACATATGTATATATATAATAAAATTGATACAAACAAGAGATAATAAAAAAAAAAGTTGATAATTGGGCTTAACATCTGTACTACATTTGAAAAAAAGTGTATTCACTTGAAGACAAATAATTAACACTTACCAACTCAAATGAGATGTTCCAACCACTTACTGATTCTTTACAGTGCAATGATTGGCAATAGATTAAATTTGGTAAAGGGTTCTCTCAGTTCATTTTTATTGCATTTTTTCACTAACCAAGCCTAGTAGCTGTATTTTTGCAAAAATAGAACTATTTCATTCTCATACAATCATCAGTTCTGACTCCAAGGCAATATACACTGGTTCAACTAATACTAAAGGTTTTTGGTAAGATACATACATATTCATTAGGGACACAGATATCTTACTATATTTTTCTATTTTTCTGTCTGTATATCTGTATGCATGCATATTCTTTAATTCCTTCCAGATGCCTGAACCAATTGTCATGAAATTCCGAGGGGTTGTTCACAGGACCACAGGCCCTGTTTAGGGGGAATACCATTAGGGCTAGGACTAGGGTATGGGTCCATTCATTTAACTTTTCATGTAATTTTTTTTTCATATTTCCATAGTGTAAACAATTCGTTAAAAAATCCATCTGGACAATAATAGGTGGCTGTATCCCCCCCCCCCCCCCCCCCTTACATTTCAAGTGTTCATAGACAAATCCGCCACAGGCACTTACCACGTGATAGTTCATGCATTATCAGATCATATTCAAAGGGCATTTGGAGAGGAAATGTTTACAAATCACACAGGGTTTTCAAAAGGTCATTAATTACCAAAGAAATATCATAATATTCACTGTAGAAATGAGACAATGCCTCTCATATCCAATCCTCCCCCTATGTGTAAGAGTTACTTTTCCATTCAAACTAACTAACAATAAGTAATATGTACTTTAGTATTGCCTTCATCAACTGGATATAAAATAATATAAATCACAGGACAGAAGAAGTTGAAAGTACAGTTTCAATAACTCTGGGATGTATCAGACGATGTACTTGTACACCTTCGGCTCAGACAAGGTATAGATTAGCAGTGTGTATGCACATGTCAAATATAACATGTCAGAGGACATAGAAATTCACCTGTAGGAAGATTACACTATCAGAGTATCCTTGCAAAATGTAAATGCATATTCCACTATCCAGATCCCAAACCATCAGCAAGTTGTCATGTGCATCACTCACCACTTTACTGCTACAACACTGGATACTGCATGCACATACCCATTAACACATACACACATACACCCATGGATATTACCTTCGTTGCTCTTCTTGACCAATTTCTTGAAGTTGGACACTTTATCACTGCACTTGAGAAGATTGACATGGATAACAGACCTTTACTTTCAGACACTTTGCCTTGAGCAAGAAGTTATTAATAGTAGTAGTGTACTTGGAGTTAGCATCCAGCTGAAACCAGGAAGAATCAATTCTATGCTTCTTTTTCTGTATTCCATTCAAAGAACTGAAAGAATTCTGTGGAGGATATTAGACTCGAAGATATATTTTTGCACTTGCATTCCATATGGTCAATTGATGCTTGCTGGAATGCTGTGCACTTGCTTATGGGACAAACAGCTACTTTTGCCTAGAGATGGTCAATTTCTTCAGTAATAATTCTAAAAGAACGTCTGGAGCATCATGAGTCTGTTAGTCCTTGAAATCTGGAAATCTTTTGGGTATTGGCTAAGTTATTAACTTTTCACCAGGGCTCAACTCAGCACAAACTGGCTAGCAGTCACAGCCAAAGTCTGCGAATACAGGTTAGTACACATAAAACATGCCTAAGTGGACAGTATAGATACAATCACATAACCACACAAGGGGTCATCAAACATGTAGGCTGTAACATGAGAATGCAATATATAACATTCCTCCCCCAAAATGTAAATTGCAATACATTGTAAATTTATTTACCAAGTGTGGCAAATGTCAGAGCCACCGAGACTACTCCCAGTGACTCTGCCTGTGACAAGGCAGGGAACAAGTAAGGACATCAAGAAGTTAATAATAAGAAAGAGAATAAAGAAATGAATAAGAAAGATGAAAATAACGAAGTTAATTAAGATAGCTAATTGAGATAATGTGTTATGGGTTTCCGGTGAAGGAAATTAATTATAAGAAATAAGAAAACAAAGTAATTACAATAAACTCATTTAATGAACAAACAGCTGGCCAGGCAGGGCCTGGAGCAGGGCTCCCCGAATGGTCTGACTATAAAAAGACACAGCTAAACTGTTATGAGAGAGAAAAAATGTCCATGTTGTAATTGAAAGTGTGATATTGTATATTGAATATTGGAAAGATCATTGTTGCTGGTACAGAGAGTCTCTGACCAATATTTAATACTATCTATTTTGAAGTGAGACAGGGTGTGTGTGAACCTACTGTTGGCTACTCATAACCACAGTAGGTAGTCTTAGTTAGTACTATAACAACTGGTAATTAACTAGGGAGTGGGGCAGCTATCCTAGCTTGCAAAAAATATTAGCTGAAGCTAGGTAGCAGCTCACAGCAATGTAGCTCTTACTAAGAAATATAATGTACAAAATGTGAACAACAGCACTCTCAATATGGACAGCTCTATTTGAAAAGGAGCTAGTAGAAAAGAGTTTAGTTGTGAACTACTCCCATCTTAAATGTTAAAGAATACATAAAATGAAGAAGAATTCTGTCATTTAATTTGGGTTAGAATTTGGTAAGCTATAATAAATCATATAATGAAAGTTCAGCGGTATTACACTTATAGGGATATCTACATGCACACACACTAAGGTGAGTGCTTCATTGTGTTACCCATAGAGTCATGTCTATGGAGCCACTTGTAACCATGCTACAATCAAATGCACAGCACAAGACCAATCCAGTGTGACCAATCAGAGTCATCAACATCTACAGAGAGAGATAAGATATTTAAATTACTTGATATGAAGCATCTGAGTACAAAAAAAAATACAGGGAGAGCTGAGGTTTTGAATACAATTGTATAACTATAGTACATAGAGTGACTGCACAAAAAATTCAAAACAACAAAAATAAGAAGACCTATCACCTCATGATCAAAATATAAACACACAACAAAGAGTGAATACAAGCTGTGACAACTAGTCTCAACATAGAAGCAATAACCTTGCCCTCAATAGCATTCCATGCTTGTAGCGTGTTATCTCGCAAACCACTCACGATCCTGGTACCACAGAACTGCCAACAAAACACCAGCATTCAAGGCACCAATTAGCAAAAATCATATCATAGGAACAAGTGAATGGTCACATGACCTGCCTCATGATCATCATTCTTTTTCAAGAATCGTAGAGGTTATCTGAACTCAGCTCTGCTGTTCTCCAATTGTGGCTAACTTTCATCTTAATGATGATTGTCTGCACAAGAATGGGTAAGAACAGCTTACAAGCATGGTGCATAAATCTGCACTTGTTAATCCTGATTCATCAACATTATGGTTATCATAGGGGGTATGTCCTAGGTGAATGAGAAGGGGAAAGGCAGGAACAATAGGGGCAGGAACAATAGGGGCAGGAATAATAGGGCCAGGAATAATAGGGGCATGATCTGGAATGGGGATAACAACTACCTAATGAAGTGTCAACATGTTGTACATGTAATAATTTGCCCATATAAGGTATGCACCTGTTTCTACTATTTCTTTGTCATTGCTTCAAATGATCTACTTCGAGCATTGGATTTTACAATAGACTCATCTATAAACATTCTTCACATTTCTCCTTCCACAACCTGGACAAGAAGGTGGAAGGTTGGGGGAAGGGAAAAAAGAGAAAATATATTCCAGTTCATACCAGGTGTTTTCCTGATGTGTGTTCATTCAAATTTCCATGGACAAATTAATTCAACCTCTCTCTATTCAGTATTATGTTGATGCAGTTTGAATTGGAATACTCCCTCACTGACTCATGCAATACACACTCTACAGGTACTTCCTCCTCAAGTTAAGCTCCCAATTATCATTGTAATGCCACTATTACTCATCAGTTGTCATCACAGAGCATCTCCCATGTTCTGCATGTTTGGGCAGCTACTAGAAGATCTTTGGGTGCCAGAAATGATAGAATATGGAAACTTCCTTTCAAGAAAACAAAGAGGATGGGTTGGAGCAGGGTTAATGGCAGGGAGGTCATGGAATGGAAGGGGGTTGAGAAGCCTAAGGAGCAAAAATAGATTCAATTTATATTAATAACCAGCATTCAATGCTGACAGCTGTGAAACACTTCCAAATTTCACTAGAAAATTATACAATTATAATTTAGGAATAGTGTACATTGTGCCTCTATTTTCCTATTTTTTTGGTATTTGAATGTATTTACTTTCCCAATTACCAAGTCATCAACAGTAGCATCACCGTCAAAACTAACAACTGTAAAGCACTGCCTAATTCTGCTATTCTCATGCATTTCATTTGAATGATGGTGCACAGAAAAATAAATATGGTTGTCAGAAAATCAATCAAGTATATGGTTGAAATGCAATTACTAAACACTAATTTATAGAGTTACACTAACAAAATATGAATACTATTACTCAACATTTATCAGTCTTAATGTGATAGAATTTTTTTTGAGTGCATTTTTTTGATTTTATCCTCTTCTTTTTTTTTGGTCAAATTTTCTTTGTTTTTGTATTGAGGTGAGGGGTTTGATTCAATAAAGACTGTTAGGCGCTCACCACTAAGTTAAGCATCAACAAGTCTATTTCTGGACTGGTCTTGATTATTGGCAAAAGATTAATGATAATTTCAATGGCAATACACAGAGAGCAATCAATAAGGTCTCTACAGTTTAACAAGTCCAACTGTCTTTTAGGCATACATACACACTATATATCTATCAAAATGTCTACCCTCTGACCAATAAGGTGCTTTCACACAGTGTCTGGAAGCCAACCACAGTGTTGTACATTCTATTATCAGTCTAGGTCGGGGTTGTAATGATGGGCAGATCCCAACATCACCCACTCCCTTGAGAGGTTCTTGTCCACCTGTTGTTCTTCTGTGTGTGTTGACCAGGCTTGGCAGGAGAGAGCATCTGCATGGGTATTATCTTTTCCTGAGTGATACTTGATGAAGAAGGTGAACTGTCATAATGTGTCCATCCAAAAGGGTGAGTGATAAGAGTTGGGGGTCTTTCAGTGCCAGAAATGAGAGAGCTATAAAATCAGTGGCAACAGTAAAAGGGTGGGCTAGCAGGTAGGGCGTGAAATGCATGCAGGCATTCACGATAGCTAATTCCTCCTGCTCAGCAGCAGAATATCTGTGCTCCCTAGGCTGCATCTTCCTACTATAGTAGGCTATAGGGTGCTCCTCACTGTTCACAGTCTCCTGTGCAAGCACAGCACCAATTCCAAATCTGGAGGCATCCGTTTGCAAAATGAATGGACGAGAATAGTCTGGTGGGCTCAGCACAAGGGCAGAGCACAGGGACTCTTTTAATGTTGCAAAAGCTGTCACACAATCATTAGTCCAATCCACAGGATCAGGTTTGTGGTGCTGTAGAAGGTCTGTCAGTGGTGTAGATAGGGTCGAGATGTAGGGAATAAATCTTCTGTAATAGTTGATTAGTCCAATGAAGGCCCTGACTTCCTTTTTGAAACAAGGTTGGATATAGTCTCGAACTGCTGAGATTTTTGCCTCATGTGGAGAAATGTATTCTCCTCCAACCCTGTGCCCCAGAAAGACACAGGAAGTGGTAACAAGCTGGGCCTTTGCTGCCTGAATTGTTAAGCCAGCATTCTGAAGGACATCGAATACTATAGTGAGGTGGTGTTAGTGCTCCTCCCATGTGTTGCTAAAAACAGCAACATCATCAATATACACTGATGTGTAATCAGTGTGGTTGTGTAGAAGCCCATCCATTATCCGCTGAAAAGTGACGGGTGAGTTACACAGCCTGAATGGCATAACTGTGAAGCCAAATTTGCCATATGGTGAGATGACGATACTTTTACATTTATCGTCCTGGGCTATAGGCACTTGGTAAAATCCACTGACCAAGTTCAGGATCGTGAAGAGAGAAGCAGTTGCTAGTTTCTCCAGCACTTTCTCTATTCAAGGCTGGAAGTAGGGATCTGGTATTGTTACTGCATTCAGATGGTGGTAATCACACACCAGCCTGATCTTTCCTGGAGTAATTTTGGGGACAGGAAAAATTCGGGCAGCCCAAGGTGCATCCGATGGCTCGATGAAGCCTGCAGCCATGAGCTTCTGAAGCTCCTCCTTCAATGCATCACATCTGCTGTGTGCAATGGCATAAGGTCGAAGTTGCACTGGTGAGGCATCTCCAACCTTGATGTGGTGTGTTGCAGCCAGAGTTCTTCCTGGTTTGGCACATGTTACCATCGGAAAGTCATACCAGAGATATTCGAAGAATCTCATCTACTCTTATGAGAGGTGGTCTTGACCTTCTGGAAATGGGTTGTTCTCATCTGGGGAATAGTCTGGTAGATCTGGACATTCTGGGTTCACCACAGAGAGACATGCAATGTCATTTACTGATGGTAACCATACCTTCATAGCTGTGACATGCATAGTTTTGATCATCTTCCTTCTGTCTTGGGTATTGACATGGTAGGTCACTGGGGAGACTTTTTCTATCCCCTTAAAGGGACCTTCCCATCTATCTTGGAGTTTTGTCACTTTGCTCCCAGTTATAACTTGGCTGAAGACAAAGATGAGGTCCCCTGGGCTGAAGATGATGGTCTTAACGGTCTGGTCATGTTATCTCTTTGTTCTCTCTTGGGTTGTGGCTGGCTGATCTACTGCTAGCTTTCTTATCTTGTCTAGATCATTCCTAAGTTTGAGAAGCCAGTCTGTAGCAAATTGAGGAGAGAGACTGTTAGGCATCCAGCTCTACCGTAGGATGTCGGGTGGTCCACGGACATGCTTGCCAAACACTAATTTGAAAGGCGAGAAGCCAGTGGTGGAACAGGGAGCTTTTCTACATGCAAATAGTAGACAAGGGAAGAGTTCGTCCCACTGTTGTCCTTCTTGAGAGCTACTCCTAATCATTTGAAAAAGAGAGTGGTGGAAGCGCTCTACTGCTCCATTAGACTGGGGGTGATAAGATGCCATTTTGGAGTGATGAACTCCAAGGAACTTGAATGTTTCCTTCATTACTGCTGAGAGGAAGTTGGATCCTCTATCAGAGAGAAATTCCTCTGGTACGACAGATGGGAAATAATATTCATGAGGGCCTTCTCAACTTCTGTGGCTGTCATCTCCTTAAGAGGAATGGCTTCTGGATACCTCGATCCAACATCAATGTAGCTAAGAATGAACTGATTCTTGTTACAGGTGAGGGGGGGTGGCCCTACAATATCAATAGCTACTTTCTGAAAAGGTCGACAAATGGGCGGATTGGTAATGGTGAGAGGGGCATGGTTATTGGTCCTCTTGGCTGTCTTTTGACACTGTTCGCAAGATCTACAGAACTGTGTTGTCTGTTTTCCGATGCCAGGCCAGAAGAAATTCTTTAGGACTTTGAACTTCATTTTATTAGCTCCTGTATGTCCAGATGCTGGGGCAGAGTGAACCAGCTTCAGCACTTCTAGTCATCGTGATTTGGGAACAATGACCTGGGTATAGGGTTCACCAACTTTGTCTTTCTTCATTTGCATCAAAACTCCTTTGTTAGTCACAAATGGTGATTCATCTTTATTGATTGTCTTCCAATGATCCATCAGAGTGTTGTCTGCCCTTTGCTCCTGGATCAAATTGGCTGTGTTACTCTGCTGATTATCTTTTTCTCCACTGAAGTCAGTGTTGCTGTCTAGATCTTTTTGGTGCAACATGTTCATCATTGGGAAATAATAGTCAGGTCCTAGCAGATCCTCAAGGGGGTTGGGTTCAAGCCCATCTTGAGCCTGATCTGCTTGATCAGCTAGGTCTTGTCGAGCTTCTGTCTGGGTCTGGGCTCTTGTCTGGGCGGCTAAGACTTCAAGGGAGTCTGCTGCTGTGGCCTGGTGAATGAGTCGCAAATATTTCTGAAATTTCTGCCAAGGAGAGCATCATGGTCAAGGTTGTCAGTCACTGCCATGTTGACAGAGACTTCAGAACCTGAGAAAAGACATGGGAGAGCAAATGGTTAGATTCTGACCTACCACATTAACATCGGGTCATGATTGATCCTGATGGTGCTGGTGATGGTAGATTCAACTGCTTAAATTGTTGTATGATGTTAAAGTTGATGAGAGAGTGGTCTGCTCCGGAGTCTAAAAGGAATCGGACTGATTTGTCAAAGATGCTGCCAACCAGGAAAAGCTTGGGCATGAAGGTAGGTGTTGGGGAAATGTTTTCTTGGTCATCTGTGGAGACAGCTAACACATTCCTGTCAGGACACACAGCTCTGAGGTGGCCCCACTTCTGACAGTTAAAGCACAGTGGTCCATATCTTTGTCAAAGTACTTTGCCAGTTTATGTTGTGCCTTAAATGGTCTCCCAACTGAACCACCATGCTGAGCTAAAGTGTTAGTGTGTGGTCTGACTCCACCTTGCTGCTGGAAGGGAGGAAATGGCTTGGGTCAGTTTATCTGGGGCTGAGTCTGAGGTTAGCTCATGGGCTGGGTCTGCGATTGGTTTTGAGCTTGAGGTTGTTGTTGCTGAAACTTGTGACCATTGAATGGCCTATGCAGCTTCTGCTAGGTGGATGGGGGTTCACAGTGTTCCTACTCCAGGCAGATTACCTTCCTCTGCCACTGTCAGCAACATATTCATCAGCAATGTTCAACAGCTCCTGCAAGAAAATGGATTTCTGGGCCCTCATGTGAGTGGTTATCCTCGGATTCAATTGTTTATAATCTATTTCCCTAGTAACAAGGTCAATAACTTCTTTGATGGAGGTACAGTCCCTGGTACAGGTTCTTGCAGGAGTTGCTGCCTGGGCAATAGCTTCAGATGCAACTGATTCTGTCTATGAGACATATAGGAGTTTCAGCTGGCTGATAGTGAGGGGGATTTTGTTCTATAGAGTGTTCATTTCTAGGATTTTCACCTATTCCACTTTCAAAATACTCCTCATAGGGGGTTGAATTGAGCACCTACGTTTGTGTGACTGTGTCACTATTCTGGAGTCAAGTCTCTCATCCATCACTATCTTGATAATAGCTATTCAGGTACAAGTAATGGGTCTTCAATACAGTCTGGCTTTTATTTTAGCTAATTAATATTTGATTAATTAATTATTATTAGCTACCTGCAGAGCAGATGAAGAGAAATAAGTCTTATTATTCCCATTGAGGGGGTTAAAGTGTGAGAATCTGTTGATGAGCCTGTAGGTCTTAGGACAGTCCATGTCCTCCCAAGCACTTGTAGGGAGTAGCCACAGGGTCTTTTGCTTGCTGGTCTGAAAGTTTGGTCTGATACAGGGTGAAGGAGTAGTCTGGTCTGAAGTGTAGGCAAGTGTGCTTTAAGGCTGAGCTCGTTTTGGTCACTTCTTTCTGCTTGAAGGCTGAGTTAGTTTTGGTCGCTGCCACCAGATGTTAGGCGCTCACCAGATGTTAGGCGCTCACCAGATGTTAGGCTCTCAACAGATGTTAGGCCCTCACCAGATGTTTGGCGCTCACCAGGTATTAGGCGTGCACCAGATATTAGGCGCTCATCAAGCGTCAACAAATCTATTTCTGGATCGGTCTTGATTATTTGTAAAAGATAATGGTAAGTTCTATACAGTCTAACAAATCCAACTGTCTTTTTAGGCATACATTCATACATACTACAGTATATATATCTATCACAATGTTTAGCCTCTGAGTGTCTGGAAGTCTCCATTAATATTGCAACAGACTTGTCATAGGAGTGCCTTGACTCAAACAACCACTTTCTCTGAATGTTTTGGTCATTGATTCCACACACCAACTTGTCACATAGCATGTCCTTGATAGTTTCTCCTAAGTTAAAATGCTCTGACAAGGTCCTTAAGGAAGCTAAAAAGTCAACAACAGATTTACCTTTAGACCATACAGGGGTGTTGAACTTATGTCTCCATACAATCAAAAAGGGCAGTGGGTCATGGTGCTTCTTTACCATCTCCACCAGCTACTGAAATGACTTTTCCCTTGGCTGCTTGGGGTAGTGAGGTACGGGATGAATTGATAGTGTACCTGGAGGGAAACCCTATGGTTGCTATTATTGCTATTATTGTGGTTTCTGCTCCTACTGAAATGTCAAAACCAACAGTCAAAGATACATCCTACAATGATTTGAGAGAATGTTTATGGGAGTCTCAAACTACCAGGGTCAGAGTTGTATTAGGTGACTTCAATGCAAGGCTGGGACAAGACAAACACCACATAAACCCTCAGCTCATTGGTTGCCATGTCTACCACAATGAAATAAATGACAACAGGAAAAGGATGGTCAACCTACTTTATCAAACACAGATGAGACACCTTCGCTTCCCTCACAAATCTGGAAGGCAGTGGATGTTTCTGCATGCAAATGTAACATCAAAGGCTAACCTAGATCACACTCTTGTTTACAGCAAGTGAGTTAACTCCATAACCAACTGTAGAGCCTTCAGTACACTGGAAATACTCTATGTAACACTGCTGTGGGACAAACAGGTAGTAAGCAAGGTGTGATCAATCTTAATGGAGAGACTGGCCAGAAGGCTGATTGCTCACTTGAAAGAGATGAGGACACAACTAATGTTTGCAAAAAACAGAGAAAAAGGGGTTTCTGATTACTATGGAAACTGTTCCATGCAGATGGAAAACACTTTATCAGTTCCAGTGTCTCTAGATGAGGTTGAAAAGACAAAGATTGATGGAATAAGGACAGAATTTCACTTGCAGGAAGTGAACCTGAACATGTAAGAGCTATGGAGGTGGTGAGGGAGAGAGAAGTTATGGTGGCTGATAAAGATGGAGAGGAAAAAATGGTGAAGACTTGGTATATTTAAGCAAGATTGAGGAAGTTAGTGTTATATTAGCTAGTGCTTTGGTGTGTGGGAAGTTTTGCTGAGAAAGATGATGTGGAATGGGGAGAAAATGATGGTTATTTGAAGTTGCAGAAGGACATGTCTGGTTCAAGAGGAGGGACACAGTGTTAGTGGTGACAGTGAGCAGGTTGGAATGTATTCATATAGAGGGTGAGATGGAGTGGGGAAGGGCTGGGGCAGCAGGAAGTATGAATGAATATGTAGAAAAATTAAGAAGGTAAAATGTCCAGGGGATTCAGGTCAACCTATTTTCTCTAAACTCTAAGATCAAGCAGCAAAGAAGCTGGGCATCACAGTGCAGAACACCCATGACCTCACATACCATGCAGTATTTCCCAGTTGCAGATCAAGCACAAATTGAGTCCACACAGTGGCTCAGGCAACACTCCTTAATATCTACTAGTCTAACTGCAGCTGCCTTTGTGGAGTCTAGACAAACAGTTGATGAATCTGGAATTTCTTCAGCTGGGCTCAGAGTGTGTTCACCAAAGTCTCCTGGCTGAACCCCATACATTAAAAACTACTCAAACTGATTCTCAGTTGATATCTGCTAGTTCAACTGCAGCTGCTGTTGTGGAGTCAAGACAAAGAATTGAAGAATCGGGAACTGCTAAAAGTGAGCTCAAGTGGGCTAACCAAAGTCTCCTGGCTGAACTGGAAACATTAAAAACCACCCAAATGGAAAAGTTGGAGCCAATGCAGTGCAGACCACATAATTATGATTTTATAATCCAGAAAGAAATTTTGAATTAACAGAACATTTGAATTATAACATTCTTTTTCTTAATTAAAACTAACACCAATAAATTTAAAAAAATGGGATTATCGGGTTTAAATGCACCAGGAATGCCCTTACTGTGAATGCATTTAGATCTAGTGTATTATTTTTTGGTATATAGAATGTGAAAAATAATCAACGGGTCAAATTGCACCATGTATAACATGCATGCACATACATATTGTCTGTATACGTGTTATGCATATAGGCATCAATCACATATCATAAAGTAAAGATATGGGTATTACAGGTAATAGTCTAAAGGCTACCTCAACCTCCCCCCCCCCCCCCCCCCCCCTTCAGTCTATATAACCAGTGTGATTATATGTCAGTTAAAACCCATTATTTTTACAATATTTCATGATATACATGCAATATCCAATTGCATCTATCATAAATCCGCTATCAAAAATGGCTGCTTCGTCTCATTGTTAATTCATTATAGCTAGAAGATAGATTCTCTTAATAGTATCCAAACCAAGGACCAAAATCGTGACTTTTACCTCCATTTATGTTAATAGCAGGCACCAATAAGTAATAGGTCAGATAAAAACACTGTGTGGAAACAACAAAAAATATCAATCCCAAAGGTCAATTTAAGGTCATTCTGTGATTTAATAATGTCTAAATTCAAAGTCATTCAAATACAGACATGTTATATATCAAACTAAAGTATTGAAGAGACAAATAATTTGGTGCTATTGTTATGGCAAAATATTGATCTCAGTTCTCGTGTAGATCAAAGTTAAGTAGGTCAAATTTTGATACCAGGCAAACTTTGACACATGGCATCAAATCAATGTATTTGGCAGGAAAAATCATTTTTGGTGAAATTTTGAAATAAACAGCCTCTTTGAAAAATAGGTACACCCGGATCTAAACTGTAGAACAAGCAGGGTTAGCATTAAAAAGATAACAACATGATAATTTAGCATATTGAAGCAGCTTCAATTTTTTTTTTTTCATTAAAGCATGACCTGTCAGCCTGATTGTTGAATTTATTCCCCATACAGAGTTTGCCAAAGAGAGTAGGGTTGGTGATTACATGTTCTGTGACATTTATCATTTGTACTGTTCTATGCAGTCATAACATTCAAAGACAATAAAGTAATTTTCAATCTGCTTTGATGGACTTTTGGATTTTCTGTTTCAATAGTTTCATGCATATTGAATCCAAAGTTAGTGGAAAACTTTTTTTTTTCTTATGAAGTGCTAGGATATGCTGCATGGCTATGTTCCTATCTATTCTAATGTCAACCCTATTTGACCCACTGTTTTAACACGCTGTTTTATCCACTTTACCTACTTTCAAAGAGTATTTAAATTTTTTTAAATGTGACAAAATTATTTATCTTGCAAAATGCATTAATTTACTATGTTGCATGCCTAGGTGTATTTGATATCAAAATTAGACCTACTTAACTATAACCTACACAATCTATTTCTCTGATCTATATTCAACCTAAAAATAATCTGAGCTCTTTCTCTTTTCAAACCTTTATTTGATATATAATGTGACTATATTAGGATGAATTTCAAATTTGATTTTTTGGGTCACAAAATGACTTTGAAATGACCTTGAAATGATCTTGAAATGACCTTGAAATGACCTTGAAATGACCTTGAAATGACCTTGAAATGACCTTGAAATGACCTTGAAATGACCTTAAAATGACCTTGAAATGACCTTGAAATGACCTTGAAATGACCTTGAAATGACCTTGAAATGACCTTGAAATGACCTTGAAATGACCTTAAAATGACTTTTAGAGTCAATTTTTTTGGCGCCTCCATAGTAATAATAGTATTTCTGCCTGATCTATTACTGATTGATAAAGCATAGGTTCCTGCAATTAACATTCTATGCAGGTAATTTTTTTTTTGGTTTTTAAAGTTGTTTTGTTTGTTGGCTGACTTACTATTATTCTGCGCAGTAGCAGGCAATCATGAACTTTTGGCCATGAATGCTAGATAGGCCCACCTTTGGTGGGATGTAGTTGAACTACATCAAAGTAAAGTCATTTGCATGAAACTTGTTTCTTCAATTTTAGTTCACAGAAACTGTATTGCAAATAAGCTCATAAATAAATACAGTATTCAAATTTAATCAAACAAACAAATCTACAAAATTTCATTATAAACATGATGATAGATGAAAGAGCAGAGTTATCTTTGTGATGTAATCAAATGGCATGTTTTTTACCAAATTATGAAGCATTTTTTAGTTGATATATATTGAACAAACAAATCTAAAAAGTAGCTGCAAGTTCAAATAAGAAATATCTGCTGCTTCAGGGTAACTAAGGAACAAAGAGAAAAAGGGAAGAGAAGGGGGTAGAGAAATCAAAGGTGATGAAGAATTGTGTAAGGGGGAAGGTAAGGCAGTGCAAAGAAAAAGTGAAAGGAAAGTTCCCAGTTCTAAATATCCATTTTTGGCATTTAGCCAAAATGTTCATGCTACCACCAGTCAGTCGATAATAAAGAAGAGAATGAAGAATCACCAACATATAGCTCTGAGGATACTTACTATGATCAGGTAGATATACATTCATGAATCCACTGATAAAGGAGCTGATACAACAAACCTATTAACTAATTACTACCCTAAAAATATTAAAATTTTACATGATGAACTAATTCAAACTGCACACCAAGCTTGCAAGAAAGTAGAGCTCCATACCCCAAGCTTGCTCAAGTAAATTGAAAGATCTTCACCACTTCAATTTTTTCCCTTTTTTCCTTCTTTAACTTATGGGTGTGGCTGAAATCACCTCTATGCTATGGTTTTATGGTGACAGTGGTGACAACCCTGCTATATGGGGTTGTCATTATTATTTTTAAAAACAATAAAAGGATTGGTGGGGGGGTTTTTTTTTTTATCTTTGGGCAAGCTTGAGGTACAGCAGTTCTTGTTTCTTGCAAGCTTGGTATGTAGTTTCAATGATTTAGTGGATGGATGAGCTGTACATCTATTTCTTGTTTGTTGTTGCTTTTGATATTATAATGATTTGTTCCCAGCTTGCTCTGAAACTTAAATATATCTGAAAGAAGTAGAAATAACCTCTATTGACATCAGTTGGGCAGAAATATTTTATAAAGTAAAAATTTGGAAAGAACTGAAAATGATGAAACAATACTACAGTGGAACCTCCCTGAATGGACTCTCTGAAATAGGGACAACCTCTACCCAATGGGCAAACAATAAGGTCTGATTGATTCCCTTCAAGAGCTAGTACATTGGTACCTCCCAAAATGGACCCTCCCAACTCCAAACAAGGAACAAATTCTATGGCAGCTTCCAGAAAATTCTGTGAAAATCTAATTCCAAAAGTGAACAAAAGCTACGCCCCCAAAAACATATACAATACACCATTTATTGTGAAATAGAATAAGCATACAAGCAAGAGAACAAAGAAGTCTAAATTGGTATTTCCAGACAATAACCAGCACCTCTGTTAACTTTGCTGCCTGTCACTTTAAGGAACTCCTGGTTGACCTCTCCCTGCTAAATAACTGACACTGTAGGAGCTATATGGTATGGTATATGACGGATAACCACCACTTCATCCTGCTCTTCAACTGCATGCACATCTTTAGGGTTGCTAAGCTCCTGCTTCAATAATAATTGTTGGCCAACTACAGGGTCCCATATATCTTTATAGTCATAATAACCTCTGATATAAGAACAAATTTCAACACTATCCAAAACAGAACTGGCTACTACCTGGCTGGCCATTCTTCAAAGTAGTTAAAAATTACTTAAGGAAGTGCTTTAAAAAATCTGGTGCCCTTGGTAGTACAATGGATGTTGTCACTCTGATGGACGTTGTCATTCCTGGAGTAGAAGAAGTTAAAGCAGACACTTTTCTGGAAATTGATGAATGCATAGAACTGCAAGGTATTTTTGATATTACTGGGAGTCCTGAACAAGCTTGCCCAGCTACTGAATATTTACATGGTGATAATGAACTTCTCATATGTGGTGATATGGACGGTGATCACTATTATAATGACTTTTTTGCTGAACTTCACCAGTTACCATTTACTGAGGAAGAGAGTGAAGATGATCAAGAGCTTGACATAGAGCCCATAAAAATTTGAAAATCTTACAGTGAAGCCATAAGGTGAATGGACGTATTCAACTTTTCCCTGATAATACGGCCACGTTCAAAAAACCAGTGTTACTGGTTCTGGGAAAGAGTGTGTTTTGTCTGCCCAGCTTTTGTTCAAAAAGCAGGCCAGTACTTTAGACTTTGTGACACCTTTATCTCCTAATTGACTACCAATTAACTTATTGTTATCATGAATTAATTAATTTCTCGTAATAAAAGATGAATAATTTTTTTTAAAATTATTAGTTAAAAGATAATAATGGGGGGGGGGGGGGAGGGGAAATAATAAAGATTTAGTTTTAACTAAGAAAGCACAGGTCCTACCAATTAAGTTTTGAAACAAGATGAGCGAATAATTATTACAAACTTAATTCTAGATCCTTAATCACTGCGTCAATTAAACCTCACAACATACCTTATTATATCCCTATTAAGCTCGATGAGGGACTAACTTATTTTGTTTCCAATTTCAATTTTTTTCCCCCTATTTATTAGTAAAAAGAAATAATGCTTGTATAATAGACTCAAGAAATAGAAAGTGGATTTTGTCAATCCAATTAGCAGGATAGGCTGAGATCACCAAAACTTTATCAGAACTAACAGGAAATACCCAATCCATGCAGGGCATTGCTGTGACAGGATGCTATTCTGACATCGTGAGTGGCATTACCACAGTTTGACCACAACAGTATGTCAATTTTACAGGATGTAAATTGCGGTAAAACAAAACATATTTTTGTCATGAAAAATGTTATTTAAAAAATTTCAAAATTTTATGATTTTGGAGTGCCCGGGGAACTTATTCCAGCCAGAAAAAATGTTTCAATATTTTGCACCACACCCTCCCTTTGATGTACTGCCTGGAACATAAGAAATGAATACAATTACCACACACACAGTTATGTATACATTACAAATTTATTATCATAGTTATCTAGCTAATGCAATGTTAAAGCAACAGTTGATATTACAAGTCGTGAAAATTCTTATTGTTCACTTCAAAGATTATATTGTAGGTGGTTAAATACGTTCAGTCACCCAAATAGCCAACTGGCAGCCATTTTTGACAGTCTCCCGAAGTGTGTCATAGGTAGATTCCTACAGGAATATAATAGATAGAAAATAATCTTAATACAATTCACAATTTGTCTGTCTGTCTGTCTGTCTCTCCGTTAGTCTGTCAGTCTGTCAGTCAGTCAGTATGTTTGTGCCGAATTTAACTCCTTCCAAAGCATTGGAGGGATCTTCATGAAACTTTTATGATTAGGGTATCCCACTGCATGTCCTAATGAATATTTCGTTCACATTATGTTGTAATGGGTGTGTTTTTTTCTTCAATGGGTGTGGTTTGATGACATAATAGCAAAAATTCCCCTGGAACAAATGACCAACTTCACAATATTTTGGCATGTGGTTTCACAATGACTGGAAGTGTTTTTATCCTCCTAGGGGTGTGGTTTTCTCACTAGCTATACCCACTGGAAGTTGTTTTCACTGACAAAAATGAATGGTACTTTTAAAGGGTTCATTAATTGTATCATGTTAGTTTACTTTATGAGATTACTGTCAATAATCTCTACATACTACATATGCAAACTAGACAAGTATGTTATTGTAGGAGGCCGAAGGTTAATGGAAAAAATAGGGCAGGGAGGGGGGGAGTTTGTGCCAGTTATAATTATTGTGCATACATGCATGCACACGAATGCACACACACACATGCACACACACACACGCATGCACACACACACAGAGCTGTAACCTGATTATTAGTGCAAAGTTGCGGTATAGGAAGCAAACATTCCTTTATGACTTACACCATTTCATTTTTACTGTTATTTTGTTAGAAACAAAATTTAAAAAAATTTTTTTTTTTTTTTTTTTTAATTCACAATTGATCAATGGAAACAAACAGAGCAGCAAAGTAGTATAGAACACGCCACCTTCACTCTCTTTTGGAATGAAAAACAATTTGCAAGTACACTGTGTAGAGAACCAAGTATGACACAAATTTTTATTAAATAGGTGAGGTCTCAAGGGGCATTAGTCACAGTGCAGTCTTAGAAACTGTGTTGCCCTTTAAAAAAAATCAATCATGGATAATACAGGTCCATTTTATTTTATTGAAGAAACTATAAAACATAGTATATAACTTGGGCATGGCTGCTTTAGAAGATGGAGAGATCATGGTCAATGGTGACTTTATAGGAGAGATGCAGCAAGCACTCCAGGCTGGTGTAAAATAATAGGAATTTGTGATTAGTCTGACATTCAAGTGTCTTGTGTTGACTCGGATTAACCTCCCACTGATATAAAACATCCATCTCTGCATATTTCATAAACAAAACAATAGTTAATCTTGTTGAAGCTCTTATGGAATGTTATAAAAATACACATACAAGAATACATGCACGCATACATACATTTACCTGTTCAGACGAACACTGGTCTGCATCCAAGTCATCATCATCATCACGACATTTTGTGATGCCCTAACATAATTAATGGACAACAAATTCTATGATATAAATAACAATTGAATATGATCCACTTGCAAGTGGTAATTCGAATCACGAACCAATATTTAAATATGATTTATTGATTTTCACATATATGCAGCAAATTCCAATCTTCTATTTAAATAATCAAAATGAAAACCTAACTGTAAAATTCACATAGACACATTAGTTCAATGAAGTTGTTGCATCACCTGAGTCACAATACTTACCTGCAAAAGCTCATCATCTTTTACATCTTCACTGAAGAATTCCCTTAATTGACTGCAGTGGGATACATCATTATTGGCCAGATGAAATTTAATGGCATATGTACACAATATAATGAGTTCCACATGCAACATGTTATCAGAGAGCACATGCATACCACCAGGTTAAACTGAGTGGACAGTGGCACCAATGGGCACCATATACATTCTGTCTACACCTTACAGCTGTCAATAGTTTCTAATCAAAATCACAATTGACAATACCTCTGTGAGAACAAACACTGGTATAACATCACTCAGGAATTGACAATACCTCTGTGAGAACAAACACTGGTATAACATCACTCAGGAATTGACAATATCTCTGTGAGAACAAACACTGGTATAACATCACTCAGGAATTGACAATATCTCTGTGAGAACAAACACTGGTATAACATCACTCAGGGTTGTGACAATTAGAACAGTTCGGAATAAATCCATTGGGATACATGTCGATCAACGCTGAATGAAAAAGCCATGACAATATGGCATTATGACACTGTTAAAGGGAGAAATCCTTTTAATCAATATTGCAATATATATGCTTTTAATAACCTCTAATATAGTACAGATGTGTCAACAAAAAAAAAAAGAAGTATGAAGAATGGGGGGATATGATAATGATATATAGTAGACATTCTTGATGGGGATAGACAGGGCCTGTGTGTGTGTGTGTGTGTGTGTGTGTGTGTGTGTGTGTGTGTGTGTGTGTGTGTGTGTGTGTGTGTGTGTGTGTGTGTGTGTGTGTGTGTGTGTGTGTGTGTGTGT
The DNA here is from genome assembly GCA_963969325.1 of Lycopodina hypogea. Taxonomy (NCBI): domain Eukaryota; kingdom Metazoa; phylum Porifera; class Demospongiae; order Poecilosclerida; family Cladorhizidae; genus Lycopodina; species Lycopodina hypogea. The sequence continues at coordinate 14,293,218 of OZ017783.1, forward strand.
GTGTGTGTGTGTGTGTGTGTGTGTGTGTGTGTGTGTGTGTGTGTGTGTGTGTGTGTGTGTGTGTGTGTGTGTGTGTGTGTGTGTGTGTGTGTGTGTGTGTGTGTGTGTGTGTGTGTGTGTGTGTGTGTGTGTGTGTGTGTGTGTGTGTGTGTGTGTGTGTGTGTGTGTGTGTGTGTGTGTGTGTGTGTGTGTGTGTGTGTGTGTGTGTGTGTGTGTGTGTGTGTGTGTGTGTGTGTGTGTGTGTGTGTGTGTGTGTGTGTGTGTGTGTGTGTGTGTGTGTGTGTGTGTGTGTGTGTGTGTGTGTGTTTGTCTCCCAATTTAATGCTGACCTGTTGTAATTGTCTTTAAGGACATCTTCAATTGCCTCACTGCATGCTCTAGCTGCTTCTTTATCAACCACAGCACACACTGACCCTACAACACGTTAATGTATGTGAGTGACTAGTATGGGAGGGGGGGAAGGGGGATACTTAATATCACATATATATTCTATCTATACTATAAAGTGTGAATAGTCTGTCTGTCTGTCTGCCTGCCTGCCTATCTGTCTGTCCGTCTGTGATTCATGCTTGAACAGTTGAAGTTAGACCCACAAACCCACATATATATATATATATATATATATATATAGAATCAGTGTCACCAGGAGAACATTATTAGTATATCTATACGGCCACACTACTTTCTGCATTAAAAAAAAAAACAACCAAAAATGGTACTTTTGCCACAAAAAAGAGAATGAAGCTAGACCTATAAACCCATATATATTTAGAATCAACGTCACCAGGTGAACATCATAAGCATATATATGGCCACACCCCTTTTTATTTAAAAAAAGCCAAAAATGGTACTTTTATCAGAAAATGTATGGAGCTACAGACCTAAAATTTGGCATGCAGACACAACTTGACTGCAAATAACATGAGGTAGGTCCCATCTGATCACACCTCTTCCTCTTCGTGTGTAAGGTTAAAAACGTCAAAAATGGTATTTCTAAAAAAAAATTGACCTAATTACATGTTCACTTTTGAATTAAAGGTCTACAACATGTCTTCAAAGGAGATATTTTTGACTACAGCCCACCAAAGGTGGGCCAAAAAAATGTCCATAGGGCGGGTTTTTCGCTGGTAACTATATAAAAGGAGATGTCTGCCTGTCTGTATGTTTATACCATTATTCTGGCCAAACCTATGGGTGGATATCTCTGAAACTTGGGAAAATGATAGGTTATGACCCAACCAAAGACATGGGCTAAAAAATCTGGAAAATGGTTACCATGGAAATGAGGAAAAGTCAAAAATGATACTCTGGCCAGAAAAACCATTATAGCAACAAACCTAAAACTTGGCATATATATATATATATATATACACACACACACACACACAATTTGATTCTGGGAATAACATGGGCTGGGTCCCTCTGACCACACTTCATCCTCTGGGCATATAAGGCTAAAAATGCAACAAAAAAAAAGGTACTTAGGGAAGAATATTTAAATCTAGGGAGTTAGACCCATGAACCTAAATATATTTGGAATCAGTTTAATCCGGGGAACATTTTAAGTACATCTCAATATGGCCACACCACTTCCTATGTTCATGTCAGACTAAAAAATGGCCAAAAAAGGTACCTTCACCAGACAAACTCTTGGAGTTACAGACCTAAAACTGGGTATGAATACCCTACCTGACTTTGGGAGTAGCATAGGCTGATTTCTACCTAACCACACCTCTTCAAATTGGTATGTATGGTTAAAAAAAAGCCAAAAATGGAATTTTCGAAAAATATATTGACTGAAGTAGTTAGATCACAAACTCATGTATATTTGGAATCAGTGTCACCTGTGGAATCTTTAAATAAACCACGGCCAAGTGGTTAAGGCACAGGTCTAACAATCAGAAACATCCAGGTTCTACTTCTTCCTGGTTCAAACATATGTGGATATGTATGTACATATGTATATTGCATGTTTGTCCACATTACCACCAGAGCACCAAACCAAAAAATGAAGCTAACTCTTCAGGATAGACACATCTTACACCAACTATGTTTCTTGAGCCAAAATATATTTGGGCCATTTGGCAATACCTCTTCCTTTGGGTGTGTGTGTATAATACCAAAATGGTACCTAGTAGAAATCATTGGACCTGACATCTAAAACTTGGCAATAACACACATCATGACTCAGAGAGACATGGACTGGGTCCCACCTGGCCGCACATAATCCTCTGGGAGTGTCAGGCTAAACTTACCGGAAATGGTACATGGTCAAACTCTTGGACATGGGCTGGGTCATATTTTGCCACACCTTGATATGGGCATATCATTATATCCCTGGCAATGCCGGGTATGCCTGCTAGTTATATATATATATATATATATATATATATATATATATATATATATATATATATATGTATGTATGTATGTATGTATATGTATATATATGTATATATGCATATATATGTATATATATATTTTTTAAAGATGTCGGCCGGTCGGTCTGCCTATATATTTGTACCATCATTCTGGCCAAACCTGTGGGTGGATTTCTCTGAAACTTCGCATGATGATAGGTTTTGACCTAACTTAAAGCATGGGCTAAAAATTCTGGGAAATGGTTACCATGGTGATGAGAAAAAGCCAAGAAAGATATTTTGGCCTGAAAAAATGGTGGTTTCACATGGTGTCTCAAGCCTGTCACAGTCAGTGGTTGGAAGCCATAAAACTAAGCTAGATTGGCCCTCTATTGACGATGGACTTAAAGTTAAATTGTCCCCTATTCAATGTAGTCTAAACGTGGATGAAATGGATACCTCTGAAACCAGTAAAGCTTTTGCTGGTACCCTCCACTTCCACCTTGATGAACAGTGTGTACTGGGGCATCCTTGCAGCTCTAAAGAGCCCCACAAGAATCAAAGCATCGTAAAGCTAACTCATAGACTAGCCTGTGAGAAAAACCAAGCTGGTAGAAGTTTCAAGACACACCCATCTCTATTCCTGAGTGGAGTCAGAGCCCATAACAAGTATGTTAAGGCTGCAAAGAGGTCAACCATGCTGAGAAGTGTCCGTTCTCAAGAAAAAGCTTTCAAATTGAATCATTTGGCTTTTCTTAAAAAGGCCGAAATTTGGCATGCTGTCTCCAAGAAAACGGGTGAGTGCTATTATTTACATGTGGGTGGGGTGATAAATGTGGGTTTTTTTTCAGAGCCACACCCACTAGGAGGTTATTTTGGCTGCTAAAAGCCAATCAAAGACCAATCAGGCCGAAATTTGGTGTGTGGTCTCGAAGTACCCAGGTAAGCTATATTAACCATGTATGGGTGCAGTTTACCCATAGCCACACCCACAGGAGGCTAATTAATGGACCAACCAGGCTAAAATTTGGCATGTGATTTCCAAGTAACTGGGTGAGCAATATTGACCATGTGTGTGTGTGCATGTGGCAATGGATTGGTTTGGTCATAGCCACACCCACAGGATGTTGCTTTGGCTACCAAAATGTAATTAATAGACCATTCAGGCTGAAATCTGGCATTTGATTTCCAAGTAACCAGGTGAGCATTATTAACCACATGCAGGCTGGCGATGTGTGTGACTTGTTATTGCCACAGCCATAGGAAGTCATTATGCCTGCCAAAAAATAATTTATGGACCGATCAGGCTGAAATTTGGCATATGGACTCCAATAACTGCTGTAAACCACCTGGCGGCAGCGAAGCTGAAGTCATCTAGTGACATGTGGATGCCAAGTAACTGGGTGACTCAAGGGATGAACATAGTTAACCCAGTGTGGGTGTGGCAATGGGTGTGTTTTTGTTATAATCACACTCACATGAGGCTACGGTTACGAAGAACTAATGAGAGGATCAATCAAGCCGAAATTGGGCCTGTGGTTTCCAAGTAAGCAGGCGAGTGTTATTATTAAATTAATACCTGTGTGTGGCAAAGGGTGTGGCTTTCTCATGCTGCACCCACATGAAGTTGTTTTGACTGCCAAAAACTAATCAGACTAAAGTTTGGGTATGTGGTCTCAATGTGACCAGGAAAGTGTAATTACTCTACTGTGGGAAAGTGTAATTATTCTACTATGGGTGTGTTTGGGCCATTAGCTACACCTTGTGGGAGTTATCTATCCTGCCAAAAATCAACCAGGATGAAATTTGGCATATGGTATCTACATGACCTGAAGGTGCTATTATGCTCCCATAGGTGTAGTTTGGACATATCCATAACCACGCTAGTTGTTTTTACAGACAAGAATCAATCAGGCTGAACCCCAAACCCGCAAGAGGATGATAACATCTTCCGGTCACATGGAGACCACATGCTCTAGCTCTGCTGGACTAATCAAGTAAAACATTTGGCATGTGATCTCCATGTGGCCATGGTTGCTATTACCCTTCCATGGGTGTGGTTATGGGTGTGGTTAGGGCAACAAACATTAGAATAAAGGTACAAATGCCAGAACCCACATTTTATCTAAGCTGCCGCTACCAGCAAATCTTGTCTTAATTTTTATACCACTTCCTACTCTGTTGCACCATTACCATGTGCAGTGAAGCTGCAACAGGAACACTGATACATATAAAACATCAAAGTCACAGGAAAACATCTTGGCGAATTATTCAGTTGTAATTGTAATTTTTTTCGTATAAGCTTCAGGTGCTGTAAGAGACACAGCACCACAGACAAGCTATTCAGTCAGGTGAAACATCAATTCTAATAAGCAGGAAAGGCAGGAATACAGCCTACAGTAGCAGTGAAATTCATATCTTAAATGTAGTGCTCTCAGCAGTGAAGAGTTTTTAAAGTTCTTTAACAGACATTAATACTTACCCAATGCATATCCACATAAGTCCCAGAGTGGTAAGGTGAGACTTGGACGACTTCTCTTAGTCTCCATCATCGCCTTAAAGAACTCTGCATTCTCCTGCTCTCTTTCTTCTAATTGCTGCAAAACACACACTCGCATACGCACACAGCATACACACACGAAGGCACACACACACACACGAAGGCACACACACACACACACACGCAGGCACACACACACACATGTGCATTCACACACAATTTAAGTAAGTTAAAATGGAGGTCACATGAAAGATAACCAAAATTTTTCAGTCAACTGCGATAATCATTTCCAACATTTGACAAATCAACTTCATTACCTACCTTGAGTTTCTTTGTTCCACCCAGCACAGCTATTTGTCCAGCACATACTTTAGTAGCTGCAAGTTCCACTGCATAGTTCACACGAATAGCCCTATCAATGGATGGGTGTGGCCTTCTCACCATGGATACACCAGTCTCAACAGCAGTACTGGAATCTTCACTTCCTAAGTACCATGGACTTGTTCCAATCTATAGAGGGGAGAGGGGAGGGGTTTAATTGGATTAGTGCAGTACTATGGACATAAAAAAATTAACACTATATTTCATCCACTTATCAAACACTAACATTTCATTTTGGGCAAACACAATTCCATGTTTGTATATATTTGCATTGTGATAGCAACTGACCTACATACAAGAATTTTGCATCCAGATTTACATAAGTTCAATGAAAAAGCTATGCTAGCAGTTTATACTCTACTATAAACTTATTTGTATTTTCATACTCTCCTTGTTGTAAGGTGTAGCTTAGCAATTAGTCCACATCTGCACACATACATATAATATGTATGTAGCTGCCTGCAAATGCTGTGAAGGCTAAAGAAATGCCCATATATGGGAATACTCCTAATATATAGTCAGCTCATGTGTAAGTATTACACACATTTGTAGGAACACATAAGTGAGTTTGTCTGTTTTCCAGTCTAGCGTTGTGTTGCGTGGTTGGTATCCTGTGTCACCAGTCACGTTGGTCTGGTTTCAACCTGACCACTTTTTATCCAAACCTGAGCCGACCAGTACTTGTTGATTTGTTGTTGTTGTTTTTTGGCACACACTGCTGTGTAGCCTTCTCAATTTGATTCCTTCAAAGAATATAGTATTCCTGAAGTTAAAAGAGGGCTACAGTCCATCTGAGACACCTCACCACCTGGTGGGATTTCCCTTCCCTAAATAAAGCTTCGGATGTTCAAACTGGTCTAGTACAAACAAGACAACTGTTTACAATGTTGGCTCTTTCTACACAACTGAGGACAGGATGGGTAATTTTTGTCACACTTTGGTTTAACACAATAAAATCAAAATAAATGAAATACAGTACCTCATTTCCATGGTATTTCCTTTTTTTTGTAGTCTTAATTCACAACCAAAAAAAAGTTTTATTTATTACTACTATTTTAGTTTGTTTTTTCATTAAAGTTTTGATTAAACTTTGTCCTCCTGCTGTCACTAACTTGTGTTTGATCCTTTCTTGTTCTCAAGCATTGTGTCAATAGCCAAGTCTAATACTCTTCCCGGGTTGAATATTTTTTTATTACTTGATATTAATATAGGAAGGTCCATCCACTAATTTTATCCACTAATTTCATGCACTTATGATATTTCTTCCCTAATTGTAGTCACTAACCACCAAGCTGCACTATATGCTGGCAACTTCATTTTAGCATTGCTATTATGATATTACATTTGGTTGGCCAAAATTTACTGGTAGATAGATTGTTAGGGGGCACCTATGAAAAAGCACAATTTTTATGTGTTTATTTTCCTTCTTGAACCCTTTAATAGTAAACTAAAATTAATAAGATACTTTGATATTTAGTGTTTTAAGTCAAACACAATATATTAATAACAACTACCAACTGATAAACAATTCACCATAACATTTTCAAAAGTATACCACAGAGAATTGATGTAGGTGTATGTAGAAACACATGTAGATACAGTAGAGACATAGAGTTATAGGTGATAAATGGTCTAGAATATGTTCCTGAAAAGTTTACTTGGCTAAACCATCTAGGGGTAGGGTAAATCCCCTCCCACCCTTGAAAATTAGGGATATACTGCTATTGGGGGGGGGGTGGAAGAGGAGTAGCCATAAATTTATGTGTAGTTCATTTTTTCCTTCTTTTTTTTTAAAAGCTATTTAACACCTTTTTTTTTTTTTTTTTTTTTTTTTTGGTTTCTTTGTTTCTTTTGTTTCTCATTTCCTCTCCATTTTTTTTGGTTTTTTTTTTTGGCCTTTTTGTTGTTGTTTTTATCTCCTTGTGGGGGGGGGGGGAGGGGTTTCTGGATGAATTTATTTCAAATTTGAACTCTTTTGGACAAGCTCTTTTGAAGCTCTGATGTTTTTGCCGCTACCTATCCAAACTGAGGAAAAGGACAAATTTTAACCTGATATTTCTCTAATTTGAGATCTTGGTTGGTATAAAATATATTATTTATCACAAGAACAATCACAAGAGATCAGAGAATGGGCAAACATCTGTTATGCTTCAAACACACTGCCAGCAAATTTCAACAATGAATAATCAACCTGACCACTTCAAAACCAGTGGCTACGGCCTACAGCCATGTGACATAGCATGATCTCCTTTTTTTTTTCTTTTGAGGTTGGGGGTGGGGGGTGGGATTCATGCTTGCTGGGAAAATGCTTCAACTCAATCCTAGAGTTTAATCAATCTCTGGCATTCAACTCTTCCCCCCCCCCCCCCCCCACATTCCGTTATAAGAGCACTTTCTTCTTATGCTCATCTTCTCCACTCCAACACACACACACATACATACAACATGCCAACCATGTACTGCGGAGACAGAATAAATGAATATTTATCAGACAGATTTTGGATCAATGCATATAACCATAATTTAGTGGACATCCACCATCCACCTCTATATATAGTGGTCCCTCCCTATTTAGGTCCCTCTGAATTAAGACCACTTCCATTGTAAGACCACTCTTGCTTGCTTCCGGTTGGCTGTTTCCATTAAGTCCTTCCCAATTAAAACCCTGTAAGATGAGACTACCTCAATTAAAAGACCACCTGGATGGGTCAGTATCCTCCCAAATAAGACCACCAAAACTAGTTCAACTGACAATTTTTCCTGCGATCACATTTTTAGCTTTAATAGTCCTAACTAAGTCCAGACAAAATTAGCTTTTGTTTTTCAGGCCCACCCGCATCAATTTTTTGGAACCCACATCAATTTATTGGAACCCACATAAATTTTTTGGAATCCACATAAAAATTTTTTAAACATAACGTTGTGGATAGTATTCACTTACCTTTTGTTGTTGTTGTAATATTCTGATTTGGAATGGTAAAAAAAAAAAGAATAATGAAATTAGACCACACCCTAAAAATAAAATTTAAAAAGTGGCATCCCTGCATCAATATTTTTTAAAAATGTTTAAGTAACTAAAAATTTACTTTGCCTACGCTAATAAAGTTTACTGTAACTATAATGCATAACTCATTAGCCTGATAGTTTAGACCATGTGACACTACTCTAGTACAAAATGTGTCTATCCATGTATGGTCTGACTGGGACTCTAGCTGGTACCACATTAAAGAGCCAGCAAAGGAGCTGAGGCCCAGTCAGAGTCAGTTCTGATTGAGGAAGTGTAAATCAGTCAGTATCACAGACTTATTTGTATTCTAAAATGCTGTATAAATTAGATGTACCATAGATTACATGTGATGATGACCAAGATCTTTCTCCATACACACTACTGCCCTACCCACCAGCTACAGTCCTAATTAAAAACAACTCTTCCACCAGTTGGAAGTGCTCTGTGGGTGATCTTAATAGGGAGAGACCACCCCATCCCCTCCCACACAAAACTGCTGCCCTCATGCAACCATTCTGGTCTGTTCCCAATTTCCCACCCATCCAAACTCAAGAGCTATAAACACATGGCTACTTATTTCCTGTTCCTCCTTGCACGTGCTGTGCCCAGAAAGCTGCACTGTATAGTGACTCACCCTGCGTCCAGTGCTGTGCAGTCCAGTGCTGTGCAGTCCAGTGGAATACAAAAAAGAAGAACCCAACCAGATTCTCTGGAATGCATTTCTCCCGGCCATACTTAAATAAAGCTGTATTGTTGGACCTCACCGCCTCTGTGGGGGAGCCCCCCCCCCCATTTCATTTGGTGTGATGTCTTGTGGGCAGAAAGTATTATCAATCAATAATTCTTCCTTTATTTTGATCAACACTAAATAATAAATTGAAGCACATTACATTTAGTTTGTTTCCCTTTATTTAACCGGGAAGTCCCTGACAATCCATGCACCTTTCTCATACTGATCTAGTCACCTAAAGCAAACTCCTAATTAGGGTGGTGGTTATGGGGGAATTTCATCTGGGGGAAATCCCAGGGTGCCCACCCATCTCCCTTCCCATCCCATCCCCCCTCAACCCCACCCCATGAAACAGTTATTGTAAATGTATGTTCATTACCACTCTCTCATCTGATCTTAAGTTATATGGCTCTTCATATTACTCATCCTTTATCATTTTCAGCCAAAGGCCTCCATTGCTAATGAAAATAATAATACATTAATAGCATTAATATTTTCAGAGTACATCATTTGAAATAAATTAAGCTAATTCAGCAACTCTGTGACTATCTATTTAGTCACAAGAAGTAACCATTTATAGTTATCTATCTGCTTTTCCAAGTTGGTACTTGTCCCCAAGTTCCACACAGCACATATTTACAAACTGTCTCATAACTTCCGGCTCCATGTCAAACTCAACCTTGGCACATTTGGCATGGAACCTGATATCATGTACGCTCCTAATTCCATTCTGCTTGCTCTGAGTAAGTGTGGTCTTCTGACACAGTCCTGCATGTACATACTCTCCATCAGAAATGACTTTGATCTTGTCCAAGTTCCAGTCCTGCTCACTTGGGAGGGAAACTTTGGAACACCTTTCATTCAGCTCAGCTACTCTTCTGGTGATCCATTTCTCCACAAACAGTATACCAAAGTGGTCCTCAGAGTCCAAGTGTTTCTTAATGACTTCAACCACACCAATAAGACAGTCGAGGTTACTCCTGACGCTTTTCTGTTGCTCTTGGAGATACTTGAGTCTGGCTTGTTTCACTGCCGCCACATGCCCTACAAGATCCATCTTGGAGCTCTCCAATTTCTCTTTATGCCTCTTCACACAGGCTTTAATCTTCTCCTTGGCATTGTCAGCTCTGATATCAATACTCTGCAAATCTTCATTTAGTCCTTTCAGGAGACCATCAACAGTAAAATGGGAAGGGAAAAATATTCCTGTGTGTCCAAATGCCCCATCAGTCTCTCCTGTGTCAATCAAGTCTTTGTGATGCTTATAGTGGTCACTCATGGAGCAAATAACGCAGCAAGGCAGGCTGCAGTCCGAACAGAAATAAGACACAGCCTCACCACAGTGTTCAGGGCACTGCCCCCTGAAGTCGGTATGTTTTTCTCTTTTGAATTCATCAGCACCAGAGAGGAGTTCCTTGCTTGTACCTTTCAGCTTAGTGGAAGAATCTAAACATTCAGCCATCCTGTATTAAACGTTCTAGCAAACGTTGGCATTGCATTGGATATCTGGACTCTTCAAACGGTACTGGTCGTACAAGTAACCAGCGCAGCTTTAACCCACGCGCTCTGCTAGTCTCTCTTGCTATATCCTTTACCTACTGTGCACAGTCGCTAACCAAGTATTATAGGATTACCAAAATTACTAGAAAAGTGCTCTGACTTGAACCAGATTCCCTTCCTTCTACCTTCCCCCCCCTCCCCCCCTCCCCCCCCCCTCCTTTTCCTTTTTTTTTTTTCCATTTTTCCCCCCTTTTTCTTCTTTCTTGATGGGTTGACTGGACTTGAAATAACCAATGAGAACTGAACATAATCTAGAATTTAGTAATTTTAAAATAATTTGGAATTTAAGCAAACATTAAAATACATTCTTTCTTGAACTAGGGACTAAAATGTTGCAGGCACAACACTTGATATGGTTTTACAGTTGTTCTACAAACAGGACACTCTCTCTTCTCGCTAGTCCAGTTACTTATACATGACCAGCAAAATATATGTCCACAAACTGTAGCAGAAGGGTTAGAACAATTCTCCAGACACAGTGGACACTTCAACTTCTTCTTGATGAAGGATGCTTCAAGAATTATCTGACCTCCTTCTTCCACATTATTTAAGTCCTTAGTGAGTTTTTCATCTTTATCATTCTTCTTACAGTAACTCTTGGAACACCACTTGCATATTTTTACAAGAATTTGGATAATTATCAGCCAACCTAACACACGGTAAAGGGTCATAGGAGAGCTTCCTGTCAGACCCAGTGGATCACTATACCTGACCATCAAGTACCTGATGCTAGTTAATCTTTTCCCGAAATGATAAAACAGGCCATGCATGTAAAACAGAGCAAGGTGCAGTTTACTTGTACAGCTAATAATGTCTTCTACATTTTCTACAATTCGCTCCAGATTCTCATAATTACTCTCAGAAAGGTCAAAAGAAGTAAGATTGCGGTCTCTGAGTTTTTTATACAGTATTTCTAATGTCTTTTCAAAGGCATAAACACCCAGAGTCTGAAAAATAACAGGAACAGTTCTCCTTACAAAACCAGGAGCCACAAATGGCCCACCAGGAAGTGATGGAGCAGCCACCTGTATTGCATTGCAGTACTCCTCCCCTAGAGTTTGATTTCCAAGAGAAGTTGTAAGGGTATAGTAGCCAAGCTCAGCAAGAAGCTGAAACTCTCTCTGCCACTTCAGCCAAAGACGAAGTGGGAGGATCTGCCTGGAGATGTCAGAGAGGAGGGAAGTGAGCTTATCCGTATAGAACATATCCTTCTGGTTGCTTCTCACAAGCTCAGGAGCACCAGCCGGGAACAACCGCATACTCGCCATTCTCCCGTCGTCTCGTAAAACCATGACCTTACGTCAATATTCCCGTAAAGGTTTAAAGCGGGGCATCAAAATCTGTTAGTCCCGCTTAATGTTTGGTAAAGGGTCGAATTAGCGAGACCAATAATTTGGTTGAAAGTCCGATCTACTTTTAGGTAAAGGTCGCGACATCAGGATTACTCAATGATCAAACAGATTCAAACTTTAGTGTCCAGAAGTAGAGTAGCAGTATGTCTGAACATCCAACTGCAATCGATGTGGTAAAATTACTTCGCTTAGATGTAACCTTACTTAAGACATGCTATATGTTTACTAGTCCATAGTTATGCCCGTCCTGAACGGAGCAAGCTGGCTGGAGGATTGTCTCACTTCTATCCTCAACCAAACATTCCCTGGTAACACGGAAGTTTCAATATTTAACGATGGATCTACAGTAAGATCATGCTAGGAGTAACTAGAATATCCAGAGCTGTGCAAGTATGATATTCAAGAAATGCTCTGTCTTCCCTTCACTTGCAGAGACCTTTAAATACATTTAGCTAACCAGGAATCTTTTATATTCAAAACAAAAAAAAAGAATCATTGTTGTTTTAAATGAGTTCCTAGTTTAGATCAGTTTCTACAATGACTTTAACTGCCTTCAAACACAATATTTATATATTTATAGTTAAATTAATAGCAGAAGTAGCTTTTATGTGGAGCTTTTACTTAAAGCTATAACCTGTTGACATATGCAAATCTTGTGTGTAAACATGTACAGATTGTTTAGAATAACAATTATGCCAAAAATATGACTTTTGTGATTAATTGTCAACCATATGAAGAAAAAAGAAGTTTTTTTGGTACTTGGAGAAGAGGACCTGTTAGTGTTAGTATTGCTCTTTTCTAATCTTATTTCTCACTACTTGCACTAGAGTTGGCAGACTTAGTTGTGTGGGATGATGTGATGTCTGGCTGGTATGCTAGCCCATATGTTTAATTGGATGTGGGTGTTCAGTAGCTTTTGCATTTTTTTGACAGTGATGATCCCTACCATTAGGGACCACTCTAGTATGTGATGTCTATTGAATATAGTGTCTACTTTACAACACTCATTCACAGGCTGATTATTCAACCATTTTTATTTTAGTGTTTCATTAAGTTGAGTCACCAATTTTTGAGAACCCTGGGATGATATAATTAAGAATTTTAAAAATATTATATTAATACTTTTGCCCCAGTTACTATTTTATTTTTCTTCCAATAGTATCAGAAGTCTCCATGGTGTCATAGTGCTCACTAAACAATTGCAAGATCATTTAATATTACCAGTCCTCCATATCTATAGGACTGCTCTTATTCCAAATAATTCTGATTCAGCATAATTTATATCTTGCTTATATACAAGTTAAGTTAAGCAGTGGGTAGCTCTAGCAGAATTACAATATGGAAACCCCAAATGGAAGTTAGTATGGAAGTTCAGATTTTTTTTGGTTATATGTGCACATTTTATTTGCTGGTTACAGAGCTTTTCTCTCTTCTGCATTACCAAAACAGTCTACAAAACATATAATAATAATAACCACAAGCTTATTGTCTGCACACATTGTACTTGTTTCCTGTGCTCATAGGACTCCACTTCAGAACAGCTTGTGTTCTGGAAGCAAAGGTTGGAGAAGGCCAACATTAAGATGGTTTTGTCTAGCCAGGACAGCCAAACACCAAGGGGAGGTGAGAAGGAGAGCTATAATTTGTTCCATGGGAGGGAGTGAGGAGATAATTGATTCTGAGGCCATTAGGGGGTTTAGCTTACCATTATCCAGTGGCTACCGAAGTGACTTGTTTGTTTGTTTCCATTTAAATAATAGCCTTCCTTGAATAGTAGTCTTCCTTGAACAGTAGCCTTCCTTGACTAGTAGCCAGTTTCTTAAATGAAAGTAGACTTGGTTTAAAATAACCTCGTTGTGGAAAAAGATTCTTCCAGTATTCACTTCTAATTATAAGTAATATCCTTCAATATTCACCTCCATAGAGTAGATGGTGCCTTCGTTCAAATAAAATTCCCCTCAATTATGATACAATTAGAAACCTAAGGATACTCTTGTCCTGATTACAGTGAACTCCTTATATAATGGATATGGGGGGATGTCCCCTTTTAAGTTCCTATGTTCAACATCCCAGAGACTGGACATTGATGTGATGAATTTATTAATTTATTTATTCTATTGTGTGTGCAGTTGGTTATGGCAGGAACAGAGCCATAGAGCAGAGTTCAGGAAAGTACTTGTGCTTCTGCGATGTGGTAAGTGGTTGTATCTATTTGTGTGCATTATGAGTGTGTATTCCTGTTTATGCCTGTGCATGTGTGTGCACTTGTGTGTGTGTGTGTGTGTGTGTGTGTGTGTGCGTGTGTGATAGGGCGTGTGTGTGTGATAGGGCATGTGTGTGTTGCATGTGTGTGTAGTGAGTGGCTGAGTAATTATGCTCTTGGACTAACAACCCCAGGGTTGGAGTTCAAACCCCAGCCCTGACAGGAAATTTTTCTATCCTTCAACATCTTCTTCCCGCACCAGTCAACCCAGCTGTGATGGGGACCTGAAATTTTTTGGGGTGTTAATTTACTGGACATGGCTTGTCAATCAGCTAAGGGTTCAGGTGGGACTTCGGGTGCCCACACCCATAAATTGATAGTCTTGGTCAGTCCTCCTGAGAGCTCCTAGCCTAGCTCCAGGAGTTTGCTTGTACTGGCTCATAGTGCCTGCTTAGTGCACAGGCACCCTAACTATGTCAGGTGCATATGACCGTGTTGACGGCAACTAGAGAATTTGCATTTGTATTTTATGTGTGTGCATGTGTGCATGTGCATGTGTGTGTATGCGCATGTGTGTGCATATGTAGCCAAGAAAGACACTTCTCTTTTGCCCAATGCTTTTCTGAAAATAGCTTCTTTTTGGTCTACTGTTTTGTTGTTGCTATTGTTATTTTTATTATAATTTTTTTAATATCATAATTTTGGTTATTTATCCCAGATCTTGTCAGTGCTTAGTTTTATATATCATTGTCAACACCAGTGCTGGGAGTGATACAACTTGGAGACCTCCACTGAATATTCTATCGAATTTTTATATGGAAAGAGATGAGATTCAATGTTTTCACAAGTTTTGATGATTAGTGTCAGGTCAACTTATTCTATTTGAATTGAACTCTACTTGTAATATACCAGTAATTGTGGAACTTATCGTTATTATTAGTTGTTGTTATGTTGTTCTCACTCTGCCCTTGTTGTTCTAGGATGATGTCTTGTCCCCTGAAAGGATTGAGCTACAATATGCAGCTGCCATCTCAAATACTGACACTGTGAGTTATAGGCCACAATTATGCTGGAATAGTTAGCTTCTGTGAGGTGGGAAAGGAGATACAGTATGCTATAGGAATAGGTATAACCTTATTTACATCGATTCCCAGCCCATAACTGAGGTTCAAGAACCACCCAAATGATGTGACCTTCATAAAATAATCTTGTGCACTTAAACTACTCATTCTTTTCCTTCTCAACCCACCCCTGGGGTTGATTGGTGAATGAAAGGAAGGACTATGTAAAGATAGTGGCATATTTGGAGGGGCTGTGGCAGATCAGGGATACTAGCAAGAAACCCGTCCTACAGGTGGTTAATGTAACATGTAGGGAGTATTGACACTAATCTCATTTATCATATTAATCAATATAAATGCAATACAGTTAATGAACACTTCTGTGAGATTAACATACGTTTTGGGCAGTAAAAATAACTTTCAATGGGTGTGGCCAATAAAAGCCACACCCATGGGATAATATCACTCTTTTGCTCATGTGGAGACACATGCCAAATTTTATTGAACTTGATCATTAGTTAAGAGTCTTCCAGGGAATGGTACCAAACCACACCCATTAACTAAACCACCTCCATAGAACCTGATCTGTATGAAGCGTTCATGAGGACGTACAATGAAAATGTACAATGAGGATGTACAATGAGGATGTACAATGAGGATGTACAATGAGGATGTGCAGTGAGGTGCCCTAATCAATCTTTGGAAGTTTCGTAAAGATCCTTTCAGCTGTCTTGGAAAGAGTTTACAGCAGACAGGCAGGCAGGCAGACAGGCAGGCAGAAAGACAAATTGTGAATTGTAGTAAGATTTCCATGGTAAAACCCTCCCCCCCCCCCCCCCCCTTCCCCATTTTGCCAAGTAATAAATTTCAACCTTTAAGTGTAATGCAAATCACTTGAACAGACTCTCCTTCAACTTCTTTTGGGGAGTGTCCTAGTACTCCTTTTATATATATATATCCCTCCTCTTTCAAGTACATGCTGATATTACACTGTTTCCTCAAGGAGGGGTGAACTGGTCCTAGAGAAGTGGCATACTTGTTATTTAAAGTTTAATGGGTGTGGAGTGTTCTTGACTGGTCTCTTCTGAACTGTCACCACTGTAGTAATTGTTGCATGTATGTGGTTGTGTAAATGTTCACTGTTCTCTCTTCATCAGCATGACGCATATTTAACTCGACTAGTGAGCACTAATGCATGCATACAGTCATGCAACGTGAGCAAACAGGCTTGAGGGATCCAGTTGCAGCCCACATAACCACACCCCTGAGCACGTGCCATATCCTCCACAGACATTAAGATAGTCCTGCATTCCTGACCTGTTTGTGTGTGTGTGCGACCCATGTGCACAGCTCATTGGCAGCAAGTTTACACGAGATCCACCCGACTCCACTGCGAGGTATGTTCGATGGATCAACAACCTTTCCCCCCCACAACTCTACTCACAGGCAAGTTGAACTCATTAAGATGAGGCAGTGAGCAAAAATGGCTGTGCACAGCCAAGTGTCCATATAGCTGCCATGGAATAAACATTTCTCAGTCATCTTCCACCTTTTAATTGTATTTTGATATACTAAACCCCATTATGCTAAACTATGGAGTAATAATGTTTATTGTTGTGTTAATAATGGTCAATTTACAATATTACTATTACACTAAAGATTACGTTAATGAAGATTTTCCAGTAGCTCATATATTGATGTAGACGTGATTAAATATAATATTTACTCTTAACCGATGAGCACTGTCATGTGGTGAGGGTGTGATGATGTCGTTCCTTCTGCATTAAATGTGTATGCCTGATACATGTCAGTTACCCATTGATACTAGTCTAAATTGTCATCCTGTAATTATTCCACATTATCTCATGCAGGCGTACACTGCATTTGGGCCCACTCTGATTCAGCCCACCTGGTTCTGCTCGAGACGTCTGTTTGAACAAGTCGGTCTGTTCTCTGAAGATGGTAAGGTCCGTCCTGACTGGTGTGCTGTTTGTCCTGC
Source organism: Lycopodina hypogea (assembly GCA_963969325.1). Taxonomy (NCBI): domain Eukaryota; kingdom Metazoa; phylum Porifera; class Demospongiae; order Poecilosclerida; family Cladorhizidae; genus Lycopodina; species Lycopodina hypogea. The sequence goes on from OZ017783.1 coordinate 14,310,371, forward strand.
CTGTAGGAAGCACTTAGTGTTGTGGTTTGTGTGTATACAAGTCTTCAGAATGTTGTTGTGTGTGTGTACAAGTCTTCAGAGTGTTGTTGTGTATGTGTATATAAGTTTTCAGAGTGTTGTTGTTTGTATGTATACAAATCTTAAGAATGTTCTTGTTTATGTGTATACAAGTCTTCAGAGTGTTGTTGTTTGTGTCTGCACAAGTCTTCAGTGGGTTGTTTTTTAGTGTGTGTACAAGGAGTGTTGTGTGTGTATAAAAATCTTCAGAGTATTGTTGTGTATGTGTATATAAATCTTCTGATTGTTGTTTATGTGTATACAAGTATTCAGTGTTGCTGTTTATGTGTGTGCGTGTACAAGTCTTCAGAGTGTTACTGTGTTCTCATGTTGATTCTATAGTGGAACCTCCGAATAGCAGACACGTTGAAACACACTCATTTTTTTTTCTTTGTAGAGAGGTTGTCCTCTATCATAGGTCTGCCCAAGATCAAACACTAAATATCTATTAATGTTGTAGTAGTAATTGCTCATGTTACTGCAGCTAATTGGATCTACTTACTATTATGATGGGGAGTATGTACAAAGAGTATTACCTTTTACTATAATGAAAAAGGGGAGAAAGCAATAAATGTAGCAATAGGAATGTTGAATAAGGAACTTAATAATTGAGTGTTCATGCCCTGTTTCAAGACTCTATTTGGTATACCCTTTTTGGTTTTGTCTTTTGGGGGGGGGGGGGGGGGGGGGAATAACAATTTCTCAGTTATTTTTGCACAGAGAGATCAACAAGGGATTCTGTTGCGAAGATGAAAACAGAATTTCTAGTTTTTTGCCTGGAAACACCATATACTTACTGACTGTAGGGACCAAATCCTACATTGAGAGTCTAAAGGAACTGGGGGAGAATCTTCCGGAGTCATTCACCTCACTTAGAAAGAATCATGAGCCTCATTTAACGTGTGTATCTTTATTCTTGACTTGTTCAGTCAATTTCTCAAAAAGGTCACAAAAATGCTTGGGGTGTGGCTTTGTCCCTTCTTAGAGGTCCATTTTCACTGGATTTACTGGAAACTGCCCCAGCTTTTGTCCTTTGTTCAGAATTTGGTAAATCCATTTTCAAAGGTGCTGATCTATTAGCTCTTGTAGATAATCGATCGATGCCTTACTATTTGTCCACTGTATAGAGGTTGTCCTTATTTCGGAGAGTCTATTCAGGGAGGTTCACTGTATCAGACGAGAGATTGTCATTATGTAGTGTGTGTTTTTATTGACAATCTAAACAAGCATCTCGAAATGGAATATTTAGATGGCAATATATATCTAGTATCTTTGTTTTGATACTTTCATTATGAATACACAAGCTATCTTTCATTTGTGGGGGTGGGTAGGGGGTTGTTGAATTCAAACTCACAACCATCGGGTCCTCAATGTGAAGGTTTCATCCTAACCACTGAGTTTGCTAACCCTTTACCCATTCTAGTTTTGAATTTCCCACCTTCACTTGCTTGTTAATTTCACCAGTAACCATATTGTTCTTCGGCAACCTTTAAAATAGATACATGTTTTTGTTGTTGTTTTGGGTGTTATTTTTAATCTTGTCATATTTTAGGGTACTCCGGAGGACTTATTATTTTTCTACAAGCACTTATCTGAAGGAGGCAAGCTGCTGCAGCTTGACAAAGAGCTGGTCACATACCGATACCACCAGGACTGTGAGTCGTTCAGAATTAAGAGGTGCGTCTGAATGAGCCACTATTTGCAATATCACATTTTCTTTCATGTTTCACCGCCTTGCTGGAGAGCCACTAAGACCATTATGTTATCTATTCACTTGAAGAATTTCCTCCACAAAAACACGGACCTTTGATCAAGTTTATAAGATATTTAACACTTCCATGTCTGCTGCATTGGTTTGCTGGTGTTGCAATTGACAATGCATGATGGTAATGTTAAATTATACTAACACCCACAGAGAAATTATGTGGGATCAGAGGGTGGCAGCTATCCAGGCTATGGTGTTATCAAAGTGGAAACACTTTACCATATGGAATGCTGGGAAACAAGGTCGTCGGTTGTATCGATCTCTCTCAGCAGAAAATAGAGCCAAGGTAACGATTATTGGGATTGCAATTGCCAGAATTGATTTAATTTTTTTACCTAGTTAGAGGTACGCCCATTTCTGTGGATGTGACCATCAGCAGATAGGCTACAAATCTGCAGATGAGTGCCCATTCTGGGAATGTCCAGATTGGGGCAATATATAGATAGTAGTGATACTGGCATTGTTTCCACCACACTGTTGTCACCAAGGTCACATGATTTTTTTTTTGTCTCTGTGGATCATAACTTTGTCTTCCTTTTCACATCGGCACGCACTCACCAACTAAAGGTGATGGCATTCTGCGATGTGGACAGCAACAAGATAAAGCGTCAGTTTTACACCTATGAGGAGAGTGGGGTGAGTGGGGAACGAGTGTGTGTGTGTGTGTGTGTGTGTGTGTGTGTGTGTGTGTGTGTGTGTGTGTGTGTGTGTGTGTGTGTGTGTGTGTGTGTGTGTGTGTGTGTGTGTGTGTGTGTGTGTGTAATGTTATGCATTGTAATGAGTGACAGTACACACAATGGGCTAAAATTTATTTAATTATTAATTGTAGGAGATCCCTAAACCACAGGTTCCCATCATCCACTTCTCATCTGCCACACCTCCTCTGCTGCTCTGTGTGAAACTGGTAAGTAATGGTCATATATATATATATATATATATATAGATATGAATGTGTGTAAACTTCTATTTTAAATTCTCCTTCCACTCCTTTATTCACATTCTCTCTTTCATTATCCTCTTCTTATCCTTTCTTTCCTCCAACCTCCCCCACCCTTTCCTTTGGTTTCTCTGTGATTAAGGATTTGACGGGTGGAGTGTTTGAGGAAAACCTAGCATCACTTCACCTTCAGGAGGGTGTGGACTATTACCACTTCAGTTAACTCACTGCAATCACATGTCATGCTTTACTTCCTCATTCTGCTCTTCCATAAATATAACAGTAGCTGTGTACATAATATTTTTGTAATGATGGTGCCACTGTATGTATGTATATGTATATATATACATACATATATACATACATACATATACATATATATATACATACATATATACATACATACATATACATACATACATATATATATACATACATATATACATACATACATATATATACATACATATATATATAAATTGATAACTATACATAGACCCATAGAGATTTAGGGTTTACTTCTTGTGGTTTCAGTGTTAAGGAAAGATTATATTTCTGTGTTAAAATAATCGTTCTTGTTCATTCACTACTGTGTCAGTGTGAGCAAGATGACAGCTGGAGGTCAGGGTCTAGTGTTTACCTGACCCTTGTTCAGGTCAGACTAAATAATTTATTCCTATGGAAATTGATTTAACAGTAACAAGGTTTAAAAGGTTTGGCCTGACCACACCACTCATATTTATTTATTATCAAAGCTGGAACCCAGTGGGAGTTGACCTTCATTAATGGAATTAGAAGGTTGCAAGGTAACCATTAATGCTGATTGGCACAGCTATTTAGTAAGAGAAATATATGACTGACATTTGCAAATTAATAACTTGATAAATATAACAGTTTTTTTTTTAAATTGCTGAGATTTTTTGGTCTCTAGCCACTAGGTTGAACTTCCAAGGCTTCTGTGGTAGGGCTATAAGCTAGCCCAACACCACCAGCTGGCTGGGTTGGAATGATGAAGCCATGATGTGTGTTAATGCTTGTTGGCCTGCCAGCTGCTTCTCAACATAATGACTTAGTTGTTCCACCTGCATGGGATGGGGCATGTACATCTCTCTTCATGCCCAACAGCATGTAAACATTGCTTTCTAGAACCCACATCACAGTCTAAATCTCCTCAGTGCTGGTATTACATCATCTTCCCCAGTCCAGTTGATTAGCTCATTTTAACACATCACTGCATTCACCTCTACTATTGCCCCAACTTTAGTCTGTGTTGACCTCAGTGGTAATAAGAACACTGTAGTATTGACATTGTGTTGGAGCAACTCATCAACAATGTTATCACTTCTCTAACAGGCCAGGTGTGTGGGTGAGTAATGCTTGTCTGGTTCAACACTACTTGTCCTGTCAGCTAACAGCATCTTCTATAATCCCAACTCTCGTCATAAAGGCTAAATCAGACACATCCAATCGAACAGTGGCAAACACATACATTGCCTTGTGTATGTCTAATTCTTTAAGTGTATCGCAGTTTTAAACACACACGCACAAACACAACATTTGGAAAGGGGGGGGGGGGAAGGGCTAGGGCTAGGTTTGTATTCATTTTCTTCAATTGCTAATCAAATCGCTACATTCAGAGGATCAGACAGAAACTAATTATCATCACCACAGCAAAAGGGAATTTATCCTTCCAACACATTCACAAAACATAATCTTTGTAAAATCTGTTTTCAAGAATGAGTTTTTGAAGGTAGGCTATTACTTGAAAAGTGCCACACATGTTCCATATATGAGAATGTACACATCTACATGAAAAGTTATGCAGCTTCAGATTCTTCAGGTTCTGCTTGGATAGGCTCTGGAGGAGGGACAGAGAGAGAGGAGGGGAAAGGAGGGGGAGAGGGGAAAATTGATAAAACTCACTTTCATTGGGCATACAATTCATTTTGATGACAATTTTTATGTTGGAAAGCAGATATGTTAAAATGGTGGTGAAAATATGGACAAACCAAAGATGTATTCCATTTATTGCTTCTTACTATAGTGGTAGTTTGACAGGCTGTTCAGCCTAGATCGGTCACACACTCACAGGACAAAAAAGAAGAAGAGATATGTAATCCTTCATTTAAAAAAACAACAGTGCCTTTCTGTTCTGGTGTTGGCTTTTTTGAAATAACTATATCTTGCAATTACCTAGTTATTCCACGACTGGTAATTAGAGTCGTGCCAATGTTCCGCCACTACCAGTACTGCAAAGCCTCAATTAGCTGCTGCAGTACTTGAAACTTCATTGAAATCAGATGCACACAGCACTGACTGATCCATAGGGGTGTGGCAACTCAAGGGAAAGAATGGTGTGGTTAGTTTAGCTGATCTGTTCAGAGATGGACTAAAGGTGTTTTCCAAACCAATGCAGCTACCATCTGAGACTTACACCAGCAGGATAGTAATTGGAAACGCCTGATTTGTTAGCACCACTGCACTCCCGGCCACCATGGACCAAAGCATTTGAATTTTAAAATACTGAACTCTTGGTCATAGATCTATTGAAGACAACAGAGAGAGAAGAGATAGAGAGAGACATGTTAACAACCAGGAAGTTAATGACCATGGTTATCCCCAGAGCATTGCTGTGGTAGCACCCCCGCTACTTAATCAACCTTTTTTTCTTAAAAAAATCTTTCTTCCTCCCTCCCCCCCCACTTTGGTCGAGTGCAGAATAGTGGTAGAACAAGTGGTTGCAATTGTATTTCTAAATATGGACCTCAGGCTATACTTAGAAAAAAAGGAGGGTTATAAATGAGACTGGTGTGCTGGGTGAATAGAAAAACAACAAACAGGATATTATCATGATCGTGGATGGGTGCAAGCATAAAATAAAACTATAGTTCCCTGGGGACAACCCTGATGACGGACATGTTGATGAAATACATGCAGGAAGGTTTTAAGGTATTGTACAGCTGTCAGTTACTGCAGCTGTCCAAAGACAGAGAGCCATGCTCTTCCTTTTTGAAAGATTGATGCTGGCAAAAGTTAGAGAGAGACCTCGATATAAACTCACTGTCACAGCAGACATATATTTAGTTGCTTTTTTTTGTTTGGTATGTTGTCTATATTTGATATATTATCATTTGTTAAACACTTAACTTCCATAAAGTATGATGAATCCTGATTAAAACAAAATAAAAGTAAAACTCAATTGAAGTAAATTGACAATGTGCACAGTCAAGGGGAAAATGATTTTGTTCGCTTTTTAATGCCAACATTAATTTTGATATTTAGGGGGGGAGGGGGGGAATGTTCTATTACTTCACAGGTCAAACACTTATCAGTTGTTGTCACCAGAACTTAATTTTCAAAGAAATAATAACAACCAAAGACCTGTTGCATCTCCACTTGCACTAATGAAGCCACTGGTTATCCAATAAACTGAATTATTGTTCCCAGAGTCTACTTTAAATTTCTACAGAATTTTGCTTACAAAGATTTTCACTATTTTAGTTAGATACTTCCACAGAAAAAGGTGTGACCACGTAGGACGAAGCCCACGTTACTGCCAGTAGCTGCAGAATTAAGTTGTGTATGCATGGCATTTCAGGTGCCAAAGTGCAAGGGTTTGGGTTTTGTGCACAAAGATATTCTCGCCAAATTTTTAGCTCACCACTTAGCAATAATTGGAAGCTGTTGTCAGACTTCCTCCATTTTTATCGCTACAAGTGAAGTTTTGTTAGAAATAGTGTTTTTATTCCCTCAGTTGCACACATGGGCAATTTTAATTCTTTTCATCTTGTAAGTTCAATTAAAAAAGAAATTTTTCCCCCCTTGGTGGGAAGTCACGGAATTTTTTTTTTGCCCTTCTTTTCTATTTTCCATTTTAAATATGGGGCGACAAGTTATTGATTGACTTGATACTTCTTTTTTTTCTTCTTTTTTTTTAACCAAAAAGTGGCCCAAGTAAAGATTTTGAGACTATCTGTAGAACACGGAGATGAGATGTAACGAGCAGAATGCAATTTACATGATGGTCGTTGGACTCCTGGTTCAAACCATTCAAGGTGATACTGCAATTTGAAGGCCCTTGCTACAAATCGACCACTCATCATGGCTTGAAAAAGTAACTAAAAGTTCTCACCATGTTCCCCTCCCAAATTAAATATTCAGTAGTTAAAATATAATTTGAACATATTTATAAGGCAAATAAAAAGGTAAGGGTAGGCTAAGGAATATATATATTCATATAAAAAATTTGTAGTATATATCTCCAATTTATATGGTGAAGCCAAATGTGATCCACTACAATGGGCACTGCTCAAGCTATAAAAACAAACTATCTTTTGTTTCCCCCATAATTGGATTTTGCTGTAAAAAATTATGGACTTATACTACATTTAGTATTACTGAAAGGTAATACAAGATTGCCGATAAAAATACATGGCGTAAACTTGCCTATTATCACCAGAGAATAAGCTTCTCTTATTATCGCCAATGTCTTATATATTTTTTAATGTTATTTATTAAGATAGTTTAGCATGTGCAGTAGGAGCATCGTAGTGTGTGCTTCATTTAGACAACAATATATCTATTGTTGAGTTAGAAATCCGGGAGTTACATGTGCCTTCCTACAGGAGATCTTATTCTCAGTTATCCGCGGTTTGGGTGACGGAGGTCAGTTTCCATAAGTGTCTATAAATGAAGGTAAATTTTAGCTAGAACTCAGCTCAAGCATCCATATTGTTACCGATGGTTTATATTTCTTTCTTTTTTTGGTTATGGAATCTAATGTCCTGTGTTTTTCCCCCAACAGTATGAGTGAAAAACAGCACCACATGAATTGGAGAGATGAAGACATGATTTCTGCCATGGAAGCTGTAGGAAAGAAGGAACTTAGTATATACAAAGCCGCAGCAACATTCCAAGTCCCATATCATTTTGAGGGACCAGAATATGCTCTGTATTGTCGCAGTAAGTCAGGGTGGATAGATACGGAGCTGTTTATGGTGTGGATAAAAAAGATATTTTAGAAATATGTTGTTCCTGAGCGTCCGGTTCTTCTCCTTACTGATGGTCACAAGACACACATCAACATCGAGGTCATTGATCTTTGCCGTGAGAATGATTATTCTTTTCTGTCTACCACCACATGCTATGCATGCATTACAGCCTCTAGATGTTGCTATATTTAAGTCACGGACTCATTCTTCAAAGCAGTAAGGGCTCTTTCGTTTACCAAAAAGAAGTTAATAGTTTCAACAAAAAAAAGATTTTCTCGTGTGGTGAAGTGTCCTTTAGACCAGGCCTTTTCAATTGTTAATATCAAGGCTGGATTCTCCAAGTGTGGGATTTATCCCTTCAACCCAGATGCTGTGGCAAAATATAAAATGCTTCCTTCTTCTGTACATGGGATTGGCTCCAGTTCCAATTCCACTCCTTGAGTGTCAGACACACCATCTTCAGAGCCACTGTCTGGGACACCCTCAAGTTCAGACTCACTATCCTCACCTTCAGAGCCTCCCAATCATCAATTGCCTGTGAGTACTTCTAATATCAACATTATTGGTCAAAGAATGAGTGTTCCTTCATCAGTGGTCTCTGCTACTTCTTTCAATGAGAGTATTCCATCTTCCCAGGAAGCTTCTTCCAAGTTTTCTCCCATAAATCCACTGGTTGTGACAGGATTAGTTTCTGAAGATTTGTCGGACATTCTCATCACTCCTCCAAAAGATGCAACAGTTGCTAAAACAAGAACATTTCGCACTGCTGGTGCAAGAAATTTGACATTCAACGAATATGCTGAAAAGCTCAGAGCAGATAAGAAAAAAAGGAAGATGCAGAAGCACTGAAGGAACAGAAAAGCGTTGAACGAGAACGTAAGAAGAAGAAAAGGGAAGAGAATATGTCGAAGAGGAGAAAGGAGAAGAAGAAAAAAGGAATGAAATGAAGGCTAATGGGAAAGGTAAAGGCAGGAGATCCAAGCGTGCACTGTCAACTACACCCAGGTCTTGTCACATAATCTGGCTAGACACCAGTTCAGATAGTGACGTTCAAGGCAATTTTAGTGAATCTGATGTAGTGCAAGGTGGTCCAGAAACAGAATCTGATGAAGAGCTGGATGATGGAACAGTGCATAGCCCCATAGAGGGACCTAGTAGTCGCCGTCGGCCTGTATGAATTCCTGCTCATTTCCGGGATGAATCTGATGATGTTATCTGCATCTGGTGTTATCTGCGAACTTTGCCAATGAGTTGATCCTGAAGGCTTGGCAAGTGAAGTTGTGTTCTGGGTGGACTGTGATGTGTGTGGATCATGGGTGCATAACTTCTGTGCATATAAGAATATTCAAAAATATATCTGCAAGAACTGTTCAAGTAGCTGTTCATGGTTGTGCTTGATCAAAATGATTTTGTGTTTGATCAAATTGAGTTTATACTTATAATATTGAGTTTCTCTGTGCATTGAATCACACTGGGGCTTTGTAATATTAATATCATTAGCACCACATTAAAATTATGGGTGTGGTAATAATAGGTGAAATGCTCCTATCATCACCACTGTGGAGTGCCATGAACTCTGGACTGTATTGCCAAGAAATGGTAAAGTTTGACAATGCAGAAAACAGCATTGATAGTTACAGTCCTGGAGTAGAAGTAGTTTTTCCCATTGCAAGAGCTCCTATGGGCCAAAATATGGCCATAATAGGCAAGTTTACACTAAGTATCATCAAAATGGCTGCCACATCCAAAATGAAGTTATATTCGTAATGGGTAAGGAATTAAGAAACTCACTTCTTTTGTAGTGGGTTGGATAGTTTGCTACTTCCTCAAAGTGCCTTTTAGAGCCAGGACTAAAGAAAACAAGTAAGGGACCTATTCCAAAATATCAACAGTGCCCAACATCATAGCAACATCAGTTTCAACAGCCTTAGCAACAGAGCTACGTGGTTATCTTACCAGCAGCACCCAACACACAAGACAGCACCAGAACTGGTTCCCTCGCCCAAGCATTGTTCAGCCATCTCAGGAGGGCAAGAACCATCTTCCCCCGGTCTTCTATACTCTAGTTCTTCTTTATAGTAACGACCAATACCAATTAAAAACCGCTAATTGCTGTAAATAATTCTGTGTACTGTGGTAAACCCTTTACCAACTACTACACGTGATAATAGAGTCAGCACACCAGCTGAAAGGATTTGGTTGTGGAGTGTGTCAGTCAAAAAGCCCCAATTTGGCACTTCAAATTTTACTTCTTTTTTTTTTTTTTTTAAAGAAAAGAAAGTATTTGGTGTATACACAGTTCCTAGGTTGCATTAATGATTTGAACACCATTAAAAAAAAACAACACTTAAAATAGGTGTGTATATGTAAGAAATAAATGGCCACCTAAAAGTAGGATTTAATTTAAGTGTATTTAGTTTCTATTAGCAATAAAACAACAAAATGTATACTGCCATTAAGTATTAACCTATGTGAGGGCTAGAGCTAGCTCCATGAGACATTTCCTCCCAAAAGACTCCTCCAGTAAGATATGTTCTCCTGTAAGACATGTCCTCCCATAAGACAAGGTATGTCCTGTAAGACACTTCCGGTAAAATGTACCCTCCTATTATACAATTGTGTGACTACAGCCCACCAAGGTGAGCCTAGCAAGAAACGAGGCTGACCGTCAGCAGTCAATTAATAATGATATTTGCCAGTATAAGATTGGAGATTCTGTTCCAATTTACAATTTTGTGGGTTTATAACTTAGCTTGAGGATCACTCACATTAAAATCAGTTTTTTTTTGGTTTTGTTTTTTTTTTAAATAAGAAAAATACAATAACATACAGAGACAACAGTAGCACAAGTGAGATTAAAACTTGATGGTTAAATAAAACAGGAAGGAAAAAAGGAGAAGTCATAAATTGATATTTGACATAGCATATTTCCAGTGGACAACATCAATCTTCACAACACAAACTTCAGAGGGTAATTTTGGTCCTGTTTGATCTCAAACTCTCTTTAAACCTCGGATGCATTTTTACACCTTAATCCAAATGCAGCCCTAGCCTTTCAGCATTTCAATTAGTTCACCATGATGGCAGGTTGCTGCACAACTATTAAGTGTGTGGATCCATTTTCACACATGTCTACCACAATGTTCATAACATAACTTCTATTATATTGAACCAAAAAAAGAGAAAAAAAAAGAGCTGTTAATTCTTCCCCACACCCCACAAACACTTCACCCCATCAAGACTTCTCCACTTATTACAACTCCTCACATCACATGTCTCTGTGATATCAAATTCCAAGTTTCCGACCCTTCCAAATACTAACTACTCATCTACATAAAAAAATTATAAATGGAACATGGTGTACAACAATAAATCAGCTACATGAAAACAAATAAAACATCTGCTGAGTAATCAAAAAATATGTATCACTCCTCAGTCAAAAATCAGGCAACTCGAGTCCCTGGACTTTTATTTTGCGTTTCCGCTGATTGAAGGTGTCGTACACTGTATCAGGTTGAATGTTTGCCTCTATACATCTCATCCAAGCACTGCAGTCATCCTCTCCACCAGCTTGCAGTCTGTAGAGCTCATGGTTACCAGGAACAGCTTTGCCTTCAGAGTCCTTCTTCCAGGCTTTGATGACACCATTAGAAGAAAAGAGTTCAAAACAATTCTAAAAAGTTAAAGTGAAACAATGAATCATATGCAGTGCAGGTTGTATTGTTGCATTGGTACTATTCTTCAATTTGACTGTTAACTATTTGAACACTGCCTCCACAGGGAAATTTAATGTATTCCAACACAACCAGTGTTAACTAAAAACCAAACATATCGAAGGACCAACTGGTTCACTTACTGGAGGAGCTTTCGGATCAGTGACTATTCGGACATTCAGATGATTTTCCAATGGGATGCTTCCGATAAGATCATCATCCTGAGGACAAATGATATGTTTGGATATAAAGTGAATTACAAGTCAATTCAGTTTAGCTATTTGGCTAGCACCTACAAATGCATTGTGCTATCAGTTTAAGGTGCAGTTTAAGTGCCATAAATAAATACAACAGATGCCTTAGAAGTCACTCTTATCTGTACATGGTACCTAAATAGAAGGGGAAAAGATAGTGGCAGCCAGAATTGACTCCTTCCAGGAATAGCACTAACAGTGCCCCCATAATGACCTTATCAATGTGTATTGAAGCTAACAGTCTTTGAAATTTGGTGAAACTGCCAATGGTCGATTGGTAACATACTTGACCATCAGCTGTAAGAACCAGGCACAATTCCAGCTCAGAAAAGAAGTTTGCTGGAGGCGCCAAGCATAGCGCTGACCATGCTGCCTCACTCTGTGCCATAGCCGAGACACAGAGGAACATTACTTCCTCTGCCACACACACCGCTGTTGGTGTCTTCCTTTCATGGGAGAGGCGATTACAGACTTTACTTTATTGATACAGTAGCACTAACCCTAACCCTAGTGCTAACACTAACCCTTATGATGGCATTAACTCTAACGGAAGCCCCAACTACAGCTTCAAACGTAATCATACGCTTACCTCTAACCATACCATTAATCCCAAATTTTTTTAATTCATAGCTTTTATCCTAACCATGTTTAACAGCAACCAAAGCTCTAACTTTAATCAAAGTTGAAGCTGTAACCATAACTCTAGATATAGTCATAGCTCTAGTCCAAACCATAGCCCTAACTATAGCTCAAGTCCCAACTGCAGCCTGCAAACATAGTGTTTCAAAAGAAAGGAAAAGTATTTTATACTGGTTATGTCATTATACATGTACATGTGGACTATTAACCTTTACATTCAGAGTCATGCAGAGGGAAATAATAATGTAGGCTATCAATGGTGCATACATGCACATCTCATTCAGAATCTTAATACCATAGAGTGGGGTATCTTGGTCAGCTGAAACCTTTCCTTCTCCCTCTTATTTGATTAAAAGAGAATGATTAAAAAATAACAGTTGTTTGTTTGCTGTTGCTTTCTGCCAATGCTCCTCATGCAACTTAAGACTGGAAGAACATAAGACAAATGCTGATAACAAGCATATCAAAGAATAATAAGGGGGGGGGGGGGGGGGGAAGAAAGAAAGTAAAAAAAAAAATTATAAAAATTTAAAAAATTATAAAAAATAGTTTTTTTTTTTGAAAACACATTTAACAATAACAAATAGTGCACTGAATGGAATCCCTAAAAAAAAAAAAAAAAAAAAAAAAAAAAGGAAGAAAAGGGCTCCCATTTTCTAGCTGGGGTATGGTGACACAAATAGCCAGCAATGTCAAGCATAAATATGAAAGAAAATAGTGCATTGCTCTTAGACACTACTCTCAGTTTTCAAGATTATCAAGAAGCCATAAAAAAAATTACAAAGCCACCTCAAGTTAAACCATTTCTTGACTAAGAGAATTATACCCTATAATGCCATCCCACACTATCACACCACAATCACACATTGTAATTACCTGTGCAGGACAATCTATACAAAGCTATAGTCTCTGAAGGAGTGCATATTGTTGTCTGTCCATGTAAGGAAAGTATTTATTTTTCAGTAATTGAACATTCAATTTAGGCAAAGCGCACAAAGATTATAGACATGTTGTCACCGATCCAAACATGGACATTTGACTACAAGGAACTCGTAGTCAATAGCCAGTGCCAGTTAAGCCATGTAGAGCCTTGGCAAGGAACCTCTACTTCTCCACAATATCCTGCCATTAGCAAGTTTTGTTGGAATACAGGATGGCTGACTCTTGCATCGCAATTCTTGGTTATAGTCAGCCAAATACCAAAAAATGTGGAAAGAATCATATGTGGACTTAATTTGCAAGCTCTCATAAAGGCTTACCATAAAACATATGAACCCTTTGTGAACACATGAATCCTCTATGAACACATGAATCCTCTCTGAACCCATGAACCCTCTGTGAACACATGAATCCTCTCTGAACCTATGAGTCCTCTATGAACACATGAACCCTCTCTGAACCCATGAACCCTCTGTGAACACATGAATCTTCTCTGAACTCATGAATCCTCTGATAACATAAATCCTCTCAGAACCTATGAATCCTCACTGAGCACACGAACCCTCTCTGAACACGTGAACCCTCTCTGAACACACAAACCCTCTCTGAACACACAAACCCTCTCTGAACCCATGAAACCTCTCTAAACCCACGAACCCTCCCTAAACAAATAAACCATGTGAGCCCATGTAGTTGCCAAAAAAGATGTAAGTGTAATGTTCCATTACAAGGGAATCAACACAGCAACAGATGTCATTCACCTCATATAAACACAATTGTTTGTACACCACATACACATAACAAACTACCACCTACACTGGGTTGCTTGAAGTAGTAGAGCATTCCTTCCTTGAGGATGAACCATCTCTTGTGCTTGGATTTGTACTTGCCTCCTTCCTTGGTCAGCCATCCCTCCCGCTCAGGATTGAAGAAGGTCTCTGCTAATCCTCCTTCCCCTTCTGGCACTCGGAATTCTTCCTTTTTTACACTCTCAAACAGCTCCTGTAAGTAGAGGACACATTCCTAATGGCATTGGTGTGTGTGTGTGTGTGTGTGTGTGTGTGTGTGTGTGTGTGTGTGTGTGTGTGTGTGTGTGTGTGTGTGTGTGTGTGTGTGCATGCGCATGCACACACACGGGTCTCTGTATGTATTATTTGTGTGTGTGTGTGCCAGTGTTCTTGTGTGCATGAGTGAGTGAAACACAGGTGTTTCAAATGGACAATTCAGCTTATTGGCTTCTACAATAGGCAATGGCTTCCATGATGACAAACAACAAACAAAAAGAAGTTTCTCTAGGATAGGTAAAAGTTTCAATGGTTACAAACACGTGAACTCACCGCCAGGAATTCCTTGGGTAGATCACCTCCATTGTTGATTCCTCTGTTCATGACGACAAATCTGTTGACGTCCGGCTTGTCCTTGACACTCGGGTTGTGGAGACTGGTGTGCAACATGATGATGGAGTAGGACAGGATGTAGGCCGTGTCCGTGTTGTCAAGGACACCACCCGGATTGCACTCCAGATACTGAGCTGCAAATATCTCCATGATGCGGTCTATCTTCTGGGCCTCACCCGGCAAGTGGAAGCTCCATAGAAACGCTCTGTTGGTGGTGACAACAAGAGTTAACATGGAGGACAGTGAGTGGGAAGAGTAACTGAGAGATATGAAGGAATGGAGAAGATATATATTAGAGGGAGAGAAGGGATGGATAAGAAGAGGTGGGATGATAAGAGGTGAAATGGGTAAGAGGTACTTTAAATGGTGATAGAATAAGGTGTGAGATAGACAACAGGTACCCAATGCCAGTAATTATAAGAAATATTTAAATCAGGCACACTGCATTCACCTCGTATGAAAATTTCATCTTGCAATAGTTACTGCCCAAACAGACCCATAAAAGACACCACCTGGCCATCATTCACTCACTGACCTTAGTGCATCTACCAGAGACATGCTGCTGAAGTCTTGAAGAGCAATGAACTTCTTAAGGACATCAATGTTAAACTCTTTACTAAAATAATAAAGTGAAGTGGAGTACTTGTCAAGAGAAAAAAACGATTAATATAATTACAATAATAAACAACAATAATAAAATAGCCAAAGTAGTAATGCTGAATTTAATGAAACAACAACAAATAACATATAAGAGTACACTAACCCTTCTCCGAGGTAATCTCCAATGGCTCGTTTGTTGAGGAGCTCTCCCTTCAACAGATACTCAGCAACATCACTAATGGTTTCTCCCACAATGTGATTCTCCTGGAGGAACTTTATGCCCTGCAGTAGAGATGCACGATAAGAAATGTTCCAGGATGTAGGGGTATCAAGGTGACCGAGAGAGAGAGAGAGAGAGAGAGAGTGGGGTGTATTATGTTGGGTGGAAGATAAGGGACTTTGTACAGTAAAGAAATGAACATTTTGATTTTCTTTATGTTGTCAACCACTCTGAGATATAGGATTCATAGCAATACTCCACACACACACACACACACACACACACACACACACACACACACACACACACACACACACACACACACACACACACACACACACACACACACACACACACACACACACACACACACACACACACACACACACACACACACACACACCACACACTTGCATTGTACAAAACTACATAGTGTACACTCATCAGTGGACATGAATGGAAACACACTACTATAAGCATGGGCACAACTACCAACAGAGCCAGTTGTCAGGCCAATCATGTTGATTCCCTTGAAAGCAATGCAACTTGATTGCTTTCTCAACTCAGTGCTTGTATTAGCACATTTGAGGCCTGACACAAGTTGATTCAGTGATTATGCTACCAGGCTCGTATTGTGCATATTAATGATGTAGGAAATAGAAATAGAAAATTAAATGTATGTAGCTATACCATCAAAGCACACTGAAACTAAACCATACATCTATCACTCCCACCATAGAACGACATTGCCCTCTCTTGCTTCCAACCAAGAAAGGGAAAAAGCTCTGACAATCTATGATGAGATAGTTCAAGGAATGAACTGAAGTAGTTATAAACTTTACATCTTTAGGTTTGGTGTTGAATTTGTTCCGTCCCGTTCTAATAATTCTCTGACGTTCCTTCTCTGCCCGCACCTCTCTATAATGTGTGTGTGTGTGGTGGATTATTGATTTAACAAGAAACAAACGTAACCTAGCACATACTGAAAATGTGTTGTGACCATAAACATGAGGATAGGATTGCATACATGAGCATTAATCAACTCTAACACTTTGTTTACATTGAAACAAAGCACTATAAATAATTAATAGACATTAATGACATTCTTTACATCACAATCATGGTGTTATGTTATCATGACAGTATCATGAATAATCTGACGCTAAATTTTGGAATGCACTCACAGCTTCCACCATATTTATCATTACTCCAGGCATATTTAGCTACTGTACTAGTTCCAACCCTGACCATAACCATTGCCCCTGGTTCTTATCCTAGCCTTGTCCTACTCAATCCAATATTGTATTGTAGAGTAAATTATGATGTTATGGTCATGACATTATGCCAGGCCTACGACATAAACAAGCTCATCTTTTGACACAAGCAAGTAATCATATTGATTCAAGCAAGAAAACATTGATATGCCATCATTGACTAGAGTCAGGGAGGAACACTAACAGCCTAATACAAATCTGACATACCACAGACTTCTTTCAACTACAAATCAAGAGGATCCATTGCCCCCATTATTAAAGCTTGCAAGGTAACTAACTAGCTTGAAAAAAAAGTTCTCATTACTATTACCTTTACCCAGTTGCTAAGGTAGAGATGTTTCACTTACTCATCGTTAGCTTCATCCAAAGCAGCAAGTTCGTTGTCAATGTCAATGATCTGCCTTCTCAATTCCTGCACACAATTAGTACGCGTTTAACAAGACATACTGATTGGCATAGGTTGATTGCTGGTTAGATGGTTTAATCCTTGCCTGTATATCTATCCAAAGCCTTTCTTTTTCCTCTCTGATATTCCGTAGGAGTGCTTCTTCCTCCTCTGACCTCTTTAGCTGTTGACAGCTCATGTTGAACCCGCTACCTAAAAAAAAAAGAGCTCTGATTTGTCCCAGAAATTTTGGTTTCGGTCGTCGCTGACGTTTCTTCTTCCATTCTGTTCGGTTTTTTTTTCTAATTGATCCAGAACCACACCCATAATCAACCAATTTGCCTGTGACTTGAAGGAGAATTATTATCGGTAAATAAATAATTTTAAAAATTTCTAACTGCTGCTTCCACTCAAAGTGGAGATGAAATGGAATTTTGGTTCATGTTTCAAAATAAATGCAAAGTCAGAGTTTAGTTTGCTGAATTTTGATAAAATATTTCTAATTAAGGTTGTTTATTTTTTCTTTCCTTTTAATTCTATAATTCACTACATCGGTCTCATTAGCTTGGTATTAGCCAGACACTCTACTTCTATTGAAACCCATAAACTCCTCTGGCTCTGTCTTCCACAACCCACAACAATCATCAGAATTGTATAACAAAATTCTTCAATTGATGACCACTACCTACTCTATCAATGGATTTCCTTGGATGACAACCTGACATGGCTGTTGTCTTTTGTGTGGTGCATAGGTCTTGACTTCACTATATTCGATATTTTATAGCCCATTTCAGTATTTTCACTCTTGTGACAGATGAATACAGTTGCAGTTTGGGTCTCGATTTTACCCCTGGCTCCACAGGAGCTCACAAGGATAGGAGCTCACAGGGTCTATAAGTTACTTAATTCTTTGTTGGTGTTATTGTTCTTGTTCTTGTTCTTGTGACACTTCCTCAGATACGAAAATATGGGAAATTCACAAAATATGGGAATTACATTTTGTAAATATTTTTAAAATATGCGCATGCACAAATGTGGAGGAGTGTTAACCCTAGTAACAAACCCATGATGTATATCTCGTACATACACTTGCTTGTGCTTGATTCATTTCAAGCTTGTTATGACTATATTTAATTGCTACTACCATTGTAATGCTATTTACTTCACATTATATGATTAATATTACTATAATATTTATTGGAACTAGCACTTAATTGTTGCCAACCTTCAGTGGGCTGTGATCACAAAATTGTCTTACGAGAGGACATGTCTTACTGGATGACATTCTTATGGGAGGCCATGTCTTATAGAGGAACCTTTGTCATGGGAGGACATTTCATGTTGGAGAACATGTCTCATGATAGGATATGTCTTACTGGAGGATAAGTCTTACTGGAGGATAAGTCTTACAGGAGAACATGTCTTACTGGA
Source organism: Lycopodina hypogea (assembly GCA_963969325.1). NCBI lineage: Eukaryota > Metazoa > Porifera > Demospongiae > Poecilosclerida > Cladorhizidae > Lycopodina > Lycopodina hypogea. Next base: position 14,328,973 of record OZ017783.1, read on the forward strand.
GGCATGTCTTAAGGGATGACATGTCTTACAGGAGGATGTTTTTCTGGACACAAAAAAGATCAAAGGGTCTGGGGGTTGCATGCTCAATCAATTTCTGTGCTTTCTCTTCCTTATTATTTTTTTTTTTCATTCCTTTTTCCCTTCCCCCCCCCCCCCCCCCCCCCCCCCACTCCACCACCACCATTCCACCACCACTATTCCAAGTGTCGGGATACTAGACCTGTGTGCCACAGGTAGCAATGGAAAACGATAAATAATAAACTTAATTGTTCCAAAACAGAATTTACAATTTATAACTAGGCCAGGTGTATTTGATTGGTATAAATTTTGTATCCAATATCATGCAACCTTTAAACTCTGTCATCTCACTACATTTGCTTTATTTTCTAAAATACTGATGGCAGAAATGTTGCCAGCTTCAAACTCATAATATCCTAGCTTATCTTTTTTAAAAGTCAAATTTGGTTTTGTAGTGGTAGTTGTCTATGCCTGCAGGGCCAATGAGATACAATTTTAATGCAGTTAATTGATAAAAATGCAATGCTGATTATCCTTCACTAGCAATGTACCAATCCTACTGATCTAGACAACAAAGACATCTTACTATAATTCCAGATTTGTTGATTTGCTATTTCCTCCTGGCCTATGGGACTAAAAAAGGAAAAGAGAAAGAAAGAAGTTTGGGCACAGTTTTCCTGACCTCATTCAGAGTGTGTTTACATAATTGTGGTGTGTTTGTAGTACTCATAAATGCAGCTTGGTGGTTACCAAAGAATGAAATCAAGCCCTTTCCCCCCCCCCTCCCTCCTCCCCTCCAAGAAATTTTGGGAAACAAAACAAAACACCCCTGCATGAAGATTTACTCCAATCTTCACAGAAGTATACTCAGTTGACTCCCATCCATCCCTGCAAAATTTGAGTTTCTGTGAGGAGATAGCAAATATTAAAAAAAAGCAAATAGCAAATTATAATAACATTCAAACTCTGATTAAAACTAAAATTGAGTGTTATTTTCAACAAAAATAACTTCTATTGACAAATGGCTAGAAATTTTTATAAAGCTAGCATTGGTCAGGTCAGCTAAACAATTTCTGGTTTTACTGAAATCCACAAAAATAATTATAAAAACCAATCACTTGTTTTGTCATTATTTTTTGTAATACATTGTGGCCCATTCTAACTGTGGCTCACAACAACCACTTTCCCACAAGTGTTCTCTGATAGGTTTCTAGGAAAGGAACACCATAGGGCTGCTCTTGCACTGCACACTGCACACAAACTTATCACTCTAGTCTAGGTGTTACTGTTGAATCCCTATAGTTGAGGCTTTGAAAATATTTAAAAAATAATAATTAAAAAAAAAGTGTAACAGTTAAAAATAACTAACTGTTGAACTGTGTTTAATAACAGTATAATAGTTCAGAATATTGGTGAACAGGAAAAGCTCAGAGGAGAACTATAACAGTCTGGCACAAAGGAAGACACTATATTTGATACAGTACAACTTCTAAAAAATACTCATTATTGAAAGAAGAAAAAGAAGAAGGGAAAAATGAAAATTTTCTTTTTCTCCATCTACACACATCACAACCTACCATTTCCCCAGATGATACTTCTTTAATACTTTGCTTAGAAAATGTGTCATGATGGTTATGATAAAAATAAATTGAGAGACAGAAAAATGGATAGTTAGACATAGGTAGATAGTAGTCTCCCTTCTTAAGCACAACTCTCTACCTTAATGATATGAAACAGTATAGCAGGAATACCAGACCATTTCCTCCACCAATTAAGGTAAAGGTTCCCACTTGCTAGACTAGATAAATAGATGGATAGACTATGATTTAGTTATGATAAGTTATTTCTGCTTGTTGCTAGAGAATAATTCAAAAATTAACATTAAAAAAAAAAATAAAAAAAAAAAAATAAAAAAATTTAAAAAAAATTACATTGAAATTCTAACATTGTAAAATTCTGACTATTGAAATACTGACTAATTCTGACGGTTGACTTGAAATTTTGACTGTTGAAAACTTGGCAAACTGACTGATGAATTCTGACTGCTAAAATTCCAGACGGTTAAAATTTTGAATGTTAAAATTCTGACTGTTGAATACGTTTAGACCGAAGGACTGCCAAAATTGAAAATAGCAATAAAAACTGGGAAAAAGGAAGAAAACAATTGAGACACAACCCAAAACCCTGCAGTGCGGATACTGGATGAACTATGGAAATATATATTGGCTTTGAAAGGTAAGTCTATTCAGCTATTTGCAAAAATATATATTACCGTATTACCACGCCAGTGAGGGGGGTGGTGTAAGCTTAGTACTGAAAAGAGAAGATTAGTGGGTGTAAGGTGTCTCGAGGAAATTATTGTGTTGTACATCTTTCCTCTAGAACTGGTGCAAGTTACAGTCCCTGCCCTCACGCCAATGTCACCACAGCCACTTCCTTGCAAGCAGCCACTATATCACTCTCAGTGAGGCAACCATCTTCAATCCAGCTCACAAGCTTTAATACATCTCTGCATGCTTGTCTTCTACCTTTTCTATCCTACACTTTTTGATTTTCATACCTTTCAGAGTTAGCTGCTATTTTCCCTTTTATTCTGGCTCAGTGCAATGTATAACCTTATCCTACCAGGTTCTTGTTATGATAGCTCTGAGTTTTATGTCCCAAAGGAAGAGACTTTTCCCTGACCTTCTCTGGGGGCTGCCAGGAGTGATCATGTGAGTTTATTTATATTCACTAACGCATTTGCAAGGATACTCTACCATACATGTTGCAGGCTAAATGGGTTCAATTTTTAATATGTTTTGCATGTGTGCTAAGAAAAATCCTTTCATTTCTTCTTGCATTTAAAATAGTGCACCACAGACTCACAACTGCATATCAACAAACATATATCCACTAATTTAGCCAAAATATAGAAAAAATTGGTGAAGTCAAAATATACTCGTTCTTCAGGAGCATAAATATTAGTATAGCATGCAACATATTTTGTAATTTCTAAAGTATATTGCTAACTACAGGTTGATATATTAGTCGATTTTTTCAATCATATCACTGTCTCTTTGCATAACCATGCATCCAATAGTTATAACTTGGTGTAATACTACGGCTGAAGGGTGCATGTAGTCTAATGTCCTAATTAAATCGAGCTCTTTTCTCCTCAAAACATTTCATATATCAGCTGAAGAAAATCAGCTCTAAAAGTCTGTAGTACTGTATTGAGGATGTGATGTTGAATTAATATGAATTCATGAGTTGTTAGCAATGGAAACAAGAAAGACTTATTTATGGCTAAATACATGACTGAGTATTGTGTTGTCACAATGTAGCTGCATGTATATAATGACTCCTCTGTTGTTTTTGCAGTGTAAATTGATCACTAAAGTAACGAACATGCAGTATCTAATTGAAGTACATGGCTACTTCTCAATAACCTCTCTCAGTTTTAGATTGAGGCACTGATATCTTAATGAGGCCTAAACTGTGTAGCATGTTCCATTACAATTATATTGCAGCTGATGAACATTATTTTGTGTCATTTTTTGTTGTGTAAATGGGGCCATTAACTTTACATGTACTAGGGCTATATACAATCCTACTAATTTAAGATTGACCTGTGTAAGATAATTGGTTCACCAGGATGCATAAAATAGAACTGATTTTTTGTTGTTGTTTTTGATGTTGTTGTTGTTTTTTTTTGTTTTTTTTGTTTTTTTTATTTTTATTTTTATTGACCAAGGCATTGAAATATTCTATTTATTGATTTATGGACAGTAATTTAAGATAAAACTCCTTAGTTAAATAACTATATGCCTAATTAAAAGAGTATACTTGCTCTTACTGGGGGGGGGGGGGGATGAAAGGAGTTTTGTTCTGAATACATGTATGTTTGTTATTTTCTGGTGGATATACGTACTTACAATAAATTCACCCATAAAGATAATAATATATTACCCACTATCTAATAATGTTTGTCATTTCAATTGGTTTAGAATACCCATCACTTTGCTAACCAAGTAGAATCTTTTCTGTGTTGCACATTATCAGCTACTGTCCCTCGAAGTTTGATGTGGGTGGTAAACTCGCATCAAGATATTTTGCCTTACTCTGTGTGTTACACTGAATAATATCCCCGGCCTTGGTTTAGTAATATGGGTATAAGCAAAAGCTAAACACAGATAAAACACAAACACGTTTAAGTGTGCAAAATATGAAGCCTGAATAACAGACCCACTAATTTTGTAGGCTTGCTATTCAAATGTAATTCTTAACAAATGTAGCAATGATTGTTGAGAATACAGTAAATTATAGTATTGATGAGTTAATTACAATTAACTGTCCAGGGTTTTTGATAAGTCTTCAATGAATCATGCTATAGATATAACATATCACACAGTGTAGTTGCTCTTTATAAAGTGTGTGTAATGGAAATACAGTGCACTTATCAGTGATGAGAAGATGGTTATAAGATTCGTGTAGCTCACTCACTATCACACATTTCCTTCTCACTTTGCCTGTCCTTGTATCAGCCCGGTCAACCTGCTCTACTACACTCCACAGCGTCTCATTTCCATGCTCATATTTGCCATGATGTCTGGAGACATCTTGAAGTTCTTCTTCAGATATGAAGACTTTATCATCTTCCCCCAAATATCCAGCTGCTACACTCAGATCTTCCTGAAGACTGTCATTTCTCCTCTTCTGCTCATTGCTTATATTTCTGTCAAGTTCTTCCCTCTATTGGCCTGTGTGGGTGTTGTAATTCCAATTCTGGGCCCAGCCCTGGGACTTATTTATTCCTTTTTTCTGTAAGTTTCTTCCTTTGTCTCCTCCTCATCCTCCTTTTCTCTCTCTCCTCCCCTTCCTTCTTTTCTCTCTCTCCTCCCCTTCCTTCTCCAACTCTCACCTTACCTGTTTTGTTTTTTTTATGCTCGCTATTTTTATTCCTCCTTCCTTGATTGCACCTATCATTCTATCATTATCCCTCACATGTGCAGTTTCCATCTTGAAATCTACTCCACTCCACCCCCTACTCTTTAATTCTATCTTAAACATATTTACTTAGTCTTTCTTCTAACTGTCCATTTTCTTTTATGTTTACTCAGTTGATCTATTTTTGAATCCTTCTTATGTGCAGCATATCTCATGATGTATACAATGACATTTTTGGAATTTATTGCAAGCTTCCTCAAGACTCAAATGAGGTTCGTTTTTGTTATTGTTTCTATCCTAGCGAGCCATGGGTTCATGAGTGCACTTGATATTATTATGCTTTCTCTCCAGATGTTGGCCATCTTCTTGTCTGTTCGTAGTCCTCTCTATGTGGCCAGTTTCATCATTTTTGTCTGGTTCCTGTGGAAATTCTTGCACTCGATCGCTAGTGTATGGACCCGGGGATTCTACCACACTGTGAGCCTGCCATATATTAGAACGTGCAACTGAGTCAAATGATTTGTGCATGAACCTCTTTCATTGTTTTGTGGGGAGGAGAGGAGGGTTATGGGATGTTACTGCATGGAATGTTTTTGAACTGTATGCATGCACATGTAATATTTAGTGGTGTGTGTGCCAATATCGTAGGAAGAAAATGAGGAAAATTATTGATAAACAAAACTTGTTTCTCTCTAATTTCTCAGGGAAATTTCTAAAGTATTAAAAAAAAAATTTTACTTTAATCATTTAGTAGTTGATTTTCTTTAATTAATTAATACCCTTTTAATAACAGGTTATCTGTGAAATGATTGCCAAATTCAAGTGTGCCTCCTGATAGACTGACAGATGTGGAAGTATTCATCGTCCCTTAAGAGACTTTTACATACCACATACCATCATTTGCATCTAAATATTTAAATAAGGGTCCACTTATACATTACTTAGGTCTTAATGTAGGACTACCATACTTGCAAAATCCAAAAAGAGGACACTTCACAGAGGGGGGGGGGGGGGATAATATCATATTTTACTAGTGAATTATTTGTGTTAATAAGCACCATTAATATGCTGTAATGGGGAAAAGCAATATAGGCTCAGTCTCTAACCCTCTACCTGACTACAGTAAAACAGTAAACTATTCATATCATTGATTTAATGCATGAAAATCAATCATTTAGAATTGAAAATATCCTACCTACAACAATCACTCTGATTAAAGATTTTTAGCCAACATGGCAGATGTGCAGTCCATTGATTGATGGTTGTGATGATGGTTTACTGTGTGAAATAATAGTTTTAAAAAAGACCTCATACTACTCCACTGATTGCATCTTACCTGATACACAAAATAATCAGTCAATTTTGCTCATGAGCCCTCTCCTTCAATTGTTTTGTTGTTGTCGTTGTTTGTTGTTCTCTTTTTTTTTGGGGGGGGGGGTTTCTCTGAATTTATATGTAATCAATAACACCCATATTTGCAACTGGGATGCTAGTATTGTTAATTCACACCAAGCACTGAGATCCTCATTCCTCTCCTCAACTACCAAAACATACATGTCTTCAGTTCTGGAGTGGATTTAAAATTATGTTTGGGTTTTGTGGGGCTTTACAGAAAAATTATTGACTCAAGAAATTAGCCTTCAAAGGAGAGTCGGTAGGATTTACTATTGTGTCTGCGGAGTGCACTGCACATTCAGCCAGGATAATTTGACAGGGTAGAAATATGAAAAAAATATATGTGTTTACGCTGATTAGACCGCTTTCCTCTCCACACACTTCAGAAATGTTTTGATTGTTTTCTTCAAATGACAATCCTCCACCACCAACCACAAGTTGTGGGCAGAGCATGGGGACTGAGAAAACATTGAACTACAGCTTCTGCCTTTCCAGACCACCTCACTGCGCAAGTGTAGCAAATCTGGACTAGTTGGAAAACAGGGGCAGTTTTTGAAGCAACAAATATTTTTCAACAAAAGGTGAACAAAATCCTGGACATTTTCAGATATTTTAAAAGTCCTCTTGGACTGAAATATGACCAAAAAGGAGGACATGTCCACAGGTAAAGCCGGGCCATATTGTAGAGGCCTACTTAATGATTTCTGTGTCTGAGGACGCCTGGTAAAGTTGTGCTGAAGCCAACGACTCTTGTAACCTAAAGAGCCCACAAAGTGGAACAATTATACACAGAGCTGTAGATATGCATCCATGGAGTGCAGAGTGCAAGTTGTGGAGCCATAATTCGCTACACCATTTAACTGGACTATTTTCTGTGATCTTCAAACTCTCACATTAACTTTTCAGCTGAAATATAATTAATGATGAGATGGTTCAATGTGCTGACCTGGCACAAGAGCATGGCTCATAGATACTGCTGTAGAATGATTTAGAAGGATTGGAGGATGCAGGAAATGTTCTTGGACAATGCTAACATAGCTAGTTGCTCAACTAGGGCGGAGTCGTGTGCAGGGACAACAGTTTTATTTCCAGCCAACAGATCACTCTCCATCAGCGTTTGCAATTGGAATACTAATAGAGTAAAGCTAAAGGAGTAATTGTTGAAGCAAAATCTGTAGGTGTGAGACTGAGAAGTGTTTGTGGTGTAGTATCATATGACAGAACAAGAGTGTGGTCTCAGATATTAATTGGGCAGGTTTGTGTGAAGTAGCTGTGATCAACACTACATTTGGATTGGATTGAATATTAGAGATGGTGTGACTTTTATTAATACTCATGATCAAGTTAGGATTAGGCTGTGTCACTTAATGTAACTTAGTTAAGATAGACAGGGGTTAATTACCCTGGATAAGGGGTGGGCCAGAGAAATAGTGACTATAATTATAAACCCTGTTACTGTTTTAGCAACCCCTTCCTAATTGAAGTTTGTTTCTGTTTTTTATTATGATACTAGCTAAAGAA